>CM053595.1:217688617-217729738 GCA_028646575.1 Pseudocheirus occidentalis
CTCTCAGATGGAGAGAAGATGGGGTCTTATACACAGAGGAATCTAGGGGTGGTTCAGAGGAGGAGCCTGGGGAGGGTCTTCAGGAGGAGTCAATGAGGTCAGACTCCAGTAATGAGTTTGGGGAGGGACTTCAGGTGGAGTTAAAGAGGTCAATGCAAGAGTGGGCTGATATTTTGATAGGCTCCAGGGTGGGAAGCAGATGGACAATAGAGGGCCAGGCCAGCAACGGAAGTTTGGGCCCAGCCACAATGAAATAACCAGGGCCTCTGCAAATGCCCCACCAAGTGGGAAGACCCAACCAAACCTCAAGGGGCTTCCCAGAGCATGCACCCCAAAGATTCAAGGAGAGCTCAAGGGGAGGGGGGTCCCAGAGCCTACACCTCATCACTGAGAGTCAGTTGAACATTTAACAGCACACTAGTGGAAGCAGGACACACAGGTTTGAGCCATGAAACTCCCTCACCCTGCTACCATGATTAAATCTCTTTCTCTTCCTTGCCTCAGTTTCTACATCTGTAAATTACAGATGTTTGATTAGATCTCTGAGGTCCCTGCCAACCCAAAGAATCTCTCTGGTTCAGCAATTGGCCTCTGGCCCAACAACTCACTGTGCAATATTGGATAAATGACTTGCCCAAGTTTTCTTAGAATGAGAGCCTTGGACTAGATCAGGTGTCTGCAAACCAGGACCCAATCTGGCCCCTGACCAATGAAGAATGTTGGTTTTGAGGGGGTGGGGGGGGGAAGGTTGTTTGTTTAATAATTCATCTCCAAAGGGCAACAAGTATACAAAAACAGGCAGTGGTGGGCCACCTTGGTGATAGTTTGCCAATCTTTGGAATAAGTGATCTCTGAAATCCCGTCTACATCTGCAGGTCTATGAATCAGTGAGAAATAGAACAACTACCAAGTAGCCTAATGATCTAATCTTATAGCTCTGTCCCTCTTTTTAGAATCTAATCTAATCTCACTTAATCATATCCAATCCAATTTAATCCAACAAATATTTATTAAGCATTGTTTTTGTTTTCTTTTTGTTTTCTTTTTGGAGGGCAGTTGGGTTTAAGTGACTTGCCCAAGGTCACACGGCTAGTTTTTGTGTTAAGTGCCTGAGGCCAGATTTGAACTCAGGTACTCCTGACTCCAGGGCCGGTGCTCTATTCACTGTGCCACCTAGCCGCCCCTTTATTAAGCATTGTTATCTTTCCAATCAACAAGTGGAGACATTTAACTAGTCTTACAGCTTTTTGCTTCACTATAACACAGAAGCATTTTTATGTGGATGAGACAAACTCATTGTGTTTGACCTACTTTAGGTCACAAGATCATATACATTGACATTTTTAGAGCAGGGAAAGATTTTTTCAGTTGCTCCAGTTCAAAGCCTTTATTTTAGAGAAATGAGGAACCTGAGACAGAGAAAGGGGAAGTGAATTGCATAAGGTCAGAAACGATACCACAGAATGTCAGACTTAGAAGAGACTACAGAAATCTCCTAGTATAGGCTCTACCCAAACAGGAATCTGCTCTATGGTATTCTGATAAATGACTATCCATCCAGCGTCTGTTTGAATTCTAGGAACTGACTATGTGCCAAGGCAGTCTGTTACACTATTGGACAGCTCTATTAGGGAGGTCTTTTCCCCCCTACACAATAGGCTTAATTATGTTACTTATACCCAGCCTGAGCCCTCCCTCACCCCCAGTAAACTATACTAGAAGCCAGTAGGATCAAATATAAGCTCTTATTTTGGGCCTTTAAATCTCTTTACAACCTGTTTCCCAATCTTCTTACACATGACCCTTCCCACTCCACAGATTATATGATCTACTGGTTTACTAGATGTTCCTCCTTCAGTAGGCTCCATTTCCCATCTCCATGCTTTGGCATTGGCTGTGCCCCCTAACTGGAATGCTTTCATTGCTTATTTCTGCCTCTTAGACATCCCGGATTCTTTAAGTATCAGCTCAAATCACACTTTCTTTAGGAAGCCTTTCTCTGTCACTAGCTACTAGCTCCTTCTGCTCAGAAATTACCTCCCATCTATTCTGTACATATCTTATTTGTATCTAGTTATTTACATGTTGTCCCCCCACTAGAATGTGACCTCCTTGAGGGTAGGAACATTTTTTTTCTTTCATTGTATTCTAAGTGCTCTGTGCAGTGCCTTGTATGTGATAAGCTCTTAAATGGTTCTCACACAACATAGTCTCCAATACCGCCATCATCTTGATTGCCAACCTCAGGACCCTCTTCAAGTTATCAGTGTTCTTCAAATGTCTTTCTTTCTACTACCAGCAAAACCCCAGGACTTTGCTCATTGATGTCCCTTATTTCTAGATGCTACTACATCTTCTCTCTTTGAACTGAGTCCTAACACACAGACTGGTCTTTGGGGCTAGCATAGGCATCAGGAGGGTTTAATAGCAAATATCAAGAGGATGTTACAAAGGTCTTTATGATCAATTCCTTTCTTCTCTATCCCTATAAAAGGAATTAAAGCCATTTCCTTCTGTGTGGGACAGAGACCACTACCAAAAAAATCAATACAAAAACTTAGATGCATGAAAGCAGAAATACGTTTATTGCTTTCTCATGAGAAATACCACCACCACCCGTCACTCTAATGGCCCCAGCCAGGGAAGTACAAATTGATTCCAGAAAGCAAAGTCCTTTTACAACCTAATTTGACTCCCTCCCTTTCCTGACCCCCTTCCCCTTATCCCATTGGCTGGGCTTCAGGGGGCACAATCTATTTACGTAACTTGCCCAGAACTACAAATGTTATTCTGAAAGGGAGTAAACTGTGTTTCAATAATACAAAAACTATTAACCCTTTTGAGGGGGCTTCATTTCTTAGAAATCATCCTTCACAATGCATCCCTCTTTTATTTCTTACAACCTGAAGACTCCTCACACCATTGCTGGAAGACCTCTTGCACTAATTCTTCTTGAGAATCCCCATCGGGGTGGTCTCAGACTGGCATGTGACCCTGACTTTTCAGAACTATCAATTTAATATCTCCTTTCCTTTCTATTTTTACCCAACAGAACATGGAGTCTTGGATCAGTTGCATCATACAGGGGAGACACATCCAGAGTAAGATAATTCCACTAAAAGCTATCAGGAGTAAGCAGAGGTCTTGTTTACACCAGGACCCATTAAACCAGAAAATCCCAAAGATATTGAAGGGAAAACTCTATGTCTGGACCAGAACATGTGCCAATTTAATTTGGTGCATGAAAACGGAAATGACTGAGGTCTAGGGGCCAGAGGCAAAATAAAATGCCCGCAGCCAAGCAAATCAAGGGTAAACAATAAAACCACAACAGTTCTCTCGGTCATTAATTGGTCATGAATCCCTTTTTCAAAGTCAGTTTTAAGGTTCCAGGTTGTGGTGACACCACAGTCACTGGGTCAGGGCTGGCACCAGTCCCTTCACTTGGGTGTAATGAGTCCAACCTCTTTCTTTGGTTCATACAGCAGTGTTAGCAGTGAGGAGAATCTCATATGGACCTTCTCAGGTGAGAGTCAGCTTTTCCTCCTTCCAGGTTTGGATGATCAGCACCCAGTCACCAGGTTGGAATCTATGAACTGGAAACCCTAGGGGAGGTGTTTGAGCACTCATTCCCTTCTTTCCTAGTGCTAATGATTCAATGAGCTAGAGACTGTATATATTCCCTAAAGTGAGAGATGATTTCTCAGAAGTGAAGTCTCCTCAAAAAGGTTAATAGTTTTTGTATTATTGACCCTTACAGAATAATATCTGTAGTTAGCCACACTTTGTAACACAACCTAAACTGTGCATGCTTGCAGACTCTTGTAAAACTTCCCACCTTTTTCTTGTCCTTTGTTCTTTGTTGCTGGGGAAGATTCACAGGAAGATATTGAGTCTCTCGAAGCCCAGCCAATGGGATAAGGGGAAGGGAATAGGGAGGGGAGGGGCTAGTGTTAGGGTATGAAAGGACCTTGCTTTCAAGAATCAATTTGTACTTCCCTGGCTGGTGCCATTAGAGTGATGGAGGGGGATACCGTTTCTCATGAGAAAGCAATAAACTCATTTCTGCTTTCATGTATCTAAGTCTTTATATTTCTTTTTTTGGTAGTAGTCTCTGTCCCACACAGTTTTGGGGGGATTGTTCAGGATCCCCCTTATTTGGGGAAGGGTCTCCCAGACAGTCCTAGAACAGGTGCCCACCAGCCATTTGCCAGCAGTCCAGGGAACAGTCTGGGAGCTTCCTTTCACTTTTAAGGAACAGACTCAAAGAACGAAAGCTACTGAAAAGCAGAAATTTTGGAAAGGGCATAATGACCACCACCCAGTGAAGAATTTGAATTAGTCATGTAAGTCCTGAGCACACAGACCCAGGTAAGACAAGATTGGTGAGCCCCTATAACAGGGGCAAGAATTAGTGAGTCTCTAGGTGACTGGGAAGTAGAAACAAGGCTGAACTTAGTGAAGTGAGAAGGCAAGATCAATGAGCTTTCTACAGAAAGCAAGAACTAGTAAGCCATCAACAAGATTTTGCCAGTCTCCCCTCCCATAAGGGGACAAGATCAGTGAGCTCTTGAAAGAGAACAAGAACTAGTGAGCCTCTACCCCGTGGCAAGATACCATGAGCCTCAATGGGCAATAACTGGTGAGCCATGGGGAAGACCTGGTCAAAAACGGGTGGTCAGCAATATAGTCCCTTTCCAGATGTTCCTAAAGATAGCCCACTAGGGGTAAGATTAAGTAACTGGAAAGAATCACCAAGAGAAAGAGAAAGGCTCCTAGGAACCTTTGCTTGGTGTTTGGGCTTCTGTCTGTGTTGTGTCTCTGTGTGTGCTGTGAGACAGTGTGTCTGTATGTAATCTCAGAACTCTTGGTAAGTAAATGAGAAACCTAAAATTTGAAGATATGAGTTTTGAGATATATATTAATGTCTGCTAATTCATTTTTTAAAAATTTTTTTTCTTTTTGCTCTTTGGAGGGCAGTTGGGGTTAAGTGACTTGCCCAAGGTTACACAGCTAGTTTTTGTGTTAAGTGTCTGAGGCCACATTTGAACTCAGATCCTCTTGACTCCAGGGCCGGTGTTCTATTCACTGTGCCACCTAGCCACCCCTAATGTCTGCTAATTCAGAGGCTTATGGACTATCACACTCATGTGGGGTTAAAGTAATAATTTTGTATCTAAGGATGAAAGGAGAAAGATATTGGATAAATTGTTATGAAGGCTAATTTAAATCTTGGAACTTTAATTCAGATTCTGGAGGTTTTCAATACATAGCCACTATCATGGGAAGACAGTGAAGGGGTCTGAGTCTGAGAATCTTTCCCAAGTAGATTTCACTGAAAAGCCATTGCTAAGGAGAGAGAGGGAAGGGAAGAATCTCTAATTCTGGAGTAGTTTGAGTCAAGATTTACAACAGGGAAAAGGTGGAACATAAATCTATGTAGACTGGAACTTTTTGTAAGCCTCTCAGAAAAGGAGGGGCAGAGGGAAGGAGAAATGTGGCTCCTTCCAGTTTTTAAGGTACAGAAAGCAGCATGAAATTGGAGGATGATTATTTGAAATGTAAAGGAGGGCATGGGTGTTCTGAGTGAAAAAGATGGGGTGTTGATCCAGCTGACTCCCACCTGAGAAGGTCCATACCAGATCCTCCTCACTGCTAATACTGAACCAAAGAAAGAGGTTGGACTCATCACACCTGAATGAAGGGTGTGAACTGTGATACCAACAGATCCTGGAACCTTAAAACCAGCATTGAAAAAGGGATTGACTCATTCATGACCAAGAGGACCGTTGTGGTGTAATTGTTTCTCCTGGTTGCTATATTCGAGCTTTGCTTTGCTGCAGGTATTTTCTTTTGCCTCTGGTCCCTAGGCCTCAGTTCTGGGGTTAGCATGTTGTCCTCCTCCCCTTAGCCCAGAGAATAGGTATATACAGTTAACGGAGAGTGTAGAAGAGAGCTTCCCTCCTGATAGCTTTTAGTGGAATTATCCTACTCCCAGTATGTCTCCCCTGTATGCTGAAAAGTCAGGGTTGAGTGCCAGTCTGAGGCCACCCTGAGGGGGATTCTCAAGAAGAATTAGTGCAAGAGGTCTTCCAGCAATGGTGTGAGGAGTCTTCAAGTTGTAAGAAATAGAAAGAGGGGATTGTGAGGGATGATTTATCAGAAGTGAAGCCTCAAAAAGGTTAATAGTTGTTTTTTTATTGGCCCTTATAGTCTAGTTAGCCATGCTTTGCAACGCAACCTAAACTGCACACCTGCAAACTCTTGCAAAACTTCCCACCTTTTCTTTTCTTTTGTTCTTTGTTGCTGGGAAAGATTCATAGGAAGAGATTTGCCCCCTGAAATCCAGCCAATGGGAAGAGGGTTAGGGAGGGGAGGGGCTCTCATTAGGGTATAAAAGGACCTTGCTTTCTGGAATCAATTTGTACTTCCCTGGCAGGTGGCATTAGAGCGGCAGTGGGTGGGCGGGAAAGGGGGGAGGTACCCTTTCTCATGAGAAAGCAATAAACTCATTTCTGCTTTCATGCATCTAAGTCTTTGTATTGATTTTCTTTGTAGTTGTCTCTGTCCTGCGCACTAAGGAACCTAATCTTTCAGGGTGAGTGAGGAAGTGAGTGAGGTCAAAGGGCTGTGTGGGATAGGGGTGACCATAAAGAAGTTCAGAGAGGGATAAATCAATGTCCCTCCGGGGACATTAATCCTAAGGAGTGCTAGGGGTAAACAGTTTGTCTTTCCTTGCCAGGAGGGTGCGAGGGGGTATGGAGTTCCCAGGATATCTCTAAAGCTTCCATAATGGATTGTCAAGCTTTTGCAGTTAAATGGGTCCCTTGATCCAAGTCTATATGTTCCACCAGTCAATATCTAGGGATTATTTAATCCAACAAGGTTCTTGTAACCCAAGAGGTGGTAGGTAGCTTGTGCAAGAGGGAAGGCTTCCACCCATGCTGTGAAGTGATCCACAATGACCAACAGGTATCTTAGTCATCCTACTGGAGGCACCTCAGTGACGTCCACCTGTACACTTTGAAAGGGCCTGATACCCAGAGGCCACCCTCCCACTGGAGTCTGGTGTTGGCTATATTTATTTGTCTGTCATTCTGGCTTCCCTGTTCAGGAAATCTAAACTCTCACTTTCTATAAAGTTTGTTGATTAATGCTGATGTATCTTGTATACCTTGTTTGTACATAATTGTTTGACTTTCACATTAGACTATAAGTTCCTTGAGAGGAAAGACTATCGTTTGCCTTTCTTTATATCCTCAGTATAATACAGTGCCTGGCATATAGTAGGCACTTAATAAATGCTTGTTGACTTGACTTGTTCATTTGGAAAGAGAATGAACAACTTAGAATGAAAAGTATAAAGTCTTAATCAAGTAATAAACTCCCTGAAAATTACAATGGACCAAGCAACGTTAACAATAGCATCAGATAACAAGAAATACTAAAACAAAGTCAAAAGATTGAAGAAAAATATCTCATACATAGTAGGCACTTGATAAATCTTTGCTGATGGACTTGCTGGAATGTAAACTGACTAAATAATGGAATAAAACAAGGAGAGACAGAATGGATAAGAAAACAAAACTCAGCCATCTTCTGTATATAGGAAATATATATGCATATATATATATATATATATACGTATGCATGTATGTATGTATGCATGCATATATATATTTTGAAGTACTCATACAAGTGCTTTAATTTTTTTTAAAGTAATCATACAAGAATGAACATGAGAGACTGGGAGAAAAATTTACTATGCATCAAATGATTTAAAAAAATCAGGAATTACCATTATGCTCTGCAAAAGAGAAATGCATTTAAAAATGACAAAGATAAAAACAGTTTGACTTTGGAGGGGCTATAGGAAGGCAGGTACAATACTAAATGATTGATGTATCTGTGAATTGGTCCAACCATTCTATCAGGAATTTGGAATTGAGTTTTTATAAAACATAAACATATATATACACACACACACACACACACACACACACACACACACACACACACACACACAGAGATCCTGCTGCAAAGTATATGACCCAGTGAGGCCAAGGACAGAATGGCAGGCAGTCCTTGTGTATATCCAAGTATTTTTAGTAACTTTTTTTTAGTAAAAATCATGGAAACAAAGTGGGTGCTTATCAATTGAGAAATTACTAAAAACAATGTGATATAGGAATACAATAGAAAATTAATGTTCTGTAAAAACAACAGATAATAAAAATTTAGAGAAGCAAGAGAAAACAAAAAAATTGGTTCAGAATGAAGCACAATCATAAAAACAATATATACAAGGATATAACAATGAAAATAGAAAAACAGCATATATAAACCTTAATGTAACATATACATTATACTTCTCTTCCCATCAAATTCATCAGTCTCATTGAATCCCATGACTTACACCTTCACTCCATTTTAATTACCCACAATGGTGGCCACACTTTAGATCTTAACATTACCCAGAATAGTGAGACTAACTGACTCTGTAACCTCTGCTACTAACTGACTTTATTGCCATAGATATAACTCAAATAAACAAAAATTGGGAGATCTTTAATAATTTTTCTTTGGTCTTTTCTGTAGGGGGGAAGGCAGGGCAATTGGGACTAAGTGACTTGCCTAAGGTCACACAGCTAGTAAGTGTTAAGTGTCTGAGGTTGGATTTGAACTCAGGTCCTCCTGACTCCAGGGCTGGTGCTCTATTCACTGTGCCACCTAGTTGCTCCTAATAATTTTTTTTTAATATAAAGAGGTCTTGAGACCAAAATCTCTAAGAACTGTTGAACTATGCTTTCAAAGGAGAGATAGGACCAAAATTCTCCTAAGGAAATCATCCCTGGACAGACAGAAATCTCTGAAGAATGATATTCTGAAGACAAAAGGGAACAGTTCTGATGAATTAGAGGGAAATGAAAATTATCTAAAGAGATCATTATGGAAGTACAAAGAAGTCGCCAATCAACTTAATTTTTTTTAATGTGACCAGAAAATAGAATGAAGGGTAGGTAATAGAAGAATATGAAAGCATGACATGGTAAGAGTAGTTTCAGGAGTGCTGAAGTTCAGAATAAGGTGAGGCTACTTTAAAAGAGGCAGGTAGATGCTGCAATGGATAGAGTTCTAGGCCTGGAGTCAGAAAGACTCACCTGCATGAATTCAAATTTGGCCTCAGATACTTATGACCCTTCATGACCCTGGCAAGCCTCTTAACCGTGTTTGCCTCCATTTTCATCTGTAAACTGAACTAGAGAAGGAAATGGCAAACCACTCTAGGATCTCCGCCAAGGGAACCTCGAATGGGGTCATGAAGATTCTGAAAAATTACTGAACAGGCAATGAACAAAAAGGAGAATGTTAGAGGTATTTGGGGGAATTGAGAAGATTGATGTCATCTCAACTTAACTCCCTCATCTCCCCCTACTCCTCTAAATCTTTCCATATCCTCACCCATCAATTTCTTCCCTCCTGTTCTAGAAAAAGAAACTGTTAATAGCCATCCCCATTACCGAGGTTATGTGTGACCTTGCTCTACCCAACATAACTTGCCTGTCAGGAATCTGGAAGTACTTTGCAGGTTCTAAAACACTATATAAAAGTCTGCTGTTTTATTAGTATGACTGGCTGCTGTATCCTGAGGGCACAACACAGCCCGGTTCTCGATTCTAGTAGTTTGGGTGCTGTAACAAAGCACCCTTCTCCTCACTGCAATACACAACCACACAGTGATGGTCACCACAGCACTAAGCTTGTACCAATTCAAAACAACTGATTGAGGAGTATGCTGATATAAATCATGGATTTTGCACCATCAAATCACCTGTTTCGTTAACCAACTTCGCCATTACTCCAGACTCATCCCCAGTTCTTGATCAAAATACTCGTTCCTCAGTACCACTTCCAGACTCTTTATTTCCTCCCATAGCTCAACAACCTCTTCTCTAAATCTCTCACTCAACCCAGATTCTGACAGCAGTTATCTTCTGATGTCTTGGACATTCTCTATTGTTTTTCAATGAGTTCAGTACCTGACTTAACAGTAATCATCTTTACTTCATTCTAAGAGACTTCAACTTATGTTAGTGTTTCTTCAACACCCCAATTTCTAGAATCTTTAATCTATTCAGTTCCCATGACTCACTCCTCCACTCCATTTCAACTACACACAAGAGACATTATATCTTTGATCTCACCAGTATTCACACCCATTGCACTTCCATATTTAAAAACTGAATTTGTTACATCTGATAAAATATTTTATCTTTCTATGTCTCCCTATTCTTCATTTTTAAACTTACTTTTCATCCTTACTGTGACTTCCAAAGCCTTTTATTTCCTCAGTACCATCCTAGGTCCTTACTCACACTCTAGTTACACTCCCCTTTCTTTCCAATCACATCCTCTTTGTGAACATGTTCAACTTTACATTATTCTCTATTCTTGAAATCCCTTCTCCCCTTGTTCTCTTGTCCTATTGCTAGTCACACTTTGCCAAATTTCAACACTGAATTATTCCAACTATTTGCTTCCTTTGCTCTTATTTGTGTGCTGGAGGAACCATTAAATCATGCTGATGGAATCCATTACAAATATATCCTAACTATACAAGACTGGGTTCTCATTAAAGAAAGGCAATCCCTACAACTCTACTCTGATTAATTCTCTATCATACTACCACAACAGCTGTCCCAAACCATGACTTCTTTCATTACTTTCTCTCCTACTTCTCCCACACCATTCATACTTTCCTCCCTTTCTAGCGAGGATCAAATATTTCATTTATAAAAAATTAAGAGCATTCCTCCAAAGCCCCCTTCCTCATCATCATATTCCTATTTCATCACCCTCTACTATCTCCTCTTTATCTGTAGTCTCTTATGATGAAGTTACCCTTCTATTTGCAAAGGTCAACCTCTCTACCCTTTCCATCTTTTCCAGCATATTGCTGTCACTATCATCCCCACACTGTCTCCGTAAGTCTCTATCTACTAACTTTCATTGATGCCTACAAACGTACCCAAATTCCCTTCATCCTTAAAAAAAATTTCCCCACTAGATTTTACCACACCTGCCAACTACTGTTTAGTATCTTTTCTCCCCTTCCCAGCTAAACTAAATGAAAAGCCCATATAAACTATATGCCTCCTCTTCTTCTCCTCTCACTCAATTCTAAACCCTCTGTAATTTGGTTTCTGACTTTATCATTCAACTAAAAGTTCTCTCTCCAAAGGTACCAGTGATCTCTTAATTACCAAATCTAAAGGTCTCTTCTCACTCCCCATCCTTATCTACCTTTCTGCATTTTTCAACAATTTTTAAATTTTATTGTAATTGTTTGTTTATTGAGCTCTCAAAATTAACTTTTATTAGGTAACCAGGAATTGACAACCTAAGACTATACATTTTAGTCACACCAAGGCTTAGGCTCTGAGGTTTTACTCAGCTTCTTCCAGCTTTTAATAGGGTTTTATGGAAGAAGCATCATTTATAGAGATAAAATTTATGGTGAGCAGAATGACTTAAGGTCATTACTTCCCACCAACTTTTGGACAAACTACTCATTTCTTGGCCAAGAAAAAAAAATCCAATACATAATTCCAGATAATACCTTTCTACAATTACAAGTTTGAAAGTTATTGTTCCACTATGCCCAAAGGGCTATAAATAAGTGCATACCCTTTGACCCAGCAATACCCCTTCTAGGGCTGTATCCCAAAGAGATCATAGAAGTGGGAAAAGGACCCATATGTACAAAAATATTTATAGCAGCTCTTTTTGTGGTGGCAAAGAATTAGAGATCAAAGGGATGCCCATCAGGTGGGGAATGGATAAACAAGTTGTGGTATATGAATGCAATGGAATACTATTGTGCTATAAGAAATGAGGACCAGAGAGACTTCATCATAACCTGGAGAGCCTTATATAAACTGATGCTGAGCAAGGAGAGCAAAACCAGGAGAACTCTGTGCACAATTACAGACATATCATATCCGTGACAATTAACTCTGATAGACTGGCCTCCTCTCAGAATGCAAGGTTATAAGACAACTCCAAAAGATTCATGATGGAAAGGGATATCCACATTCAGAGAAAGAACTATGGAATCTGAATGAAGATTGTAGCAAACTACTTGCTCTCTCTCTCTTTTTTTGTTTTGTTTTGTTTCTTCTTTCTCATTGTTCATTCCATTGGTCATAATCCTTTTTTAAAACTTGACTAATGTTTAATGTGAAGGTATTTGTAGATCCTGTATTTGATTGTATGCCACCACGGGGGGGGGAGGGGAAGAGCAAGGAGTAAAAAATTTGAAACTCAAGGGAATGTGGAACTAATGTTGTAAACTAAAAGTAAATGAATCAATTTTTTAAAAAAAAAGAAAGTTATTGTCCCAGATTTATTTGCTTATGAACTAATTGTTTTTCAAGGTATCCTCTACTTTCAATAAATAATCTAATTTCCTATGAATAAATCTATTTCTCTAAACATGTGGTTTAGGAAAATTTTTCAACTTTAACAATTTCATCTTGCTTCTAGAGGGGGAAATAAAATTATTCTATTTCCCTTCTATAGAAGAGTAAGCCAAACCTTTTTAAATAATTCAATGAATTGCTACCTTCTCCTGGATATTACATCCCCACTAGGGTTTTGTGACACTGATCTTTCCTGATTCTCCCCCTACCTGTCTGACCACTTCTTTTCAATTTCTCACTGGCTCTTCATCCACATCATGACTCCTCACTAGGTATCTTCCAGGGCTTTATCCTAGGTCATCTTCTCTTTTCTCTATATATACTCTCTCACTTAGCAATTGCATCAGCTCCTAAAGGCTCAATTATTTTCTTTATTCAGATGATTTCTAGATCTATACTTCCAGCTCTAATCACTTTGATGATCTCATGTCCCACACTCCCAATTCCCCAATAGGCATTTCTTTCTTTTAATGTTACCATTTTATTAGAATTAATTATCCATAAAGTCCAAATCACATGAAGACAAGCAGGGCTGGTTAATAAAAAAAGTTTCAGTGTCCCTCAGTTGTAGGAAGTCTGAATAGTGTTTTAGAACATTTTCTTGGCTGGCAGCAGCAGTATTAGAAAATCTTTTTGGCAAAGGAGAGAAATAAATACAAATGGAATGCTATGTTTTGAAATCAGCAGTCCAAGGAATGACATAAGGTATCAGTAAAGTAGGGAAAGGAAACTTTAAAACATTATTTTGTGGGGCTTAAAAAACCATTCAAAATATATTCATTTAAAGGTTGTCACAATAGCACAATTGTTCAGGCATTTAGGCCAAAGGAAGTAAAATCATAAGAGTACACTTTTTTTCTAGCTAAGGTGAATTTTTAAAAATCCAAGTATAACTGCTATAATAGCAGCATTAAACTTGGTAATCAGTAATTGACAACAAAATAAGTTTAAATGCTGTAAAATCCTGCCCAAACTAGTTCCAAGATACCATTTAATAACCAAGTTGCAAACTAATTTTGTTGTAACAAGCCTAGACCCAGTTCTAGCAAATATATCCTTGGTTAGTTATCCAGTTGGATTTAACATTTTGAGAGCTCATTTAACAGCCAATCAAGACCCTGAACAGACAGGTTCTTTTTGTAGCACAGGTAGGTTGAACATAGGAAGCAAGGGACCACAGGTCTAGCTTTTTTTTTTTTTTTTGTCATTTCACTGATTACCTTGGCATTTGGCAGATCCTACTTGCCAAGAGCAGCTGCACAGCATCCCTCAATTCATCTTCCTGAAGCATTTTCCTCAGCTGTTCTGCTCCTTGACTTCTCTCACTATCTTTGCTATCTACCACAAAAATAAGACCCTGTATGCTTTGGGAGTAATGACTTCAGAGGTCTAATTTTATCTTGACCACCAACATCCCACACTATGAAACAAATATTTTAAATATTCTACTGTTTCCACATTAAAACCGATAGTTGGAATGGTGGTGGCTATCTCCCCTAACTTCATCTTGCACAAAATAGTCCTCTTGCCAGCTGCATCCAAAGCAACTATCAGGCTAAGCATCTGCCTGCTTCTTCTGGTAGAAGAGGTGGGAGAAGATCGAGGAGATGGTGAGGCCCACGGCCGCGGTGATGGAACAGAGGAGGCGGGAAGGAGGACCGAGACGGGGTCGGGAGACAGGGACACGGGGGGGGGGGGGGGCGGACAGGGGTGGACAGCGGCAAGTCCCGCTGCCTTCTGGTTCTGCTCCCGGCTTGCGTGCGGAGGGGCGGCCCGGACTCCGGCTCTGGTTGGACCTGGCTTCAGACCGCAGGAGCTGCACAGGTGAGAGCTCGGCGGCATTTATTATTTATGTCCAGGCTCGCCTGGACATTTCAAATATTCCATGAGCATCTCAAACTCAGTATGTCCAAAAGAGAACTTGTTTTCTTTCCCTTAAAATCACCCCCTCTTCCAAACTTTCTGTTATTACCAAAGGGACTACTCTTTTTATTTTATTATTATTCTAGGATCAAAATTTCATTGTCAAGGTCAACTTTTCACTCTCACTTGTATCATATATCCAATTCATCGTCAAATCTTGTCATTTCTATCTTCACATCTCTGGTATACATCCCCTTCTCTAAAATCACACAGCCATCATAACTCTTTTATGGGTCTTCATCACCTTCTAACCCAGAGAGCTGCAATAAACTTCCATTTGCCTCTCTGCCTCCTGTCTTCTCACGCCAATCCACCTTCCACTCAGTTGCCAAAAATGTTTTTCCTGAAGTTCAGGTCTGACCATATCAATTTTTCACACACACCTCCTGCTCAATAAATTTCAGTGGCTCCCTATTACTTCTAGGATATAATATAAAGTCTTTAATTTTCATTTAAAGCTCTTTACAACCTGTCTCCTTATCTGTCCAATCTTCTTACATTCTGTTCCCCTACATACTCTATGACATGACCATACTGATCTACTTTCTATTCCATACTCACTACCCTCCATCTCCCATCTTTGTATCTTTACACTGACTTTTCCTTATGCCTGAAATGCTCTCCCTCCAAACCTCTGACTCAGACTTCCTTTGAGACTCAGTTCAAGTGTCACCTCTTCCAGGAATTTCTTCATCAGCTAATGCTATCCCTTCTAAGGTTACCTTCCATCTACTCTGCACTTTTCTTATATGCTCTGATTTATATACGTTATCTCCACCCCCAATAGAATGTGTTTCTGGATGGCAAAGACTGTTTTTTGTGGCATTTTTCTCTATAGGTTTAGCACTAGCACAGTACCTTGTATACAATAAATGAATATTTGTTGACTGATTGATTTAAGAACCTGGACAGAGTTTCCCTTTATTTTTTTCTCTACTACCTTCCATTTAATCATGCTTTCTGTCTTTCCTTCATTGGCTAGACTCTCCTAACCCCACCACATTATCTAGAAACCTATCACTCTATTCCTTTGCTCACCCCTTCAAACCAGATTATTCCCAAATAAGTAATAACAACTCCTATTAAACAAGAGACGAGTGAAAGAGAGATCAATAGGAATAATCTTTCAGCTTCCTTAAATGGGGCTTGCACAGATCTGACTCAATCACTGTAACCATCATAGGAAGCTTACCTCCCTCATTTCCAAAGCAAAATCAAATGAACTCATGAATTTCCTGCAGTTTAGACATTTAAGGCAGTGTGTGTACACATGGTGGGATTAGTAGAGAAGGCAGTCCCCTAATGCTACACTGGTAGCTACTAATTTACATACACAGGGTAAGGTAAAAATCCGCCCTTACTGAGAGAGAGAATCCCAAAGGACTCATTCTACTATTAAAATAACTTTTATTTATTCATTTTAAATAAATACATTATGATGAAGCCAAGCTAAAAACATAGCATTGATATCATTCAAAACAAAGTATTGTTTTTCTTGTTTAACATCCTTGTGATAATTTCAGGAAGAGACACCTTATAAGGATTCCTTGGAACTTACAGAGGAAGACTTCCCCAGGCAATGTAATGTGAGCTCCCTGAGAGTGAGGACAGTTTTTTTTTTCCCCAAAGAAATTTTTACACCTCAAACTTATCATCTCATACATAGTAAAGTGCTTAATTAGTGCTTACTTATTAAGCAACTGATGGATTGGTTAATAGAAAACTATCAAAAGTATATTTAAGTAAAACATAACTGAGAGAAGGGATTATTTGATTGCTATGCATCAGTATGCTTAGCTTAGAGTCTGACACATAACCCAAACTTAATCACTGAGTAATAATGATGTTGTGTTCCATCAGCTCTCTTCCAATAGAGCTTTATTAGTTGTGTCCCTTACAGTCTTAAGGAAAGTCATTAAGTTTGTGCCACCTGTCCCTTTCTCTTTATTATCTGATGATTTCTTCCCATTTTCATTGTTCTGTTTATTTGATGGATTTATGATATACTTGGCCACCACTTGAATGTGATAGCTCCTGAGATCAGCTAAAGCCTTTATACATTCATTATAGGCCTTCTTCAGGTTAGTATCATCACTGGAGATGATGAAATCTCTAACAGATGGGCTAGAGGTAATTGCCTCAAGAAAGTCCTTGTGAGAAGATGGCATGTAGTCCCTCATTTCCTCGAGGAATTGAGCACTGGTTTTCTCTGAAAGAGGGAAAATAGGGCATTAAGGAGACAATGAGGAGAATGATGGGGATGGGAATGGTAATGGGGGATAGGGAATGAAAGAGACATCACTAATATGTATCAGTAGGATAAAGAATATGGTCATGCCAATGGTAGTGAGACAGTCGGGTGCCAGATTATATATTATAATCATGCATAATTATAATAAGCTTGATGTTAATCTACACTTAAAAGTTTCCTCATAACAAAGCTGCATATTAGATAGGATAATGATTATTGTCCCACTTTGTAGATGACAAAACTAAGTAAGGCTCAGAGAAATGAAGAACTGGACTTAGAGACAGAAACCGTTTCTTTGACATCTACTGGCACCTATGATACCTTAAGCACATAGCTTCGCTCTTTAAGCCTCATTTGCCTCATCTATAAAATGGGCATACTTACTCTCATATTGCCTACCTCACAGGATTGTCATACAAAATACTCCTAGTAAATCTTAAAGCATAATTGGAGTTGGGTTTATTAATATATTTTATTATTGTTATAAATATTAATGAGAGTTAGTAGTACAACTATTATAGTGGAGAGCTCTGTATGTCCTATGCCCTGAAAAAAACAGATGCTGATGAAGAATGATAGGAGTCTCCCATCCTGCTCTGGGGTTTGCTCTTCTCCATAGACCACTGTAACCAAATACCTTCCACATGGGTCTCTGGATCTTGGCTTCCCTCAACCTCTCACCCATACCCCTGCTTTCCAAACATATACAACAGAAACACATTTCTTTGTGAAGCTGATTTACAAGTCATCTTAAATCCCATTACTATGAAGCACTTTCCTTAAAACAGCCCAGGGAAGTAGACAGCACTTCGAGTATCTTTGTCTGTTTCTACTGCACCATATTGCCAGGTTCATTTGAATCTCAAATCCCAGCCAGAACCCCAGCTTACCCTCTGCAGTGCTGTGTTGGATACCCAGCAGGGCATCAAAACACTGTATGATGCTGCTTTGGGCAGCACTTCCCCCAGAGAACATCTTGGGTGTGTCCCACACCCCTTCATACAGCAGGCCATTTGGCAACAGTGGGTTGTTCTTCCAGCTAAACCAAAAGAGAGAAAAGGATATATTTATGTTTGTCAGATAAAGGTTTTTGCCTCCATTTATCTTCCAAAATCAAAAAATTTTATAGGTATGGAACTAAATGATAGGGGGAATAAATAATTCTACTAGCTTTTTGTTTAAATTTTGATCATGGATACTCCCTGTTTCCAACCAAATCAATCCCTTAGGTAAAGAGTAGTTTTGCTATCACAAACCTAAGGAAATTTCGTAGCTACCATAAGAGAAAGTCATATATTAGCATTTTAAGTGTTTAAATATATGATTCAATTTCATTCTTATGACTGTACTGTGAGATTTGCAATACAATCATTATTAGCCACATTTGACATATGAGGAAACTAAAGGTAAGAGCAGTAATTTGTCCAGTGTCCTATCAGGCAATGAGTGTGAGAGTCAAAATTCGCACTCAGTCCTCTTTCCACCATACTGTGTTATACTCTTTCTAGAAATGGATCTCTCTCCTAAACCAGAATTAATCATTTTGTCACTTCTAAATGACAGCTCTCAGACCCAACCAAGAAGCAGGATCTAGACCAATAATTTGCAAATTGCCCCATGCTACCTCTAACATACTGAGCAACAATGTGAGGTTGTTGGGAGCTCAGGGGGGTGAGTTATCAATGGGCTATTGGAACTAGATTCTTGGCTTTCTGTAGATAAAGGCTTCTTTGTTCAAAGGAAACAGTGAAAGTAGGGGATCACATACCCAGACAAGTAGATACGAAGAACACCAAAAAAAGCATCAGGATTCACGTATTCTGTTGAAAGATTGAGCCAAAAAGAAAAGTGATGAACTGTCTTCTTTACTTGTAATTTTTTTTAAATAGAGCAGTCCATGTACTATCATCACTGTACTTTGTGAGACCTTCAGAAGGAATTCTCCACTGGCTATGAGAGCAAGCTCCCTGGCTAACGGATTCCTAGTTTAACTTCACACAAGAAATCTTCCACTCATCAGGCTCTGATCTTTGTGTCATCCTCCAGGCTCTTCTCTCCCCCCTCAGCAATAGCCCTCCATCCTTAGAAGAGTTTGCCTCAAATTTTCCATTTTTAAAACTAGTAATATCTCTTTGGGGATCACATGGTCTTCTCTCAACTCTCTATTCTCACCCATGGCAAAGGAAAAAAAAGTAGACTTATGGACTCCCAACTAAAGTCCCCTGTGGTCAAAGTAGAAGAGAGAAGCAGGAATCCCATTGCATCACCACATTTGGCTTACTGGTAGCTATTTCTTTGGGGTTTTTTAAATCTAAGACCCTGAACTCCAATGAATTATCTTCTCTTTATAAATCCCTTCCTTCAGTGACATCATCTCTCCCCCTTGACTTATAGCCTCAAAAAATACCTGCTAGATGGCTCTTTCTGGTTGTCCTATAAAATCAAATCCAATGTGTCTGAAACTAAACTTTTTAATTCACCTCAATTCCACCCTCCCCAACCAAAACAGAAAGAAACAAAGAGGAGGAGGAGGAGAAAGGGAGGAAGGGAGAGAGGGAGGAAGGGAGAGAGGGAGGGAGGAAGAAAAGAAAGGGAATAGAAGAAATTCTGCATTCTTTTCCTAACTTCTCTATACTCTATTGAAAGCATCACCAATCACTTCAATCCTAGTCCTCTTTTACTCCTTTTTTCCCTCAGACCTGGAATCCAAACTGGAGCCATGTTTAGGCAATTGTATTTCTGAAATCTCTCTCTAACTGCTCCCCTACACACACACACACACACACACACGCACACACACACACACACATACACACACACACACATTTCTTTTTCCATTTCCATAATTCAAATTCAGTCTTTTATCATCTCTTCCCTAGACTAATTGGAATAGTCTTATAATCAATCTTCCTGCCTCTAGCCTCTCTCTGTTCCTAGTCATCCTTTACACTTTTGCCCAATCTTTTCATTGCACTTTTCTTCTACGCAAAACCAACCATGACCCTTCATTATCTACCAAACAAAATAAGAACTCATTGTTGCAGTTTTCATTGCTATAGAAAGGAGCTCTCCAATCTGTTCTCAAACTATATATCCTGAACAGGATTTTGTACAACTTCTGTTCACTTACTTTAAGTGTTCTCATCTATCAATATGTCTGTCCCAGGAACTTAGCATATGGCCTTGAACACAATGAATGTTTATCATTTCTTTTGAAAATCAAATCAAACTGATCTATAATTTCGGCATAGGAACTGAAGTTATTTTTGATGTGTATTTTTACCTGGTGTTAGTGATTATACATATGGTTTAGTATTTGAAACCATTGACCATGAGACCTCCAAGAGCCTTTGGACATAATCTGGGATAACAATGTCTTTTGGCAGATGAAGAAACTGAATTGCTAAAGATTATCTGATGAGTTGATGCTAGAACAGCTCCTAAAATCTAGGTTTCTCACATGTTAGTCTAACTTATCTAAGACAATCTTCAACCATCTATTGATTGTAATTCTTGTCATTAGAAGTTTTAAAGTTACCATTTATGTGAATACACTGAACACATTACATACTGTGAACAAGTTTGAACACTTCATTTGCTTCATTAACAGAAGAGGCTACAATATGGAGACTTTCTTTCAGGGACTCCAGGTTCTTACTTTTGATTGCTTCAAATATAGCTGGAATTACCTTAAAGGAAAACACAGCAAATATAATCAGAGTCTCCTAAAATTGCAAAACCTCATGGTCCTCAATTCCAAAAGTATATATTCTAATTGTATCAAGTTATATTCTAATTTTTCTTTCTGGGGAATACAAAATGGATCACATTATCTGACCACCTTCCATTTTGTTCATGTAATTATTCTATTTGTAAATTCATTGGTTATTAATCTGTATTTTTATGAATTTGCAATCTAGATCATTTTGTTGTTCAGAACTGTCCTCATGATTTTTTTTATTTTCTTGTCTCCCAGCTATCTTCATTAATGCTCAAGACTTCAGACACCAATCTGCCCAATGGAAAGAGAAAATTTGGGAACTGGACTATGAGCACAGTGGAACTGCCAAGTAGCAATTTAAGAATACGTGGGTGAAAAAAATGCTCTAAATTAGTACTAATTAGAGAAATTTACTACCTTGAATCTATCAGATTGGCTAACATGATAGAAAAGGAAAGTGATAAATACTGAAAAGGATGTAGAAAAATAAGGACACTAATTCAGTGCTGGTAGAGTTCTGAACTGCTATAACCATTCCGGAGAAAAACTTGAAACTATGCCCAATGGTCTATAAAACTGTGCATGCCTTTTAACCTAGTAATACCACAACAGGATCTGCATTCCAAAGAGATAAAGGAAAAAGGGAAAGGATCTATATGTACCAAAAGATTTATAGCAACTCTTTCTGTGGTGGCAAAGAATTGGAAGTTGAAGAAATACCCATCAATTGGGGAATGACCAAACAGGTTGTGATATATGATTGTGATGGAGTATTGTTGTTCTATAAGAGACGATGAACAGAATAGTTTCAGAAAAACCTAGGAAGACATATGAAGTGATGCAAAGTGAAGTGAGCAGAACCAGAACATTATATACATTAACAACAATATTGTGAAGATGATTAGTTATGAAAGACTTTGCTACTCTGATCAAGACAATGATCTAAGACAACTGCAAAGGACCCATGATGAAAAATGCTATCAACATCCAGAAAGAAGTAATGAATTCTGAGTGCAGATTGAAGCATATTTTTTCACTTTCTTCATCCTTCTTGCTTTTTTGTGATGTTGCTAATATGGAAATATGTTATGTGAGACTTTACATACATAAATGATGTCATATTTCTTGCCTTCTCATGGAGAGGGAGGAGAATTTTGAACTCAAAATTTTAAAAGATGAATGTTAAAAATAAATAAGACGTTTTAAAGGAAGAACGGGAGTAAAATCCCATTCAACATAACTACAAAATGTATAAAATATATCAGAGCCTAGTTACAATAATACACACAGAAATCATATGAATACAGTTATAAAACACTTTGCAGAAATACAATGGACAAATCATTTGAGACTTACAAAAATACATAGGCTTGTCCCATCATGGTACTGGTCATCATGTGTTGTATCTTACTCATCAAAGCACATTAGTGAGATTCCTCAAATACTGTTCAAAAAGTATAGACTCCACACTTTGGGGGTCATTCAAGGATTCAATGAACTCTGGCTATCTTGAATTTAAAAAAGACCAAGGGAATTACACCAATAAATTCCAAATTTAGTAAGAATAAAGGATGGTCAGGTTAAACATTACACTGGTATCCACAATATGTTAAAAACACAAAGAGGAAAGACTCCCACATTGGGGAGACCCTCAATGGAGAATTTCTAGGAGGACAGGGGTACCAATCACAAAGGAGGAGAAGGCATCTGAAAGTTGTAACACATATTAATAGAAGCACCACCCACTCACAGATTGAACATCTATATTAATGAGACCACCAGCCCCTGCAATCAGCAAATTCAAGGTAATGTTTAAAGATAGTTGATGTTTAGAAAAGAATGTAACTTCACCAATGTGAATACTCCTCATGCAGATGCAGATCTTAGCATCTCCAGCCTTCATGAGTAGTAGTAACTGAAAAATCATCCTGGTGATTAGTCACTTTGTCCTTAATTGATTTGGGTCCCAAGTAACAGATCACAATGATAGATTATGACACATTAGCGAACCTTTACTTGAAACCTCTCCAGCTTAGTATGACCTGCCAGTGTTTGCCCTCCACTGGCATAAGTAACCTTTGACAACCCAAGTTCTCCAAGTGACGTTGAAATAGGACTTCAGAGAACATGACTACAGGTATTCAATTTGTCACACGACTCTATTATCTATGTGATACAAGATAAATATTTTGTCATATAGACAAACATACCCCAATTGCAGAAGCAGCTGCTTTTTCAACCAGTAAAGAAACTAGGAAGAATCCTTTGCTGCAATCCCCACCAGGAAATGCAAATATAGTGTCCATGTTTCTAAGACCAAGATGAAATCTCAAAGTTAATATAATATAATAATGCATAATATCATAGAGTAAGAAGTAGAAAGGACAGTAGAGGTCATCTGTTTCAATTTCATCATTTTATACATAAAGAAACTGGGCTTGTCTATGGTCTCAAAGTTGGTAAAGTGTTAAAGGCAAGATCTGAACTTATGCCTTTATCTATCCAAGCCAACCATTCTATTTACTATAGTTGCCTTAAGTAGATGATACTATCTATATCTAAAAGTGAATATTTACAGTCTAATTCTATAACCAAACTTATATATACATATGTATGTATATATATGTATGTATGTATAATTGTAATAACATCTACCTAGAGATGCAAACTTTGTTAAAAAGGAAGTATTCTTTATAGAGACTTAACACCAAAAAAATACAACTTGGCTCATCCAGTCAAAAATATATATTTCTCATCCTGCTATATGCTCATTCTAAATAAGCCATGGGAGCTGACTTGTTCTTTCCAGGTATAGGCATTTTTAAAAGTTACTAGGGGCAGCTGGGTGGCACAGTGAATAGAGCACCAGCCCTGGAGTCAGGAGGACCTGAGTTCAAATCCAGCCTCAGACACTTAACACAAAACTAGCTGTATGACCTTAGACAAGTCACTTAACCAGAATTGCCCTACCTTCCCCCTCCAAAAAAAGCTACTGTGTATGTGTATTGTGTGCATGTATGATTTTACCCTGTCTACTCCCATTCGAAATAGTTCCTTGAAAAAAAATTATACTTACTCATAAGTCATGGGCCTTATGGAAGTATCCAAGGGATAAAAGATAACAAAAAGAGAAAGAAAAAAACAATTGTTACATCCAAATGCTTTAGAGTTTTAACTAATATTATTACTATTCCCACAGTATACTTTGGCCTTCTTATGTTCTGCACTCATGACTGTGCCAAGATCAAGGCAACACCACTTCCTTCTTGTTGTCTTATTTAATTTTCTGTTGATGGTCCCATCTTGGCACCTTGGACAGGAATATTCCTAGACGAGAAAAAGGAGGGCTCCCACTTTGGATTTCTATTCATCACTTTGTTCATAATGAATGTTTTGAAGATTGACGACAAATACCATTCCCACTCCTGGGATGGATTCCCCCACCTTAATATAATTCTGAAGACTTTACCCAGCTTCACTGAGTTCTTTGGCCCAGCTAAGGCAATTGCTACATACCCAAAGGGATCCTTTTTCTTCCAGTTTGCCAAAACACAGTCTGCATACACCATTATTGGAGGCAAACCAAGTTGCTTCGAGATTTCACAGAAAGGGACAGCAATTTTTCTGGGCAGCACCTAGTTAAAATATGATTCATTTGCAAACATTTAAAACAATACCATCTACTTAAGCTTCATAGTAACCAAAACTTGGCTGTTTCCAGTATACAAAAATGAAAGCGCCAATTTGTGTTACTTAGCACTTAGTACATACACATGTATATGTATGTATATGCATACATATACACACATATGCCCATCATCACACACATGTGTGTCTATGTGTGTTATGCTATTTGATTATTGCAGCAGACCTAGAGAGATAGGTTGTCAGAAAATATAAATATTATCACACCTACTTTTACAGAGAAGGGAGCTGTAAGTCAGCTAAGATCACATGTCTAGTTATTGGCAATTCTAAGACATGAATCTATCTTCTAATTCCAATTTTGATGCTCTCCCAATACACAAATAGTTGTTTGAAATATGCAATAGCTAGAGCAACATTCTGTCTATCAGTGAGCTTGCTGCAATGTCTGTAATGTAAGATCAATGGACTTGGAACCAGAAGACCTGGGTTCAAGCCCTCACTCTTCCACTTACTAGTTATGTGGCCATAGGCACGTTTCAGAGTGAGTATCAAATGAGATGACATATATATATAAAGGGTCTCTCAAATCTTTAAAAAGCTTCATAAATGTCAATCATTATTATTACAACTACTATATCTAGAACATTGTAGAGATGATGCTATTGTCTCTTTGAAAGTTAAAATTATAAGAATACTCTGAAAAAATACTTATAATTGCTCAATTAAAATAAAGGTTTGCTGTGAATGGGGTTTTTGTTGGTGCATGCACACACAGGCACAAGTGTGTATGTGTTTTAACATTTCTTTCCATTGACATAAAGATATTTAGAAGGCAGCGTGGTACAGGGGAAAGAAGATCTGAATTTGAATTTAGGGATCTGGGTTTGAGTCCTCAGCTCTACCCCTTAATGATGTGAACTTGAACAAGTCACTTGATTTCTCTGGGCCTCAGTTTCCTTATCTGTAAAATTAAAGAATTGGACTATATTTAAGGTCTTCGCATTTCAATCTATGATCCTTTGGTTATATGAGCCTTTCCTGGCTCATTTGACCAATCTACTCCAACTCCAAGAAATGAAAATAAAGATTTTCAATAGATCATAAACTAAGATGAGCTGTGAAAAATAATAGTCCACATTTATAAGCAGCCTATATTCATTATCTCACCTCATCTTCAAAGCAACTTTGTGAAGTAGGTATTAAAAAAAATGTCTATTCCCCTTCATTTTACAGATAGAGAAAATGAGGTCCAGAGGTGAAGGTATTTGCCCCAGGCCATACAACTAGTAAATAGTGGTTAGGTCTTGAAACTAAGCCTTCTGATTCCAGATCCATCACTCTTTCCACTGTGCTATGGCCACTCTAAACTTAAACATGGTATGATAATCCTCATAATCCCAGTAAAACTAAAGTTATGACTAATTCTGAAGCATTGAGGATTTTATCATGGACAAAAATGTGGTATTTAAAATCTGAAATGAAAGACTCTAATAGAAAAGAAACAAGATCTCCAAACCTGCATGACATCTTCGTCTTGCCATACATAGCCCATGGTGATAACTGCCAGTGCCAGATGTGCAAGACGCTGTTCCCTGTGTCCTTGGAGTTGGTCAATATTAAGTTCTGGCAGCTTCCAGAAAAAGAAGAAATTAAGGCATATAGTCAAAGGTGACTCTTCTGAGATTGCAAACAATATAACAAGAAGATGAGTATAGTATAAACTTCAAACCTGTTCAACTTCTTCCCGAAACTGGCCATTCTGAACCAAAACGGGCAGATTTTTTGCAAGTTTCACCCAGGCCTGATAGCAGTCAGGCAGTTCCTCCTTGAGAGAAAGAATAAAGATGCTATTTACTCAAGTTTGTTTCTTTAGTAATAGGATTTCATCACTTAACAGCCTTTCAGTCAACCTGTCTTCATCTGAGTCTCTTGTCCTTTTCAAATCCATCCTGCCTACCACTATCAAATTCCTCTTCGTTCCCAACACACACTCTCCACTCTAGACAGGTTCATCTCTCTACTATTTTTTAGCATATACCCTACTCATTCTCATCTCTGTACTGTTGTTCTTACTCTTCCTTTCAGTTGACACATTTTACCCTCTCTCACCACCTCTGTTTCTCCAGATATGATCCATCCTTCATCTCGGTTGCAAAATTGCTCAATGCAACTCCAATTGTTTTAGTTACTATTCACTCACTATCTTTGGATTATTTTTTTAAAGTTTATTTTTTCAGTTAATAAAAATCCATTGTCCTTCCCTCCCTACCACCACCATTGAGAAAGAACAAATATGTGATATGAAGCAAAACAAACTCTTGCATTAGTCATGCCCCCCCAAAATTATCTTAACCATTACTCTGAGTCCAGGACCTCTCTTTCAGGAAGTGTGTAGTATGACCTTTTGGACTTCTATCGAATTCACACCATATCCTTCAGATGTGTGGAAACTGGAAGACGGAAATGATGCCTGTCTATGACAGCCATAGGAAATGGGGAAGTTAGGAAAGTGAAACAAGTTTGGGATAGATAAAATCACTGCCTTAAAAAAAATCTTGCATAACCTTGTCTGGATTGGACATACTACAGACTCATAATAAAAACTCACGTTACTGGAAGTAGTTTGAAGTTTATGTGTTTTCCAAACAACAATCAATGGATAGCACATAGGTAAGTATTATTATATCCATTTATCAAATGACAAAATTGAGGTTCAGAGGAGTTACATGACTTGTCTAGGATGGCAAAAGAATTATGGCGAGATAAATTCAAACTCAGATCTCCTGCCTGTAAGACCAAAGGTCTCACCATTTTCTATGCTGAGTCAGTGTTACTCATCTTACCCCACCCATGGGCTTTAGCCCCACTAGACCCTTACCTTCCCCATGGAAGACTATAATATTACTGATTCAAAACTTTTCCTTCTTTTTGCATTTGTCTAAACTGCTGCTACAGAGTAGGGTCTGAGTTTAAGTGCTAATTTGGGCCACTTCTTTTTGGTTACTGAGGTCTTCTTTGGAAATACCATGGGGTACCTTCGAAATATGGTACAAAAAAGATTTTCTGAGAGAATTTTACCTCCTTTGTTTAACAGTAGATGATTCTGAGATTCTTTTCAGTTAATCTGTGTCACCATCTGATAGGTGATTTCCATATCCACATGGGTAGGGAAT
This sequence comes from Pseudocheirus occidentalis, assembly GCA_028646575.1. Taxonomy (NCBI): domain Eukaryota; kingdom Metazoa; phylum Chordata; class Mammalia; order Diprotodontia; family Pseudocheiridae; genus Pseudocheirus; species Pseudocheirus occidentalis. The sequence goes on from CM053595.1 coordinate 217,715,816, forward strand.
TTCCATCTCCACTAGCATTGTCAAAATCAGAATGCCAGCATGGGTATACAGAATAGGTCTAAATAATGATGACCAAAATGATGCAGAATGTGGAGGGTAGGGTTCAGGGGGAGTCCTGATTCTCCCCATACTCCCAATTCTCCCTATCTTGTTCTCTGCTGGTTTAAATTATTTTAAGAGAAAATAAAAACTCCTTGTTTATAAACAAGGAAAGTGAGGCTCAGAAAGGACACAGTTTTGGAATTAAAGTTTAAAATTCTAATGTTATGGGACCTCCAAAAGAGGTAACAAACAGACCTGGTATAGGAGAAAGAGCATTGTATATGGAGTAAAGACTTATATTTCCATCCTACCTCCATCACATATAACCTGTATAACCTTGGACAAGTTATTTAATCTTTTTGAGTCTGAGTTTCCTTATTTGTAAAAGAAGGAGGTTGAATTAGATGGTATCTAAGGTATCTTTCAGCTCTAAAGATATATACAAATACTACTATGACAAAATCCATCTTTTCACATTAAGATATAAGTGACTGATACTCTATCCTTTCTAAATAACATATTCTCTCTCCTTATTACAGGAACAGGGAAAAGAAGAACGGTGGGGAGTGCTAGGCATTTAAGGGGATAGAGAACATACTATAAGAAGGAAAAGGAGTATAGAAAAGAAACTGGAGATAAATCTAAATTAATATGAGCTCTACTATTAACCCTTTAAGTACATTTCCTCCAAAACAAGTGAGCTGGCAAACTATGCCTAATGTAAAGCATCACATGACATAAATATTCAATTTTAACTATCCAAATGCAATATTAAGAGATTGACCTAAGATAATGTCTTTAAGAAGTCTTAACCAGGGCAACTAGATGGTGCAGTGTATAGAGCACCAACCCTGGAGTCAGGAGGACCTAAGGTCAAATCCTGCCTCATACACTTAACACTTACTAGCTGTGCGACCTTGGGAAAGTCAATTAACCCCAACTGCCTTGCCTTTCCATGAAGAGGAAGAAGAAGAAGAAGAAGAAGAAGAAGAAGAAGAAGAAGAAGAAGAAGAAGAAGAAATCTTTGCCATAATACAACACTGAATAAATTACAGCACATCTCCTCCTATTTGTAATGACAAAACACACTGGTTTCAACTGTCATAATTATTCACATTTCTGTAAGGTTTTATGGTTTACAAAAACATTTTCCAAAACATAACCCTATGGCTGTGTAATATTGCTGGGGATCCCTCCCCAATGCCTCAAATGCCCAAGTGCCTCATCCTTCTTTAAGATCTCAACCTGATGAATACTGGACTTCTTTCAATAGGATTCTGATGGAAATCTTCTCGATTTGGCTTGTAGATCTAGCTATCAGGAAAAGTATACATTAATTTGGAAACTCTTAGCAGGTAAGTCTGACCACTCCAACTCTATGTCTCATATTTTTGTACTTCGTTCTGGAGCTTAACAAATACATAGTGATATTAACCCAAGCCATAACCTGCATGATTTGTATTCTCAAAAATGCAAATGGAACCTGTTTAAATATATAGTATATGTATTCTTATTTCCTGAGACTGAATTTACCTTCTTTTGATTTACAGGTTATTTTCCCAAAGGTGATTGGGCTTGGGTCATCTTTAAATTACTGTAACATTTTCTTTTATAGAACTCAAAGCCCTCACCACCATAGCCTGTAAGACCTTGATATCATAGTGCTGATATCACCATCATTACTATCATCTTCGTTTCCTAGTGAGAATCTAGATATGCTGGGTTTTCATTCGTTCCTGACAGTAAGGCAACATGATATAAGGAGGGCACACTAGTCTTGAAGTCAGAGCATTTGAATCTGAATCTCCACCATGACAATCACTGCCTGTAAGATCCTGGGAAAAATCACTTAGTCATTTTGAATCTGTTTCCTTATCTGTAAATAGAGGTAAATATAAGAGATAAGCACTTTAGAAGCATTAAAGGGCTGTCTGACTTTGAGTTAGCATTTTTAACAAAACCCTAAGCAGGACACATTATCTCTTTTCATCCTCCCTGTCAACCGGTGAGAGAGAGAATTCAAGTATTATTAATTTCACCATAGTTAAAAGTAAATTGACTCCTCAGTTACATAGCTACTCATAATGGCAGAGCTGGGGTTCAAACCCCAGTCTTGTGAGTTCAAACCTAGACCTGTGTCCAACTGCAACTCAAGGCTGGCTTTTGAAGTGACTTTCCTATCCAAGTTAAATGGGAAGTTAAATGACTTGCTTGCTTAGCTCCAAACCCAACACATCAGGTACTTTGCTTTACATTTCATTACTTTATCAACTAGACAGCATGTTATAGCTCCAGAATCAGGAAAGAGAGTCACATAGTGGCTCCTATCTGCCCCAGGGGTCTTTCTAACTTCAGGCAAGTCATTTTATCTTTCTAATCAGTTTTTTATCCTCTAAATTCAAATAGCTAGAATATTTCATCTCTACTGTCTCTTCCAACTCTAACTCCTGTGCACACTGATGATTTTCTCAAAGCAATATTTCTGTTCTTCTAATATGTTAGGAAAATTTTACAAGAGCAGCATCAAAAAGACATTCTCTATAGTTGGCATTTTTTATTAACAGAATTAAACCAAATATAACACAATTAAAAAAGCATTTTCTACATGTTTTAATGCCATAAACTTACCAATGGCTCTTCCAGAATAAAGCCCAAATCTTTTGAAATGTGGAATTTCTCTGGGTGGCCCAATGGGTTCTCCATGAGAGCCATTTCTTCTTGAGCTATGCCTCTAGTCTTGCCTGCAGTGGTCTACTTTTGGGTAGAAGTGGAAATGGGTAGGAACAGAGACTCTATTTATGGAAAACCATGACTCCCCACACCCATATGTATAATAAGAAATTATCATCACCACACTTATGTCAGAAAGTTATGTCATGAACCAAGCTGGTTTCATTTTCTGTTGTTGTTTTTTTTTTTCATTTCACTGGAAGAGTAATCAAAGCAGAGAACCTCTTAGTCCTTCCTACCTCTATTTAGAAAGAGAAAGTCATTACTCTTCAAGATGGTATTTTTGATTCCAGTAATTCTACTATTCATCTCCATTATGGAATTCTTTCAGTCAAGTAGATAGAAATATCCACCTGGACTGCTCAGGACACCCTTTTCCCTAAATGATGTTAGGGATATATTGATCTGTTGCATTTTTAGACTTGATGTATTCTTCTACCATATGTTAGTGACGATCTGAGCGCATAATAGATATCAGGGGCAAGTGAAGTGGCCCTATAACTTATCCTAAGATTCTAAACTTAGAACTGGAAGTCACCTTAAACATCATCTAGTTCAACCTCCTCATTTTACAGATGAGTAAACTGAGGCACAAAGGAACAGACCCAAGGTCAAATAGATGATAGTGGAAGAGTTGAGATTTGAATCTATGTCCTCTGAATCTAGATCCACAGCTCTTTCCACTGAGACAAGGGGACTGAGACAATAAGTGACCTGCTCATGGTCACAAAGCCAGCTCATACCAGAGGTAGGATTTGAACTTGGGCCCTTGTGACTCTTATACTGTCCCTTTGTTCACTATGTCATATCACTATTCCTCAATGGTTTTACTAAAAATAAGTTTACTATTTATCTTACATGTTGGATTTGAATTGACACCATTCAAAAACTATCTGTTGTTGTTTCTTCTCAACTTCCAAATGAAAATGGCAAATTGCTCCTGCCCCAAAATTTTTACTACCAAATCCCCTCATTCCTATACCAAAAAAAGTTACAAAAGTGACCCCTCTTACTCCATACAACCTACTTCTGCCAATTTTTGGTATCTCCTTCTACTCAGCAACTGAGCTCCACCCCTGAGTTAGTGAGTGCTATGCTCCAAAAGCATTGGAAGGTAAAATGAGTCACACTAGAAAATTTACATGTTTTCCTGGTCCACAGTATAGTATGGATTGGGAAATATTGTTTTAGAGTAGATTAAGAATAAAAACAACATTGATGAAATGCCTACTTTGTGCAGAGCACTGGGGGAATGGGAGAGATAGCAAAGTTTAGATAAGACAAGACCTCTCCCCTCAAAGGGTTTGTAGGCTAACAAGGGGGTTTACAGTATATTAGCTGTATAGATACTTGCCATTATTTATTTTGTTGATTGTCATTCATTTCCATTGGCTCCATTTTCTAAGCTTTCTTTCTAGAGTCTAAGGAGAGACACTCCCTGGTCTGTAGTGACATTTCACTATTGATTGATTGTAATGTTAATGGAATATAAGATCTTCTCTGCCCATTAATAGACCTCAGGTGGAGCCCATTGAAGGAAATTTGCTTAGGGAAGGCTTACTTGTAGGAAGGTTTTCACACATTTTGTTAATTTATAATTAGGCACTGAGTCAAGAAAGTTGTGATATCCTCTGGCTCTAACAAGGGTACATATACTCTGAGGTTAGCATTTTGCTTTGGGGCTCAGTCATTGGAAAAGTTTCTTTGTGATTTGACTAGATGAGTCTCTGGGTAGCCCTTAAGAAGCCCCCACCCACTCCTTTGAAAAACTCAGATGCTGGTGCTTCTCTCTCTGGTAACTATGTATGTATTGCCTTGGTCAGGCAATAGGGTCTGTATGTTGATCTTTGCTAATTTCTCAAGCAATTAGAAGTCCTGTTTGTTGGTCTTTATTTCTCTCCTTGTGTCCTTGGTGTTGTTCTGAACAGTTCAGAAGGCACAGCAAAAGACATTGATAAAGATATAGCTCAATTCCATACCACAGATTTATGACTACAAAATGTTCTACATACACCAAGGCAATCCAAACACAGTCACACAACAAAAGTCACCATGGACACCCAAAGCCTGAAGCCACTGGGAGGAACAAAAGAAAACCAACATTAATAAGAATTCTTTCCCTGCCATCTTGCTTATCCCCTCACACCAGAAGTGCTACAACTTGGGATTTTAATCCTTGATTCCCCTGCCTTATCTTGCTCAGAGCCAACCCTCCATATCATTTGATAGCTATCTTTATACCCTCTTTATTTGTGTTTACCCATCCTTTATTTGTTGTCTTCCTTTAGTGGATTCATGAGGGAATGGGACCTGCTTGCTAGCTTTTGCTCCCCCTATGTTTAGCATAGTGCTTGGCACATAGCGAATATGCCGTTAATGCTTGAAATATCTTTCTTTACCTCCTTCAGGAACAACCACTTCTACAAATAATAATAAAATAAAAGGGTACAGCCTATTTAAAATTGTTTATCTGAGACCTACCAAAGACCTTGGAGCAGGAGAAGGTATACTTCTCAAGGCTATTGGAAGCATTTGCTACATTCCAACCTCAAGAGTTCAGCTGTCCTGCTTCTCTGTGGTAACCTTCAGGTTAGGAAAAGAAGACAGTCATCCACAAAGAATAAGAATAGCCAACATTATAAAGTTTTATAAGATACTTTCCATATATTGCTGTCTTAGATCCTTATGACAAATATATGATAGCCACTGTTATTATCACTATTTTATAAAGAAGGAAACTAAGATGGAAGAGTTTAAGCTCCTTGTCCAGTAGCACGTAGCTAGCTAGTAAGTGTCTGAGGTAGGATTAAAAACTTGGATCTTTTTTACTCTAAATCCAATGTACTTACCAACTAACTGCCTCAGGAAAAACACAATGATAAGGGATACTTTATAATATAACTTTTTATAATTGCACTTTTTTCATTGTTTTATTTTTTGCAAGGCAATCAAGGTTAAGTAACTTGCCCAGGGTCACCCAGCTAGTAAGTGCCAAGTGTCTGAGTCTAAATTTGAACTCAGGTCCTCCTGACTCCAGGGCCAGTGCTCTATCCACTGCACCATATAGTGGTCCACTTTTCTACACGTTTTTTATGCTAGAAATTCTACTTTATATGGAATATAGAAATGTATTTTGGGAAAACTTGTTTCATATGTTTTGCATAAACATATATAATATAAAGTCTCAGGGTGAAGAGTGACACTCAGAAGACAATTTTCAAACTTATCCTAAGACGAATGAATGTCTTGTCCTGCTTCTGCTATATGTCTTCTAGAGACCCCACTCTCTCATTTCTATACTCCCCCTTGTATAATGTAAAGAAAACTGAATTTAGAATTGACATATTTGGAAGTGAATTTTAGCTTTGCCCCTTATTGCCTGTGTGACTCTTTAGGCAAATTAGCTTCCTGATTCTTAAAATGAAGATAATAGACTAATAAAAGACCTTTAAGGTCCCTTCTAGCCTGAGATCCTATGATCCTGTTACCATTTTCAAGTCTTCAGTGGGATTTGAAAATTTCCGTTTCATTTAATCAGCAAAGAAATGCAGCCAATTCTGCTTGACACTGAATTTGCTGTTAAATCACAGCAATACTTTCTTCTCCAAATCTTGTTTCCTTTCCTTCAAATTTTTAGTTTGGGATTGGGGGAGATTGAATATGTATTGGGAATGGTCAGGATCCTGGGAAAACAAACATTGACCTTGAGAGGCAGTATAGTTCAAATCCCTTCTCTGATGCTCACTATTGGTATGACCATGGACAAGTCATTTAACCTCCATGCATTTCAGTGTCCACATCTATAAAATTAATGTGTTGGATTAGATGACTTCTGAGGTCAATTCCACCTCTATATCTATGATCTTAGGATCTGAAAGATGAGGAGGTGAGACTATAAGGTCTCTGGGGCCCCTTCTAGTTCTAAATCATATGAGTCTATGAAAATTTCTGCTCCAATAAAAAAACCTTTGGAAGGCCTTTTTTACAATCCCAACTACTAATGACGACGCTTCTATATTCTAAAGAGATTTTGAAAAATGAATATGACATAGATATTTGAAATATGAAAAGGATGGGACAAAATCCATTTAAAGCTTGTTCAGCAGCTCCTGACTCTTTGTGATGCTGTATGTTTTCTTGGCAAGGAGACTAGGGTGGTATACCATTTTCTTCTCCAGAGGATTAAGGTAAAAAGAGGTTAAGTGACTTTCCCAGGATCACACAGCTAGTGAGCATTTGAGGTCAGTCTTCCTGACTCAAGGCCCAGCATTTTATGGACTGAGACACCTCATTTCCTCCATTTAAAACTAGTGTCCCTCAAAATACAATTCAACCAATTCATATTGTATTTGGTAACCACTATTTTAACTGAAGACAACAGTGGTCACACGGGGGCAGTATATTACAGCATGCTACTAATAAGCTAATGACAAGAAAAACAAAGTCAGTGGTTTTTTGTTTGTTTGGTTGGTGTTTTTTACTTGATTACAATGTGTCTCTGTCTTCTTAAGATCATTTCTGAAAAAAAAATAGAGAAAAGCTTCTGGTCTCCAAAACAACCTGGGGAAATGAGGAAGATGGGAGAGGGGAAAAAGCGGAAAAAAGGAAGATGCTAAAAAGACCTGTGTTCAGTTCCCTGCATGATTCGTGTCCTCTCTCTAGTCCTCACTTTCTTCCTGAAAGAGGTGGACTGGAAGATCTCTGGAAAGGCAGAATGATGGTGAGGAACGTGGATAAAAATGGTACTAGCACCTTAGAAATATACTGTTGGAAACCAAAGAGATGGTGGTAAATTTGATAAATGGGAAATGACCAAAAGCAAACAGAATTAAATGTCAGTGATGAACTGCAAGAAAATAGTATATTTAGCAATGAAAATAAGCTTTTTAAAAGAAAATCTGATGTATAAAAATATGACAGAAGGGAATTGATTCAGTAGAGAGAATAGGCTTGTAAAGAATGGATAGGAGTAAAGGAGAACAACAAAGGCATTGGGGATACAAATGCAAAGAATAGAACAATCCCAGCTCCCAAGGAGGAAGAAAAGAGGGAAGAGAGGGAGGGAGAGAGAAAGGAAGGAAGGAAAGAAAGAAGGAAAGAAGGGAAGGAGGGAGGGAGAGAGGAAGAAAGAGAAAGGGAGGAAAGAAGGAAGGAAAGATAGAAGAAAGGAAGAGAGGGAGGGAGGGAGCAAGAAGGAAGAAAGAAATGAAGGAAGGAAAGAAGGAAAGGAGGGAGGAATTAAAGAAGGGAGAAAGGAATGAAGGAAAAGAGGGAAAGAAGAAAGAAAAGGGGGGAAAGGAAGGAAATGAAGAAAAGAAAATAAGGGCAGGATGAAAGAAGGTGAAAAGGAAGGAAGGAAGGAAGGAAAGAAGGATGGAAGGAAGGAAGGAACGAAGGAAGGAATGAAGGAAGGAATGAAGGAAGGAACGAAGGAAGGAAGGAGAGAGAAAGGAGGGAAGGACTTATTAAGTGTTTTCTGTGTACAAGACACTGTGTTAAGCATTTGTAGCAGTAGCCACACTGGCATACCCAGGATGGCTGCTAGCACAGGTTCTTAGATCTGCTTTACTAGGAAAAATAGCTGTTTAAGGGGTCAATAATCTTTTTAAATTACATTCACTAGTTCAGGGGAAAAGTCAGCACCCTGAACTTCAGAGAAAATTCAGAGAAATAAAGACCAACAGACAGGACTCTGACTGTCTGAATCAACTATACACTTTACATACATGCCTAGATTGAGAGAGCCTTTACATCTAAGCAGTTGGGGATTTCTGAACATAATGGCCACTCAGAATCTCAACCAGGGAATCACAACATCCTTCTCATAAGTGAGACTCCAAAGCAAAATACCAACTCAGAGGATATATACATTTCTCAGAGTCAGAAGACATCACAACCCCCCTGACTCAGTGCCTAATTAATAATTAGCAAAAGGTGTGAAAACCTGCCTATAAGCAAGCCTCCCCTATGCAAGCCTCCCTTAATGGGCTCCTCATGAGGCTTATTAATGGGCAGAAGAGAGCTTAAATCCCATTGACATTAAAGCATTTTACAAATATGATTTCATTTGATTTTCACAACCACCCTGGGTGGTAGGTGCTATTATCATCCCCATTTTATAATTGAAGAAACTGAGGTTGAGTGACTTGCCCCCAAGTTCATATTTATATAATAAGTGCCTGAGGGCAGATGAGAATGCAAGTCTCCATGACTCCATAACCAGCATTCTATCCACTATAGGCCATCTTGTTTAATCTAAGGCAACAATTATATATAAAAGTATAGAAAGAATAAGTGTAAAGATGAAGAAACAGTAATCTAGGCAAGAGGTGATGAGAATATGAACTAGAAGTGACATTATCATACATTCTTAAATTAGAGAACTCCTTTAAATAGTCCTATCAAACTAAGTGATTTACATTTGATAGACATAAGGACAGGAGAGTGACTCTCCAAAAATTTCTTCATGTAATGTATTATTGTGATACAGAGGTGACTGATTCATAATGGTTATGCCAAGAAAGGCTAAGTGGCAGCAAATTCTAACCTGCTGTAACGGCTCTGAGTGTTGATCTATCGATGAACTTTGAGTACGCACATTCAAAGAAAAACCAAGCTAAAGTCAAAAACATTTATGATAAAAGTTTCTGACTGCTGGCAATGAAATCTGTTACTACACTAATTTATTAAACCATCCATTAAGGCCTCGTGCAGGAGTGGGGAATCTGTGGCTTTGAGGCCACATGTGGCCCTCTTGATCTTCAAGTGCAGCCCTTTGACTAAATCCAGACCCCTTAATACAAGGATTTGTTCTATGAAACTTGGATTCAGTTAAAAGGCTGCACTTGAGAACCTAGAAGACCACATGTGGCATACAGGCTGAGGCCACAGGTTCCCCACCCCTGACCTGGAGGTACTATAGTTTGAGTCCATTCAGAAAATACCTACACCTGATGAAATCACAGGTCTTTTATACACCATAATATAGAAATACCTCTAAATTATTGGAGGAACTTGTTCAATGCACAAAAACCCTGCACAACAAAGAGAAATGTTAAATAAATTAGAGAAACTGAAAGAGAAAGAAAAGACATAATATCTGAATCACACACTATTTGAGAAAGGTGAGGTTTCTTGGAAGCGCTGTTGGTTCTTAGTAATCAGTTTATAATTGTGAAGCTGTGGAAAGGGCACCGGACTGAGGATTAGGAGACTTAGTTTCTAGTCCAAGCACAGCCTTTTTGATCTTTGTGATTTATACTTCGCGATCTCCGGCAATTTCTTTCCCAATAACCAGAACTGAGATAGATCATCTCTGAGATTTAATCTTCTAATATCAGAAATGAAATGACATTCTAGGGTTCAAGATTAAAAAATAAATTATACATTTAAAGAAATCTCATGTTCATGTGCATTAAAAAAATAAGTGCAGTGGAAGTCAAAAGCAAAAAACAACTGATAGCTACAGATCATCGATTAAAACAGATAGCAAGAATTTCCTTATGGAGAGTTATCATTCTGTGTTTTGTTTATCCTTGACTTTCCACTGTTTATTGTACTAGGGAGAATGGAAGGTAAGCGGGAAATTCCCCTCAAAGAAATACAAACTTAAAACAAAGGAAGAACATTTGAGACTTTGCCTTGGAGTTTCTACCCCTGAACTAACCAATTACTGGTCATTTAGGGAAAAAACCCCTCCCATCCCCTTCTCATATTCTCTCATCTCTATTCCTCAGCTCTGCCCCATCCATGTCTCACGCCAGCTCTACCTACTCTGTCCTCTGTGCCCTCTAGAATTCCTCTTCCAGAGTAAACATAACAGACTCCTTTTCATCTCTGACCTTTTTCTCTCATAGTCCTTCCATTAGCCTTCACTGAAACCTGGACCCCTCCTAATTGTATTGTTGTTGTTCAGTGGTTTCAATCACGTCTGATTCTTCATGGCCCATTTGGGGTTTTCTTGGCAAAGATGCTGGAGTGGTTTGCTAATTCCTTCTCCAGCTCATTTTACAGGTGAAAAAACTCAACTGTAACTCACCTATGAAGCAAATAGAGTTCAGTAACTGGCTCAGGGTCACACAGCTAGTGAGCATCTGAGGCCAGATTTGAATTCAGGAAGATAAGTCTTCCTGACTCCGGGCCCAGCACTTTAACCACTGCTGCCCCTAATTTTACTACATCCCAGTTATCCTCTGTAGACTGGCTGTTCCTTTTCTCTCACCAACCCATCCCCCCCCGCCACACATACACACACACACACACACTCACACACACAGAGAGACACATACTCAGCTACATACACATATACGTACATCCACACACACATACACACAGACACATACACACACACTCACACACACAGAGACACAGACACACTCAGCTACATACACATACATACATACATACATACATACATCCACACACTCACATACACACAGACACACACATATGCACACATACTCACACACACGGAGACACAGACACACAGACACACAAACACACACCCTGGAGAATGAGTTGGAATACTCCTTGTTTTCTAATGTTGCTATGTAACAACAAGTAGCTTCTAAGGTTCTGATTACAAGCATAGTAAACTCTCCATTTATTCAGTGAAAAATTAAGGCAAAAAATTCACAGAAAATCAAAATACAGAGTAACTCAATCAATTCAATCACAAAGTACAAAGGTTGAAGTTCTCTTTTAAACAAGGTGAGTTCATTTAGTCAATCACAAAGCACAAAGATCAGTGTTGTGCAGAAAATAAGAACAAGCCAAGACCTGTGTTCAAGGTGAATTTAGATGTGGATTTATTGATTAAATGTGCAACTGCCAGAGTGCTCACTCAAATTGACAGTAATTTTTGGAATACAGATCTTGGTTATAAAGGCTAAAAACCAAAAAATTATAATAGGGAGGGGAGCTAGCAGAAGCTATGACATACAGAAGCAAAGAACAGCCATTGGTTAAAATCTATGACTCAGGGGAGTACGGCACAAGAGTACAAGGGTGCAACCTTCCTGTAAAGTGAGGGTCTTTCCTAGAACTAGGTGGAGGGTCAGGGGATGAGGGGGACTGGAATTTCCCAGGCTGTCAGAGTGGGGGGGGGGGACTGGAATTCTCCAGAACAGGCTAGGGTCATGTTCTGGGCAAAAAGGGGTATGGGTCCTACTTGGTCAGCAAGGCAGGACATGATGGTACCTAGATAAGATCCTTGCACCATAATGAGCCTGGTACACTATAATAATTCAAGGAGAAAATATGAAATGGTGATTAGGGGAGACAGAATCAGGGAATGCCTTGAGCAATATGCCCAGACATGCCTTAATCAGTTTCAAGCTATGACGAAATATAAAACAAGGACAAAGACAGAAATATAAGAGGGGCTTGATAGTGGGACCAAGTCAGGTGGTATGTAGTGACCTGGGATTTGGGTTTGGGTACAGCAAAAGTACTCTACCCCCTGGGTAGTACATTCATTTAGTCAATCACAAAGTCTTCTCTCTTCTCAATTGGAGATCAGTTCCTAATCATAAACAAAGTACATTCTTAGTCAGTCACAAAGAACAAAGGTAAAAAGTGTTCCACCCCTGGATCACAACTAGGTTACAATACCCAAGGAGAGGTCTTTTCTTCATCTTGACCTGAGGCAAGTTCTCAGCAATTTCTGTCCCTAGGAAGACAAAGCTTAACAAAGTCAAAGTAACATTCATGTACATTGCCAGCATCCTCATCAATAGACTCTCTGCCTATGAAATCAAGCTAGACCCAAAAACAAGGTCTGAGGCCTCCATCAACAAACAAATCTGACAAAGTTACATCAAAACAGATGGACGAAGTTCTGGCACCACAGTCATGCTTCCTCAGTCTTCGCTGCTCCGGAGTCCTGGGCAGCTCTAGCTGGTGGTTCTCTCTCTCTCTCTCTCTCTCTCTCTCTCTCTCTCTCTCTCTCTCTCTCTCTCTCTCTCTCTCTCTCTCTGCCTCCATGAAGTTGCTCCCAGAAGAGTTCTTCTGGTCTCTCTCAGTTTGGGTTTTCCCTACACATAGCACCAGCTCCTCCATGTTCAGTCCCCTCTTGTCAGATGAAAAAATTCATCCCATAAGGGGATCTTCAAATTCCATTACCATTACACACTACTAGAATCTTTACCTCCTTTATCTTCTTTACTTATCAATCTTTCCTCCTTTGAAATCCATGCAGTCAAAATTTTTTGCACAATCCAAATTATAATGGCTTTAGCATACTGAACTCCACGTAATTCTCCCCAATTTTTGTTCTCACTATGGTTACAAGAAAACTTTTATTGTGTATGCTTTGTTTCAAAGTTGAGGCTTGGGACAGAGTGTTGGAAGAAGCCTTGGTCAGGCTAATAATACAAAGGCCTAGCTTCTACTCTACTTCAGACTGAGCCTCTTGTACATGGACCCAGCCAGGTGGTCAGCAGGTCACCCAGATTCTTCAGTAGCTTCACCTGCTACCCTAGGGAAGTAACTCATCAGAAAGTCCCAGAGATGTGGGTTTCCCTAACTGTAGTCTTGGTCATGGAGCTGGAGTAGGGCCTGGTTCAGGACTCACTGTAGGGTCAGAGCAGCCTCCATGACACCCAGGCTATAGATCTACTCCTTTTGGACAGGTTTCTGTACAGCCTAAAGGGGAACATAGGCCCCCATATGCTGTTTCTGGAACCACAGAAGGCACTCTGAGTCTTCTCCATCTTACAAGAAAAGTACAACTATTGCATTAAGAGCTGTCACAGTGGCAATAGATACTCAGGGATATGTAAGGAGTAAAAGACATGCAGGTAAGGTTGACCAGGTTACTGACAGTGGCCTCAGTCTTTGAGCAGGTTTTGTGAGATCTAGAAAGTAGGACTCATGACACCTGGAGTCATAACACTTTTGTCATAGTAACAAAGAAGGTCTCAGAGGCAGGAAAGGTTTTGGCAGAAAAGGTGACTGGTCCTAGAGTCAGAAGGCTGGTGGAAAAGAAGACAGCTGGTCTGGGAAGGAGGCACGGGAAAGCTAGATGGATAGTCCCAAGAGTTGTACATCAAAAGAGCTGTGATAGGGGCAGAGTCAAGATGGTGGCATAGAAGCAGCAAGGTTACGCAGCTCCCATACAGCAACCCTAAATACCCATAAAATATGACTCTG
>CM053595.1:217730238-217740606 GCA_028646575.1 Pseudocheirus occidentalis
CTTTAGCTGGATTGATTGAATCTTTAAATGTGACCTGGTTTCTCCCTTAGGGAAACCAGGTGATTCTTCTCTTGTTCCTTTCTGTAATAAGATATAATATTGAGATTTTCCTTGTTCTAAATATTGTATATAATATTGTGAATTGTTGATACTGTGAATATTGTACTGAATCTTGATTTGTAATGGAATAAACAGAGTGTTCACTAATACTCTGTAATTAGAATCTTAAAAGCTGTTCACAGTAGCATTCTCTCAGAAATCTACTGTTGATTGGCTTTACACCTTCCTAACGCCTCTCACATATACCCACTTCTCTCCTCTGACGCTGCCATCTTCCTGATGCAGGCTCACATCACCTCATACCTGGACTAATGCAATGGCCTACTGGTTAGTCTCCCTGTCACAAGTGTCTCCCCCTCTAATCCATCCTCTACTTGACTGTCAAACCAATTTTCCTACAGCAGAGGCCTAACCATGTCACTCTGCCTACTCATGCTGTCTTATAGTACCAAATATAAAATCCTCTTCAGTGGCTTTTAAATACCTTTATCACCTGATCCCTTCCTACTTTTCCAGTCTTCCTACATCTTTCTTCCCCCATCCCCTCCATGTACTCTTCAGTCAGGTGACACTGGTCTTTTTGCAGTTCTTCATGTAAGATACTCTATGTTACAGCTTTCAAGACATTTTTATTGGATGTTCCCCATTCCTGGAACTCTCCCCCCTCCTCATCTTTGTTCCTGCCTTTCCTGATTTCCTTCAAGTCCCATTTAAAATCCCATCTTCTGCAAGAAGTAGTATCTACTGCTTCATATTTTTAATATCTTATTCCTAAGATTATCTCAATTTTACTCTGTATATATCTTGTCTATACATTATTGTTTCTACATTGTCTTCCCCATTAGACTGTGAGCTTCTTGAGAGAAGGGGCTTTTTTTTTGGTTTTGGCTTTTTTACTTCTAAAATATCTTCAGTGCTTAGAATACTGCCTAGAAAATAATATGTAGTTAATAAATGCTTGTTGACTTGACTTGAAATTATGACTATATGATTTTTTAGTGTTATACTGATAGTGGGACTATTCCAATAATTACAAAAAACAATCTTCTGATGACATGGTACTAGGCACATTTGGATTCACAAAAATTATTTATTGATCGATTTTTAGTTAAGTAATTTATATTAATGAAGATAAATTAAAATGAATTGGAAGGCATTTATTGAGCACCTATTATGTGCTAATAAGCACTGGACATAAAAATTCCAAAGTGAAATTTGTCCCTGCCTTTAAGGAGGTCACATTCTAATATGAGAAATGCTACCACATGAAGGGAAAAAGAGGCTAGCAAGAAAGTTACAGGGATAGTGGATGAAGACCTGGTGAATTAGACTGGCACACCCTGTCCAGAAGCAATAACAGATTTAATTTAATTATCAAGAAGAATTAGAAAACTTGGTAGAGAGGAAGAAGTACCTTGGTATGATGACCTATATAATTTTCCATTTTATCACTAAATAATTCAGAACCATACATACTCAACAACTGAGAAATATAATATGAGAGAAGTCTCTAGAATCCTAGAGATCCTAGAGCATCTTTTTGAGTTTCAACACAAAGAGGCTAGGTAGGGAACCTGGAGATGGAGAATATGTCCCCTAGGAAATAGAATTACCATGAGCTAAAGAGGTATTAGACTGTAGGCAGAAGACAGATGGTGAAAGAACAATTAAAAAATAATAGGAACCAGAATCATCTACCAAGAGCTGCCAGATATATAAGCTGCAGAACAAGCCATGATGCATAGTTACCCAGGTGAGCCATGGAGGAAGGCCCTAATGATAAGCTTTGCTAAAGCCCTGTCCTGGATAGTACTGTAAAGGATTGAAATTACACAGGTTTCTGGAAGAATTGCTCAGTAGTGAGCACTGTCATTTACTCTGAGCTCTGGTATGAATTTTGCTTATTTCCCTTAATCTTTAAATAAACTTAATAATGATTTGAGTCTGGTAATCCTTCTATGCTTGTAAGGGACTGAAGTTTCATAATCTTAATGCGAGCAATGACTCAGAGATGTTAGAAGTACCCTAATGTGTACCTGAAAATTTTGCGTTTGAAAGGAGTCTTTGGCAAAAGGGTTTAATAAGAAAATATGAGTTATCACCTCAAGAAAAGCATCTAGCCAAGCTACCTTTTCAAATGAAGACATAAAAGATACACTTCAAGAATCAGAGAACCTGAAACAATTTATCAACAAAAATCCATCGCTTCAAAGAGCAGTGAAGAGATGCTCCTCAAGATGGGAAAGTGAGTGCAAGATGAGTAGCTCAGATATCACTAATCCAACAGGACCAAACAATGAGCACTAGACAAACAATGATCAAGAAATCCAAGAAAAACTAAAATAAATTCATTTTTGCAAGCTTCTCAGAAAAGAACCACTACTTCTCCTTTCTCCTTATTATCAAACTTGGTGATCTCCTCCGCTCCCATATACTCAATTATCATCTCTATGCATATGATTCCCAAGTCTCTACATTAAGTCCCACTTTCTCTCCTAAACTAAAGGCCACAATCACCTCTTAGTCACTTTGAACTGGGTATGCCATAGGCATCTCAAATTCAACAAATTAAAAAGAGAACTCATTATCTTTTCCCTCAAACCTTCTATTCTTCCAAACTTTCTTACTGCTGTCAAAGAGATGATCATCATGCCAATTACCTAGGCTAAGAGCCTCAGTGTCATCCTCATCTCCTCACTTTCACTCATCTTATATATACAGTTGTCAAATCTTATCATTTCCATCTCCACAAAATGTACTGTATTTGTCCCCTTTTCTCTATCCACACAGATACTACCCTAGGTCAGTCCCTCACCTCTTCTCCCCTGCACTATTACAATAGCTTTCTAAATGGTAACCCTGCTTCAAGTCTCTCTCCCCACTCTCCCCCATCCATTCTCTACACAGCTGCCAAAGTGATTCTCTGAGGGTTTCCTCTTCTCCCCTCCTCTTCAGTTCACATCCTACAGATGCTACAGAGGTTCCTCCGAAACCTTCTCTCACACAGTGAGGTGATCCTTCTCCTTGCACAAGTGTTCCCATTCCATCTCATCTTTTCCAGAAGACTGCCTCCACTAAACTTTCTCACTTATTTTCAGTCTCTTCCTATCAGCTGCTTTCCTACTGCCCACAAACATGCCCATGTCTTGCCTCCCCATTCTCAGACCCTCATTTTACCCACCCATCCCTGCTAGTTATCATCCCATGTCTCTCTTTTGTTTTTGACTAAATTCCTTGAGAAAGCCTTCTATAATACGTACCTCTATTTCCTTTCCTCTCATTCCTACCTGACTGATCCTTCTTATTCTCCATAGGTGGATAGTTATCATAGTCACATCCATTAACCATGAGTATCCTACATGGCCCTGTCCACAGTTCTCTTCCCTTCTCCTATATTATTTCACTTGGTTATCTCATCGGCTCCCATACCATTCAGATGCTGATGATTCTGAAATCTACTTATCTACCCCTAATTCTCTGCTAATGTGCAGACTCACATTTCTAATAGGCTTTTGGACATTTCAGTCTGAATGTCTCATATACATCATAAGTTCAGCACACCCCAAACTGAATTCATTATCATTCCCCCAAAACCCTTTCCTTTCCTAACTTCCATATTACTGTCAAGGGTACCACCATCCTCCTAGTCACTAAGACTCACAACCTACATGTCATCCTTGACTCCTCACTGTCATCCCTCATATCCAATCTGTTGCCAAGTCCTGTTGATTTTACCTTGATTACACCACTCATATAGGTCCCCTTCTGACCCCTGACACTACCACCATCTTGGTGAAGGCCTGGACTACTGCAATAGCCTGCTGGTTGGTCTCCCTGCCACAAGTCTCTTCTCTACTT
Organism: Pseudocheirus occidentalis; assembly: GCA_028646575.1. Lineage (NCBI taxonomy): Eukaryota > Metazoa > Chordata > Mammalia > Diprotodontia > Pseudocheiridae > Pseudocheirus > Pseudocheirus occidentalis. The sequence continues at coordinate 217,734,157 of CM053595.1, forward strand.
CAGGTCATCTTCCAATCAGTTGTCAAAGTGATCTTCCTTAAAATGCAAGTCTGACAATAATACCCTCAGTGGCTCTTTATTACCTTCAAAAGCAAATGTAAAATCTTGCTTGACTTTCAAAGTTTTTCATAACCTATAGCCCATTTCCAGACTTCATATACCTTATACTCACACCCACACACATGTAGTCTGCAAGCCAGTAATACCAGACTCCTTTCCTTTCCTCAAACAAAGCACTCCATCTCCTCACTGGCTGTCCACTATGCCTGGAATGCTCTCTCTCCTCACCTCCATTTTCTGGATTTCTCCAAGTTCCAGCTAAAATCTATATCTACAAGAAGGTTTTCACAATTTTTCTTGTAGAGCTTTCTATCTGTTGGTCATCTCCAATCTATCCTCTATATATCTTGTTTATATAAATTATTTGCACATTGTTTCCCTCATCAGACTGAGCTCTGTGAAAGCAGGAGCTGTCTTTTGCCTTTCTTTGTATTCCCAGTGCTTAGCACAATGCCTGGACAAAGCAGGCACTTAATAACTGTTAGTTAACTGACTATACATATATATATATATGAATTATGGCAATATATAACTTATGTAATATGACATTTATAATATAATTACAATAATTGTATAATAATACACATATATTCCTATAATATATAAATATAAATCATAAATTATAAAATATATAAACATAAATTATATGTTGATGTTAATAAATTATAAATCACTATTAATAGCAATAAATAATACACAAACATAGATAATGTAAAAATATATAAAATTATAAATATATATGTAAATACATATTCATGCTCCCATAAATAACTGTATTTCATATATTTTTTAATTATTGTGAAAAATTTGGGTTTTGTTTTTATTATGACTTATTTTATGTTTGTTCTGAACTAAATCTCCATTGATAGTAGACATGGCTGATTAACCTTAATTTATACAAGGGTTTTTTTTTATTTCTTACTGATCTTAGAATTTTAGTCTATGTGTATGTGTGTGTGTGCGTGTGTGCATGTACAGTCCATATGTATATATATTTATATAGAGACTATATCTATATATATTTTGTGTGTGTAGGGTGTGTGGGGGTGTGTGTAGGTGTGTGTGTGGGTATGTATAGTCTATGTCTCACAGTTCTCATTAGGCATCTCTTTCTTTCTCTTCCTGACCTCTAGCAAATGTGTTTTTATTCAATGGAATTTAACTTAGCAGATATTATATGGACAAGTGCCAAAAAGATATCAAGAATACAAACCTCAACAGATTTGGACATATAGTTCAATAACAATTCCCTTAATTCAATTAAATTCAACAAGCAATATTCAGCACTTACCATATGTCAAGCACTATGCTATGATACAAAGATGAAAAAACACCAGTACTTCTACAACTTATGTACTACTAGACTCAAGTGAAAAGTATATTGAAATATTATTTTAGAATGTATATTTGATCTTACCTGACACTTAGGTGTGCAACATGGTCCAAAGCCACATTTTGCTGATGGTTTCAGTTTACATGTCTCCATAATACAGCAATGTTTAAATTTACATTTAGAAAATTCCTAAAAATAAACTCAAGTTATAAACAGTATGATTTCGTACCATGTGGGGAAGAGGGAGAAATATTTCAAGGACTTCTCTAACAAATAACTAGGCTTTCTTAAGTTCATAAACTCCTCTTTTGCTAGATTTTTATAAGTCATTATTGTTCAATACAGATTATGGTTTCAAGAAAATATAATAAATCTCACAGTTTTCCATAGTTAAAAATCCTTAAGGGACCTAATTTACCAAATGGCTAAAAAATGATTAAATCAGTCTACAGCACTTCAAGTTTTTTTCTCTTATTTAGCTTAAATCCTTGCCTGTAATCTTACATTAATTTACTTAGCAAACTTTTTTTTTTTAAAGAAATGAGTCTCGGGGCGGCTGGGTGGCGCAGTGAATAGAGCACCGGCCCTGGAGTAGGGAGTACCTGAGTTCAGGTCTGGCCTCAGACACTTAACACGAAAAACTAGCCGTGTGACCTTGGGCAAGTTACTTAACCCCAACCTGCCCTCCAAAAAGCAAAAACAAAAAAAAAAAAAAAAAAGAAATGAGTCTCCATGTCTCATCCAGGATACTCACATGCCCACATCCACTCTGATCAGCAAAAGAACACTGACCTGCTATTTCTGACCAGGGCCAGTTTGCCCCTCCTTAGGCAATCTGGTGGCCTCCCTTTCCTAGAAGCTTGGTGTATTAACTTAGTGCAGATACTGCAGTTCAAAACTACTGAGCTAAAGTGACATATTAGCCTCAGCATCCTCTGAAGAAGAGATTTTACAGGCATGCTAAAGAGTACAAAGATACAATTCAGTCAAATCTATGTCCAGATTTTTCACAAAGCCTAAATTAGTGGAGTCTCAATTAAATGAAATTTTGTTATACTTTAAGCAGAATGGGCAGTTTGGTGGCACAATGAATAGAGTGCCAAGCGTGTAGTCAGGTAGCCTCATCTTCCTACGTTCAAATCTGGCCTCAGACACTTACTGGCTTGTGACCCTGAGCCAGCCACTTCACTTCGTCTCCCTCAGTTTCTTCATCTGTAAAATGAGCTGGAGAAGGAGATGGCCAGCCACTCCAGGATCTTTGCCAAGAAAACCCCAAAATGGGGTCACTAAGAGTCAGATACAACTGAACAACAATGGCCCTTGCTGTCCTATTGTAACAGTTGTAGTGCTTTGAAGTAAATTCAGAGCTTTTAGGAAACCTATGATCTCACGAGTAAGAGAAAATAAAACCTGTGAGAAGTATGAACAATTGGGATAGATGGAGGGGGAGAAAGGCATGATGCTATAGACAGACCTGCTTCTCTTATATCCACCTGGTCCAAAGTGCCCATTCCTATACAGTCTAAATATTTTCAGTTTGTTTTAGCATACCTAAGCAGCAAGGTAGTACAGTGGTTAGAGTATAGGGCCTGGAATCATGAAGACTTCACTTCAAATCTGGCCTCAGACACTTAATAGTGATATGACCCTTGGGCAAGTCACTCAATCTCCATCTGCCTCAGTTTCCTCAACTGTAAAATGGGATAACAACAGCACCTACCTTGCAGGTAAGGCTCAAATGAGAAGATGTTTATAACATGTTTAGCATAGTGCCTGGCACTTATCAGGTAACTGGTAAATGCCTGTCTCCTTCCTAAAATGGTACCACAACTAAAGCTAAATTTATACTAATAAGCTTCCACTTGAAAAATTTCAAATACCTCTTGAAAGGTTACTGGTTATTCATATACTGATTTATAAGATCATAGGACTGAGAACTAAAAAGGAACTTTGATATCATCAAATCCAATCCCCATTTCATAGATGAGCAAACTTTGATCTTGGCAGGATATGTCAGTAACAAAGCAGAGCTCCAGCCTGTCTCAGGGCCTTGGGCCTCTGGCCTCACCATTCCAGTTTCAAACATGCCACGTGATCTACAAAGTAACTGGAGCTAGAAAAAACCTAAGACCTCACCTAATTTTACCCCTTTGCTTTGTGGATAAGGACATTTAAATTACTTATATAGGGTGCCACGATGAGGAGGTAACAATGGTAAGGCTTGATTCCATGTCTTCTGACTAAGTCACTGCTCTTTCTTGGGCACTAGGCTTATCTCTTAGTTAGGTTTTAAGGAGCTAGGAATCTGTATCAGAATAGATATTTCTGTAGCACTATTTCCAAAAACATTAAATAAAATAGGTATCATTCTTTGCATTTATACAGCTTTTTAAAGAGCAATTCCATATCTATGCAATTTGGTTAATCTACACAAGGTCCCTTGTATAAGGTGTAAAGTCCTGATTTCAAAGACTGGTTTTTTTAAACTGACATAAAATTTCCCCCAACTCCTTCACTTATGACTAGCTCCAATTCATCAGTGACTTAATATCAAAGTATTAAGTATATTCATAATACAAAGTATTAAGTATATTCATATTCTCTACCTATACTATAAAAAATATGCAATAAAATCTCTGCTATGAAGGAATGACCAAGAAATGAGACAATATGGATAAATTTGGGGAGTAGTTTAGGACTTAACATTTAATATCCCAAATCTTTCTATTTCAATATTTTTATGAAAAACTTTCTAAAATTTACTCACTTAAATAGCATTTTTCTTTTTGACTAGGATTCATTAAGTCTAAAAATGTGATATAGCTGTTACATAAAGGCAATTTTGTGCAAATAAATCTATAGTGAATAAATAAAAGTCAGTCAATAAACATTTATTAAGTGCTACTATGTGCTAAACATTGTACTAAGCAGTAGAAGTGAAAGATACGGAGCTGCATTAAACCAACTGTGCAATATAGTGTCTTTCTGGAAAGTTTCAGAAAAACAAACTTGGGTTCTATGTTGAAAACAAAAAAAATACAAAAACCAAAACCCTTTCTAGCAATTTCAGAGCTATCCAAAAAGTAGAATGATCTGTCTTAGGAGGGAAATGTGGGCAGCCTAGGATGCCTGATCCAGGACTCAGATAAAAATCTTGATAGGGTGTCCTAATACCCCTCGAGGTGACTGTGGCTTGTAAAGGCTTGCACCTGGAGACCCCCCCGGGGTACACTTAAAAGGACTTTTGTTTGAGATCCTGACATCAAAGTCTTTGCCCCCAGACTTTGGGCACCTTAAAAGACATGTCCCTTATCAAATTATCCATTCTGTGTTGGTTCCAGGATATAACAGACTAAAGACAATGATAACACCTAGATAACATATTCCTTACCAAATTCTATTACTTCCAAGATCTAACAGGCTTAAGACAATGATAGTAAAACTTGAATCCTTTCATCTTTCTGTATCATTTTGCTCTATAAAAACCTTGCTCAAAGAATCATTAAATGGAGTTCTTTCCTATGAACTACCCACCTGGTTAATTCTTTGTCACGTCTTCACTCACACTTGGGGCTGATACCCAAGTGGCCCGTGACAGGGAAAAGATTCCCTTTCTCTATAGCTTTCAAGCAGAAGCCAGATAACTACTTGAGAATGTTACTGAGAGGACTGTTGTTTGAATCTCTGAGGTCTCAGCTGAGTTTCTGTGAAATTAATAAGTAAATAAAAGGCCAAAACAGGTTTCCTCAAGTTGTATTCTTGCTTTCCAAAAAACCATCTTTACTATGTCATAATCATTACCTTTGACTTGTACAGGACATTTAAAATATTGTCTACTATTTCTAGATAACTAGCACAATAGATGACCACAGGCGACTCCCTATAAATTTATATCCATAAACTCAGTTTATTTCTGAGATATGAAGAGTCTCATTGCCTAAGAAAGGACTGACAACTAGGGTGGGCTCAGGAATCAAAAGAAGTCGTTCTCTGCACAAAGTAAGAACTTGGACAATGGATTCATGAAACAGCAAAACAAAATCTCATACCCAAAGAGTCAACAGAAATAAAAGTCAGGTTCAGCCTGGGATACAGAGGAATAGGCAAGCAAGATTAAGGGTTAAAATGAATGTGAATTGTTGAATTGTTCCAGGAATGAGAAAAGTCACAGAAGAAGGAATACAGTGATGACTATGTTATGAAATACGACAATTTTCTGAACTCTAGGCATACTCAGGCTACCATATGGCTTCCGTGTTTACTCTGATCATTAAATGTTAATGGGTAGGATTCACATATTAGTGAAGAGTATCCCTCATTAATTAAAAAAATTTGGCTAGTGATCACTTACTATAAAACCTATAAATTTGTTATTATCATCAGAAGAGGAAGCCTGTTATAGATCATAGTGTTCTAGATTTACAGTTGGAAGGTAACTTCAAAGCCGACTACAGAACTGCACTGCAAAGAGCACAATCATGGTATGAAATGATCTTTCGTTCAAAATGCAAAAAGGTAATAGGACAATTAGAAAACTTATTCAGCCAGTCATTAAATTGCAGTCTACATACTGCTAGCTATTCTTGCTTAGTTGTTTCATTTATGTCCAATTCTTTGTGATCCCATTTGGGGTTTTCTTCTCAAAGACACTGGAATGGTTTGCCATTTCTTTTTCCAGTTCATTTTACAGATAAGGAAACTAAGGCAAACAAAGTTAAGCGACTTGCCCAGGCTCACACAATCTGAGGATGGATTTGAACTCCAGTCTTCCTAACTCCACTACACTACCTAGCTGCCCTCTACGCACCAGCTAACATTAGATACATACACACACATATTTATATAATTGTTCCATAAACACATCTATTTATCAGTTCTTCTCTGGATGGAGATAGTTTTTTAATTATATATCCTTTATTGCTGATTTGGGTATTTGTAATAGTCAAAATGACTTATTTGCTCAAAGTTGTTCTTAAAGCAATATTTCTTTTACTATATACAACATTTTCCTGGTTCTACTGATTTCACTCTTCATTAGTTCACAGGAGTCTATCCAT
>CM053595.1:217740706-217759776 GCA_028646575.1 Pseudocheirus occidentalis
GGATAATAAAATTTTCCATTTACCAAAGGCCTTATTTTATGGGAATCTAGAGCATTAGCCTCATAAAAATAATTAAGTTTTATTCTGCTTATCCCAGGGGCACCTGATTTTCTTGCTCCTCAGGATAAAAGATAGCAAGCACTGACAAAATAAAACTGGTTCCATTGGCTTTATAAAATTTTTAAGGCATTATTACAAAGTGTTCAAAAGTTAAATCCAACACAAAATATTTTTTAAGAATCAGAATTTGCTAAAAAAAATCAGAATTTGCTATTTTTTACCAGCTGCAGCACTGTAGTCTAAATTTTCATATTTTAAATGACTTTGTCTGAAAGATAAAACTAAACAACCCTTACAAAAATACATATAGCTCAACAAAAGTTTTCTCATTTTAAAAATAAAATACCTTTTCAATTAGCATGGGAGGAATCAAAATAAATTATAAATTCCCCACTAAGAATTATCCACATAAAATAATATTGGTCCTCTAACAATTGTATGCATGACATGACACTGTTCAACAACTTCAGATGATTCAGAAATTGCAAAAAACAGTTGTTCTTTCTGAGTCTGAGTCTTGAGAGCATAGATAAGAAACTATATTAATACTGTATCAATTCATTAATATTTTTCTTTGCTCACATGTTTGAAAGTCATACATATTTCCACTTTCTTTTAACATCAGTACACCTTTCATGTTTTCACTAAAAGGATGTCTGAAATTCTACTCCCGCCAAATCAATCATCTCTCCCAGTCACCACAGTAACTATTTCAAAAGCTCTCATCTCTCCTCAGTTCTCCCACTTGTGCCCTCTATTCTACCAACCTCAGCTAAGGACTTTGTCTTGTACTTCACTAAAAAAAATTAAAGCCATTCTCTGAGACCTCTCACTTCTTCCTTTACTTCTCCATCTCAAAATACTAACATATCTTCTTCCCACTATCTCCTCTTTCATCCCTGTCTCTTATAAAAGATAACCTTTTTCCTTGTCAAAGCAAGGCTCTCAAAACGCACCCTTGTTCTCATCTCCTCCATCTTCTCAAGAAAATTACCCTAATTTTCAGGCACACTCAAATCTTCAACCTCTTCCTATTTATTCCATCCCTACTGTCTACAAACATATCCATGTGTCTTCCCATCCTTAAAATTTTTTAACTGCTTGACCCTTCTCCTTTCTCAGCTAAATTCCTTGAAAAGTTATCTATACTCCACTTTCTTTTCACTCACTTTTTTATAAACCTTCTGCCATCTATTTTTCAATCTCAAAATTCAACTGAAACAGTTCTCTCTAAAGTTACCAAAGGTCTATTAATTGCCAATGGCCCTTTAAAAATCTTTATCCTTATTAACCACATTGTTAATATATGAGATTATTGATGAAATCTTATCTAGATTTTTATTACACTGCACTATTGGTTCTCCTACCTATTTGACTATTCATTTTCTGTCTCCTTTGCTGGATCTTTATCCAGTTCTAATCACTAACTATGGATATACCACAAGACTGGTCCCTGAGCCTTCTTCTCCTTCCTCTTTCTGCTATCTCCCTTGGTAATCTCCTCAGATCTCATTATCATCTCTATGCAAATAATTTCCATTCTCTCAAACCTATTCTTCCAAACTTTTCCTATTGCTGTCAAAGAGATGATCATCATGCCAGTTACCCAGGCTAAGAGCCTCAGTGTCATCCTCACCTCCTCACTTTCACTCATCTCATATATACAATCAGCTGTCAAATCTTATTTCCATCTCCACAAAATGTACTGTATTTGTCCCCTTTTCTCTATCCACACAGATACTACCCTAGGTCAGTCCCTCACCTCTTCTCCCCTGCACTATTATAATAGCTCTCTAAATGGTAACCCTGCTTCAAGTCTCTCTCCCCCATCCATTCTCTACACAGCTGCCAAAGTGATTCTCTGAGGGTTTCCTCTTCTCCCCTCCTCTTCAGTTCACATCCTATAGATGTTTCCAGTCACTGTCCTCCTTAACCTTCTCTCACAAAGATGACCCTTCTCCTTGCACAAGTGTTCCCATTCCATCTCTTCTTTTCCAGAAGACTACCTCTACTAAACATCCCTACTTTCTCACTTATTTTCAGTCTCTCCCTATCAGCTGTTTCCTCCCCCATTCTCAGACCCTCATTTTGCCCTTCTATCCCTGGCTAGTTATCACCCCATATCTCGCCTTTGTTTTTTGACTAAATTCCTTAAGAAAGCCTTCTATATCCACTTTCTTTCCTCACTCTCTTAACTCTCTATAATCTGACTTCCAATCTTTTCATTCAACTGAAAATGCTCTCCTCTAAGTTACTAATGAACTTAGCAAATATAATAGCCTTTTCTTAATTCTCATCCTTCTTGACCTTTCTGTAGCCTTTGACATTGTCAGTCACTTTCTTCTCTAGGTTTCTAGGATACTACTTTCTGCTGTTTTTCCTCCTATCTACCTGACCACTCCTTCTCATTCTCCATTGCTGAATCTTCATCAAAGTCACACCTATTAACCATGGATGTCCTGGTTCTCTTCTCCCTCTGTTATTTCTCTTGTTTATTTCATCAGTTCCCATGGATTTACTTTTCATTTCAATGTGGATGAGTCTCAAATATATTTGTCCATCTCTAACCTCTCTGCTAACCTAAAGAAACATATTTCCAATTGCCCATTGGACATCTCAGACCAAATGTCCCAAAGACATCATAAGCTCAACATACCCCAAATTGAACCCATTATCATTCCCCTAAACCCATCTCCTTTCTAAATTTCATATTATTGTAAAGGAAATGCTCACAATCTAGGTATCATCCTTAACTCCCCATTGTCACCCTTCATATTCAATTTGTTGCCAACGTCTGTCGTTTTTACCTTCCTAACTCCACTCATATATGTCTCCTCTCCACTGCACCGCCACTATCCTGGTGCAGATCCTCATCACCTCATGCCTAAACTACCACAATAGTGCGCTGGTTGGTCTTCCTGACACAGTTCTCTCTACCCTCACTCTAGTCCAGTAGTTCTCAACCTTCCTAATGCTGCGACCCTTTAATACTCATATGGGAGTGTATCTGCATGTGGGCAAAACCACCCGGAGACCGATAGAGGAGGGGTGTCTCAGTTCCTAAGACCATCAGAAACATGTGTTTTCTGATGGTCTTAGGTGACCCCCATGAGCCCTGTGAAAGGATAGTTCAACCTCCAAAGAGGTCACAACCCACAGGTTGAGAACTGCTACTCTAGAACATAAGTCCTGCTCCTAGCCCAATCCTTGCATCCTAAAAAGTAACACTTGTGGAAATGCGACCTCACAGGTACTTCTGCAGATATTAAAGCCACCACTTCCTCAACAACCTAAGGTGCTACTAAAGATGCAGGAAAAAGTCCTAACACCGAAGACTTTGGCACCATTTTTTTTCATTTTGTATTATTTCATAAATATATTTTTCATTTTCCTCATACTTGTCCACCTTACTGCATTATAATAGTCCATTACTTAGGATCACAGAGTCAGAGTTGAAAGGCTCCTGAGGCTAAAACTATCAAGTTCAACCCCCTCATTTTACAGATGTGGACCCTGAAGCTCCAAGAAGTGAAGTAACTTACTCAGGATCACAAAAGTAAGAAATGACTGAAGGAAAACTGAACACATTGAACTCCGACTCCCGACTACTTTATAACATGGTCATAATTACAAATGATGCTACTATCAATATGTCTCAAAAGTCAGCTTTTCTTATTTTGCCTGAAATAAACTTTTAGGTTGTATTTTTAATAATGGAATTTTTGTGTCCAAAGGAATGCAATTTTTACTGTATAATGTATAATTACTCCCCCCCAAAAATTATAATCTGAAATACCATCAGCAATGAATAATATTATTTCTCTACACCACCACAAGTATTTAGTTTTATTGTTTTTAATAATTTTTTCCAATTTGGTGGGGATGAGGTGGTTATGTCACAGTTTTAAGTGGATTAAGCATTTTTCACATGATTATAAATAATTTATCTACTACAATCTGTTATCTACTATGAAATATAAGTTACTTTTGTAAATACTTCCTTCTATATTTTAGATATCAAAATTTTGTCATTATTTGCTGTATTTATCATAATTTGCTATTTTCTTGTAATTATTTTTTTGTCTAGAGAAATGCTTTCTCTCAGTGTTGGTGAATATACCTATCTTATTCCTAATAATTCCATCTATTTGTTGAATAAGAAAAAAGTCATCTCTTATCCCCCAACTGTCATATATAATTTCTTTTTTCCATCTTTTTCATAATTTCTTTTTAAAAGATTTAAGTCTCTCATCTAGCTGGAATTCACTAAGGTTTCTGATATTAGATGTGAGTATATGCTTACTAAGTACACTTTAATTTTTACAACCTTAAAAGAAATGGCCCCAACTCTTATTTCATCTATTACATATTTGTATGAAAAACACAAATATAAATCCTTTCACCTTTCCATATTTACTACTAACCTTGTTTGAGCCACAATCACACTCTTCATCACCTTCCACAAAACCATCTCCACACATTGCATCTTCTTTGTAAACTGGGTTCACATATGGCTGATTTTGAAGACATTCAACCTCATTCTTTGAAATGAAATGTTTAAAGTCATTCAGACTGCAGCTGCTAAAAACTTTTACACCACTCGAATGCCTAAAATTAAATTATATTTCTCAGGCAAACAAGTATGATTATCTTCACAAAAAAATCTGAAAATTATCTATGACATATAACAATGCTCACAATAACATCTTCCATAGAGAGGGAAAAAAATAAACTCATGGAAAAATCTATTGTTTCATGGTTAATGTCAAATTAAATGTTGCTTCAAACTTCTTCGAGACATTTCTTAAGAAGGATATCATGTTACTAAATCATTAGAATATAAAGCTGTCATTCACCCTCATTTGCAAAGGACAAATCTATTTTCTGTTTTGTCTACCTACAGTGATAACAAACAGACATCCTGATATCCTATATTTTTCTCCTAAAACACCTAAATCTTTTGATCTACAAATTTTAGTTTTACTCATATTTCAATATTTAACATATTCTTATTCAATTAATCTTTCATTTGTATGCCTAGGCTTTAGTAATGTCAAGAAAAATTATATTCATTACAACCATATCTTGCCACCTTTAACATCTGGTTAAGTGTGATATCACATTCAAAATTCCAGGATGAAAGATGTCCTTTAATTCAGAAATATCAACATTTCATACCAAATACATGTATGCCATTATGACAGTGAAATCACAAAATCAGAGCCTCTTAAAGCTAAAAGGATTTGTGTACTTGTTCAATCCTTCATCTTATAGATGGGAAAGCCGGAACCTAGAGAGGTTAAACATCCTGTCTAAGGTGACACAGTCAGTAGTAACAACATGATCTCACCTCTGACCTTTACTGGCTATTACCCTAGGCAAGTCACTTAATCTCTCAGTACCCCCAAGTAACTAAAACTCTTAAGTTTCAGCATACTTTCTACTCCACATTAGCAGAGTAAGATTCTTTACCGGGAGTTCCCAATACCAATAAAGTCCTAAATTTCTTACATGTCTACTATGCATAAGGCATTTGAGTGCCAGGTGCCAAAGGGGTGCACTCTTTTATTTGTTTAAACATTCTACTTTGTAAAAAGATAATAAAATTACAGCTGCTCATATGAGACCCGTAAGATGACAGAGAAAGCTAACCTTCATAATAACTTCTACATCCTACAATGTGTTATCAGTAAGTAATGTACCAGATACGCAGTAATGAAAGGAAATAAAGATTTTTAAAAAGCATCTCCGTCCTGTAAAGCCTTCTCAAATAATATGAAGGGCTAAGTGAAGAAAACAAGCCTCAACCTTCATGCTGCCTACACCATACCCTGCTACAAAGGACTGTATTTTGAGCTTTGGGTGAAGTGGCTTTTATCACTCCCTTCTTCACAGGAACTTAACTTCATAGTTTAATTCTTTACATACACATCTACCCCCTAAACTGGGTATGTTGAGGAAGAAGAGCATTGAAATCATCCAGCCCGACAGATAAATGGGTGAAACAACTACATGAGAGTGGAAGTACTCAAAAGTGCAGAGCTGATCTTCTGAGCCATTAATTTAGATGCTCCCAGCAATAATGCAACCCATCCATGTGTGCCCTTTCTATCCAACTATGGTCAATATCTTCCCTAAGAGTGCCTCTTCACTTTCTCCAGACATCATAAGGATACCATGGACCACTCATGCTGTCTATCTGTCATTCCTCACAATTGCTACATGATTGCCCAATCTTCTTTTCTAATCACGCATCTCCTTGATGACATCTTTTGCTCCTATTCTTCTTTGGAGTTGCTCATCTGTTACATACTGCAGTCTGCTCATACATCCTGCATCTCCCCATTGCCCCATGTAACATTCATTTGTTAATTCTTTGGAGAGTGTTATGTTCATATGTCAGTCATAAAGTTACACCTGGTAGAATATTTTTATTAAAAAGGTGGACCTTTGTTTCTGGGATATGCAGTCTTTAAGGGAGCATAGCAATTTCCTAAAGGCAATTCAGCCTAGTCTCCTCAAACTGCTTACTTCCTGGCCCAACTCACTGTCCATTTTTATTGGCTGTCTTATCTGACATATGTAATATATGTTTGTATATATTTGTGTATGTATATATACATATACCTATATAGATGGACATAAATGGTCAAATTAGCCATCTGACTGCCACATCATACTCTAGGTAGCAAAATTAAAGACTGATTTAATTAATTCTTTTGTATTAAGAATTTTTGCTCAGATCTCTTCCAGGAGGTCCAGCAATGTTCTAGGTCTTGCTAGAATCATCACAATGTGATATGAAAACTGAAGTATCTGAAGGGATTTCACCATCCACAGGAAACTTGTCTTCGACATGAATTTTGCTTTGGATCTCCTCCATCACAGTAATGGACACTCTCAGACAGCCTACTGTTGCATGCCTCAGATAGGTATTATGATCAAAAGGTCACTAAACAAGGTAATTTCTGACTGTTAATATTATTCAAGGGGTCAGAGTCAAAATGGCAGAGTAAAAGCAGTGACTTGTTTGAACTCTCTCCCAAAACCCTCCAAATACCTGTAAAAAAAAATTACTCTAAACAAATTCTAGAATAGCAGAACCCACAAAATGACTGAGTGAAGCATTTCCAGGCCAGGACAACCTGGATAGCTGATGGGAAAGGTCTGTTGTACCAGTATGAGAGAGCAGCAGTCTATCACAAAATTCACCCACACAGACCGGCCCCAGAAAACCCGCAGCAGGCCTCAGAAGACTGAATTACTGGCAGCTGTGTCAGTTTCCATACTTCTCAACCCACAAATGCTAACCATAACCTAGAAGGTCAGCAGGAAAGGTCTGTCAGACCTGGGTCAGAGAGGAACATGGGCCAACCCCAGCTCAAGGGTGGTTGTGGTGGGAGCCCTCAACCCACAGATGATGGAAGGATCAATCAGAGGGGAATTGCAGGGATCTCTCTGCTGGCACTGAGGCAGGATTTTATTGCTTTGCCCAGCTTAGATTCAGGTTGCAGTCCTCGGGTGAGGAGGAGTGCTGGCGTGGAAAAACTTGTAGTGGCTGTGGAGAGGGAATTGTCCTCACAATTCTAAGGCAGAAAAGAATGCTTGAGGTCACTCAGAAACCAGAGCACAGGGAAGGAGAGGAGTAAACACCTCTCCTTTTATTATACCCCCTTGGAAGAACTGAAAATTTACAGGTCCCTATAAGTATCTCCAAAAACAACTGCACAAAACCCCTGAAGCTTGAGACAATACACCCTCCACACTAGAAGCAGAGTCTTCCCTTAATAAAGAGTTTAAAAATCAAGTAACTGGCTGGGAAAATGAGCAAACAGTGGAAAAAACTCAGACTACTGAATCTTATTTCAGTGACAAAGAAGATCAAAACATACTATCAGAAGAATACAACAAAATCAAAGCTCCTACATCAAAAGCCTCCAAGAAAAATATGAATTGGTCACAGACCATGGAAGAGCTCAAAAAGAATTTTCAAAATCAAGTAAGAGAAGTAGAGGGAAAACTGAGAAGAAAAATAAGAATGATGCAAGACAATCACTAAAAAAGGGTCAAGAGTTTGCTGAAGTAGACCCAAAAAAATACTGAAGAAAATTACAAAGGTCCAAAAATCTAATGAGGAGAAAAATGCCTTTAAAAGCAGCATCAGCCAAATGGTAAAGGGAGTCCAAAAGCTCACTGAAGAAAAAAAAATCCTTAAAAATTAGAACGGAGCAAATGGAAACTAATGACTTTATGAGAAATCAAGAAATTATAAAAGTAAACCAAAAGAATGAAAAAATAGAGAAGACAATGTGAAATATTTCTTTGGAAAAACAAATAACCTGGAAAATAGTTCCAGGACAGATCATTTAAAAATTACTGGACCACCTGAAAGCCATGATCAAAAAAAAGAGCCTAGACATCATCTTATAAGAAATTATAAGGAAATTATGGAATAATAAGGAAATGATAAGAAATTATCAAGGAAAACTGCTCTGATATTCTAGAACCAGAGGGTAAAACAGAAATGGAAAGAATCCACTGATCGCCTCCACAAGAAAAACTCCTAGGAATACTGTTGCCAAAGTCTAGAGTTCACAGGTCAAGGAGAAAACAACACAAGTAGCCAGAAAGAAACAATTCAAGTATTGTGGAAAAATTATGAGAATAACACAAAATTTAGCAGCTTCTACATTAAAGGATCAGAAAGCTTGGAATATAATATTCCAGAGGGCAAAGGAGGTAGGATTACAACCACCAATCACCTACCCAACAAAACTGAATGTAATCCATCAGAGGAAAAAAAATGGATATTCAATGAAAAAGAGAACATTCAAGTATTCTTGATGAAAAGACCAGAGCTGAATAGAAAATCTGCCTTTCAAATATGAGACTCAAGAGAAGCATGAAAAGGTAAACAGGAAAGAGAAATCATAAGAGACTTACTGAAGTTGAACTGTTTATATTCTCACATGAGATGATGATATTTGTAACTCATGAGACCTTTCTCAGTATTATGGTAGGTGGAAGGAATATACATATAGAGGGCACAAGGTGAGTTGAATATGAAGGGATGATATCTAAAAAATAAAATTAAAGGATGAGAAAGGAATGTACTGGGAGAAGGAGAAATGGGAGAAGTAAAATGGGGTAAATTATCTCATATAAAAGAGGCAAGAAAAAGCTTTTACAGTGGAGGAGAAGAGAGGAAAGGTGACAGGGAATGAGTGAACCTCACTCTCAGTGGATTTGGCTTAAGGAGGGAATAACATACACTCTCAATTGGATATGGAAATCTATCTTCCCCTACAGGAAAATAGGAGTGAAGGGAATAAGAGGCGATAGAAGAGGGGGGTTAACTGGGGGAAGTGGTAATCAGAAGCAAACACTTTTGAAGAGGGAGAGGATCAAATGAAAGAATAGAATAAATGAGGGGGAGAGGATGGAGGGAAATATAGTTAGTCTTTCACAAGATGACTATTACAGAAGTGTTTTGCATGACTACACATATATAACCTATATCAAATTGCTTGTCTTCTCAATGAGGGCAGGCAGGGGGGAAGGAAGAAAATTTAGAACTCAAGAGTTTTAAAACTAATGCTAAAAATTGCTTTTACATGCAACTGGGAAATAAGATATACAGGCAATGGAGTATAGAAATCTATCTTGCCCTACAGGAAAAAAATAGAAGGAGGGAAGAGGAGGGGAGGGGAGGGCAGACTGGGGAAAAGGGCAATCAGAATGCATGCCATTTTGGGGTGGGGGAGGGGAGAGAAGGGGAGAAAATTTAGAACTCAAAATCTTGTGGAAATAAATATTGAAAATAAAAAATAAGTAACAAAAATAAAAGGAAAAAATATTATTACTCAAATAATTTTAAATAATTCTGATGCATGGCTGAAAATAACTCAGTTGGAAGAAAGGCTCTGAGGTGGTGTTTTGTTCTACTGAACAAATTGCTTTTCCATAATCGATAAATAATTAACATCAAATATTATGTTCCTTCAAGCAATCAGATAATGGTAGGATGTTGTTTTTAAAAGTCTACCTATTCCTTATTAATATCTTCATTGAAGTTGAACTCAATGAGTATGTAGAAGTCTCAAAGGTTCCTAGGGGTTTTCTTTTGGGGATCTCTTTCAGGTGACCAGTGGATTCTTTCCATGTCTATTTTATACTCTTTACATGTCTATTTTACAATCAAGTATATAGACTTTACATGTCTATTTTACACATGCAAGTTAGTAGTTGTTCATACTCTCAATCACCTTTTCTCAGTATTGAAGTCCAAGATTTTTTTCTACAATATTGGTATCTTACCCTCTGTCTGATACCTTCTGACTCAATCCCTTAATTCTCTCATAATAGTACCATCTTCAGGACAGATATTCTTTATATTCTCTAAAGTCCAATCTGGCAGCTTTTCCTACTTTTGTTCTCTTTAGTAATATTTCTACCTCTCTCTAAAAATACATTCAGGCCTAACAAAGTCCAAGTGTGATGGATCTACAGTATTTGATGGAGAATAGTTTGCCATAAAAATTTTTTCCAGACTTTTCCACTTTTTCCCCTTGTTTGTTATCCTTGCATGTAAATCCTTAAATGCCCTCAGGAAAACTTTGTTTAGTTTGACTTTTTGTGAAGTTTTCTTTAAACTGATTTTACCCTCCACTGCCTCTCTCTGCTTTATGATATGACACTGTTCATGCTAATCCATTATCCTTTTTTGTAAGATTTAATAATTAAATTTCTATTTTAAACAAATATTACATTCAACTACTATCTCCACTTAATAACCCAAGTCTTTGCTAAGTAATTTTTAGTCTTTTTGTTATGGTAATAGATCTGTATTGATCAGTCTTCTGCATAATATTGCAATTAGCATCAATGTCATTCCTGTTAATCCATTAATCAGTTTTTACTATCAATTCTTTGTTTAAATAAGTCAGGATTGAGTTGTTTCAATTGTACACCATATACTTTTCCCATTACCATTATTTTTTCTAACTTTTTAGTAATTTTCACCTTGCTTCTAAATGAATGATCTAAACTGTACACAGACTGTGGATGACTCCCACAACGAGTCTTTTCTTATATATTTATAACCAATTTCATTTTTTGTACTGTCATCTAGTACTAGGCTATGCCTAGTTCCTGATTCTTTTCTAGGAAAAAAAATGGTTCTAAAGCATTCCTAGACAATCAGTTTGCCCATTTTCTCTGATCAGTACCCAGGAAGGGGCAAGTCTATTGTCAGAGATAGAAAAGTGTTAGGGAAGGAGGAAAAATATAGTTCTTGTCCAAATTACTATGATCTTTTTCCCCTAGCTTAAGTGTTGCACACTATATTTTAATCCTAGTCCACTTTGCCCCAATTTTCTAGATTAGAGAAGGTAAAGGGGGATTCTAATAGGAATCACTAGATCCATAAAGGAATTGCTTTTCTCTACACAACAAAAAACTACTGAACTAGCACTCATTGGAGATGCACAAAAAGATATTCATTACTTTCATCATTTATGGACCCTTACGTAACAGTTACTAGTTAGAAGTAGTTACGTTAAGTCTTTTTAATAGCTCTAAAGCATTCCTGAATGATAACTTTTACTTACTTTATGTGAGTATTGCTAAAGAGGATCAAAGGGGATAGTAACGGGATAAAGATCTTGCCCAAATTTCTGTATTTTTCTTAACCACTACTGAGCCACTTTCTTTTTCAATGCCTTCCACCTCATTAATTCATACCTTATTGCCCAACTCCTTCCTACTTACCACTAAATAATCCCTTCCCTTTAGGACTATCACTACACTTGGGCATTAGGTAGGTGCTCAGTAACTATTTAGTACCTCTGAAACTCTTGCCACTAATACCTTCGGAAGTGAATCACTTTCAATCAAGAAACTTATTTTAGGGGCGGCTAGGTGGTGCAGTGAATAGAGCACCTGCCCTGGAGTCAGAAGGACCTGAGTTCAAATTTGACCTCAGACACTTAACACAAAAACTAGCCATGTGACCTTGGGCAAGTTACTTAACCTCAACTGCCCTCCAAAAAGCAAAAAAAAAAAAAAAAGACACTTTAACTTTAAAGTATATTGACTTCCCTTCTTGTACACTTTCCTTTACATCTTGCTAGTATTCAGCTGGATTTCAATGGATTATAAATCCTAGAATATTACAAAAACAACTCCCCCCCAAAAAGAAATGGAAATTGATTGAGAAAATATCTTACACTGCTTCAGGGTTCATTATGCAGGTAGCTCCCAAACAATGACACATGTTGAGGTCATCATATGTCAGTCCCAGATTAAGGCCAAGCAACTGTACCATAATAACTGAAAATGTCTCCAAAGTTACTGCTTTTGGATACTAAATCGAAAAAAAAAATTAAAAAGTTACCTGAGAACCTTATTCAACTATAGAAAAAAAGAATTATATAATCAAATCTTTATTTTCCTGTCAAGAATTGGCAGTCATTAAGTTTATCCATTTTTCTTGAGGGGAATGAAATAAATGCCTACTATGCACCAGGCACCCATGCTAAGCACTTTACATTTTCGCATTTGATCCTCACAACAACCCTGGTGTTATAGGTGCTATTTTCACCCCCATTTACAACTGAGAAAACTATGGGTAAGTGGTTTTCTCAGAGTCACAAAACTAGTAAGTTTCTGAGACTAGATTTTTTTTTGAGACTAGATTTTTAACTCAGGTCATCCTGATACCAGGCCCGATGCTCTTTTCCCCTACACTGAAGGGCCTCCATACTACTATAATTTTTTTTAGTTATTTTGTCTGGTTTTTATTGTCTTTCTGCTTCTCCCACTCCCTACATTACCACCCTTTCAATTCTCAGCCCCCTACAACCTGACCACAATACTTCAATGACACTGCTCTCATTCATTACCAATAATTTCTTGGCTATTTAATTTTACAGCCTTCCCTCAGTATTTATCCACCTTTATTTCTCTGTACATTTGACACTGTTACTATAAACTTCCTAGATATGTTAGATTTTCTCCTTTCTGGGATACTGTGAATTCAGGCTCTTTCCTGGTTCTCCTCCTTTCTATATGGTTGCTTTTTCAGTCCCCTTTACAGCATTATCAACCAACTCCCATTCTCTTAGTTTTCCTTAGTTAGGAAACTAAGGAACTTGGTTTCCTTAGTTTCCTTAGTTTTCCTTAGTTTCCTTAGTTCCAGCTAATTCTGGACCTTTTTCTCTCTTTATACCATCTCCCTTGTTGAGCTCATGAGCTCCCAAAAGTTCAATTTCAATAACTAACTCCAAGACCTATTTATCTGCCTTGGAAGAACAACCTGTATCATGTACATAGGCTGTATAGAAAGCAATTTCCCCTAAAACACCTAAAAACATTCTCTTTCTTAACTATGAGGACAAAGTGAACAACAAATACAGTATTCTGATGGGGTAAGACAGAAATAGCATTCAATCTCATCCCCAAAGCAAATGATCTGACATCCATGGGAACTATTTTGAACCTTCTAATAGACTCCCTCTGTCCTATGCAGAGGAAAGAGAGTATTAGATGGTAAGCCCCTTAAGGATAGGAACTATCTTTTGCCTCTTTTGCATCTCTAGCACTTAGCATTGTGTCTGGCACATAGTAGGCACTTAAAAATGCTTATCCACTAACTGAAACTCAATTATACGGTAAATATTTTTTTAATACATTTAAAAATATCATCCTTAACTTCTAATGGCTAATGTAAAAAGTAAACTTGGGCATAAACTAAAAAAGACAAGTCAGTGTTGTTGTACATAAAGATTAAGATTTGACCCCAAGACTGAAATTATCTTTTAAAAGATAACATGATGTCAAAACCAAAGCATAGTCATTTCTTCTCTGAGACTGTGATATTCTTAATTCTCTAAAGTTTAAAAAGGCTGCCTAAAAATAACAATACAGATAATAAAGAGCTATGAAACAGAGCATGAAAGGATATATTATACTTATCATGCTTATAAAAGTTGACTGGCAATATAAAAATGTATATATATATTGACAAGATTTATAATAATTACATACCATAGCAATTCCTGCAGAATAGAGTTTATTACATATTTTTCCAGGAAATGTTGCCCCAATATAGTTAGGATGGTTCCTATAACTAAAGCATAAAATTATTCTTTTATGTATAAATGCATTTTTCCCAGGGTTTCCAACATAATTTTTTCCTAAAAATAATACCTATTCCTGTAGTAAGAACTACCTTCCTTAAAGTTTAAATTCTAAGTACTACTGAAATTCTACCAGTTTTCTATTCACTCAATATCTTGTTTAGTTTGGTTATAGGTACACTTTTTATTCTAGGTTCCACTTTACCTTCCTTTAGGTTCATGGGAATGTCACTCCTCAACACCCTTCAACAACTTTTTCTACCTAATGAAACTCAAATTCCTTAGCTTGGCGTTCAAGGCCCTCCAAAGCATGTGAATTCTTTAACTTTCTATCCATATATTTATACTAACCTCCTTTCTCCATGCATCTAATACTCTATGCATCTAGGAAACTGTTCTATTTCCCATTCCTCATATATCCATTTTGTGCTTCCCATCTTGATGCTTTTCCTCGAATTATTCCTATTGCCCTCCTAATGTTCTCCCCACTCTGCTATAACTCTACTCATTGAGTTCCTACTCACTGCATAAAGACTCTATTAAAGCACTGTCTCTTCTAGGAAACTTTCCCTGACCCCCTCTTCCCAGTAAGTGGATCACAGATCTAGAACCAGAGAAGATCTCAAAGAATATCTACTCCAAACCCCTCAGAAACTAAGTCCCAGGGAGATTAAGTGACTTGCCCCAGATCACATAGATATTAAGTGTCAAAGACAGAACTTGAACTCTTTTCTTCTGACATGTGATCCATTGAACCACATTAATGACCTTTATCTAACTCACTCCTCATACTTTACATAGACTTTGTACCTTTCCTATGCTCTTTTTATTATTAACATTGTAGTTATTGTAAAAGGCACTGTGATGCTAGACTGGAATTACAAAAACCTGATTTCAAATTCCAACAATTTCTAGCTACAGGAAGATAAGCAAATCACCTTAGACAACTCCTCAGGGCTGACTTAGTCATAGGTTGCAGTCTGAGAATTTGAGGGAATTTCCACAGTGATAAAAATCACAGATTCTTTGCATGTAAGTGTATCATTATTTCTTTATATATTTTAGATATAGATATATTCCTACTAAATTATAATCTCTTTGAAGGCAAGGACTATGTCTTATCTAATTTTTTCTGAGTGTATCTACCATAGTGTTCTATATACAGCAGCTGCTAATGTTTGTTGACTTTGTGGTCAAACTAAAATATCATCTGATGTCACTAAACTTTCCTTGTTGTTCCTAATCCTGCCTTATAAGTCTACATTTTATTACATAAACCTAAATTTTTTTTATTGTTCATAGAATAATTCTACCTGTCTTAAAGATTTTTCTTCTACTACGATTCCATGATATCAGCAATGTAGGTACTCTTAATGTGCAGAACACAACCAATTTACATCTTCCTATGTGGTACAACTTTTGTGTATGTCCTCCAACCAATACACTAAGACCTTCTTTATGCATGGCATGAGTGTAACAACATGAATGTCCATAGTTGACTCTTGCTATATGATCAGCCTGCTTCTTTTTCTAAATTAATCATCTCCTGGATAACTTTTATGCCACTTCTTGTGTGCAAGTTATCATTGAATATATGCTACAGCACACCTACACCCACTATGTCTTTCCATCATCTATGGGTAACCTATAACGTTGCTTCTTCAAGTGTTTGTGATATTCCATAACTTACAGTAATATACTATCACCAAAAGGATATCTATATTCAAAAGATAAATTTTTGTTATAGAAAAAAGTTTGGGATCCCTGAAAGTAGTATAAGCTTTTGAAAAACTTGGCTCACTATTCAACAGAACCATTTTCTATAAGATTTTATATACATATATATATATACATACATACATACACATATACACGTGTATGTATATGTATGCATATATGTATGTGTATATGCTGATGGACTAATTAAATGTGTTATCACCATATAAGGTTAATAATGTTACCATCATCTAACATGTAATGCTAACCACATCCTAAAGTCTATACAACATGAATGTTGTTCAGTGGTTTCTGACTCTTCATGACCCCATTTGGGGTTTTCTTGGCAAAGACAAAAGTGGTTTCCCATTTCCTTCTCCAGTTCATTTTATAGATGAGGAACTCAGTCAAATAGGATTAAGTGATTTTCAATGTCCCACAGCTACTGTCTGAAGCCAGATTTAAACTCATCAAATTAAGTCTTCCTGACTTCAGGCCCAGCACTCTATCCAATACGCCACCTAGCTGCCCAATACAAATTATATCCACTTAGTTTTCCTTGCTTGGGATATTAAGTTAAATTTTTTTTGAGTGTTTATGTGGTACTACAGAATTCTGACTCTTGACACAATCAGCATAATGTTATCCACAAACAAGAACAACTTGAAGTTTTTACTATTTATAATAGTGTGATTACCTCCATTTTAGGAACATTCCCAACTCCCTTCCCTATCAAGCTCACCTAAGAATCCAGCCTAACACCTGTACTCCCTGTGTCCTAGGAGACTCACCAACAAAACAGACCTAGCCTGCCAACCAAGTTCAGGCCCATCCAAGGCTGCCAAGGAGAACACCACAGCCCCTCACCCTTACCTAGGAACCAATCAAGGGACTTTTACCATTTGAGTAACTGACAGATCATTAATCAATGCTATTCTTTAGCTTCTGTATTCTCCCACTTGCTCTTAGAAACCGTTAAGTTGTGGTTTACCTTAGCTACCTTTATGTTGTGGTTTTGGTCTATATAAAGCTCAAAAAAATTAATCTCGAGGCCATTTGATTTGAGTTCTACCCTAGTGGCTGCCGGCTAATTAATAAACTCTACTTCTAAAATGATTAATGGTCTCTTGGTCTCATCTTGCTAAATTCTCATTAGACACCCTTTACTGCACTGTGTAATGGAAATTAATTTGAATTTGAAGATTCCCCTATTTGAACTGGCAAGTAAGAAGGCACTTAGCACCTTGTTTCAAGTTAAGCAAATGTAGCAGGTACTTAGCACTTAGTGATTGAACCTCTGCTGGGGAAACTTATTTTATACTACTTTTGCAATCCTGACAGACCTTCAACATGCTGCTAAGCACACAACTGGGACTCAACAAATGCTTCTTAAAAATGATTTATTTCCAAAAGTTTTGTTTAGAATTTATTAATACAAATATTGTACTTACACAAGTAAATATGCCATGTCATGGGGCCTTAGAACAAGAAACTTGCGTTTCCATGCCAAAAATCTGTGTAGTAAATCATTAGCATCCCCAAAGGTAGAAATTTTGTTTTTATCTGACCAAAATTCCAAGGAAGACAATATAACTGTCATTTTAAGCTGGGTAAACATCTAAAAGCAAAAAATATTTAAATAACCTTGAATGTCACATAAAAATTCCATAAACAACAATATTAAAGAGGCTCACTAAAGTATTTTGAGAGATATGGATGAATTAAACTATTCAGTAACATTTCTACCTTTAGCAGTCCATGATTTTAGTAGTGTACAAATTAACTCAAACAAATGATTTTTATAAATTATGTAAATTCAGAAAAGCAAAAACTTACAGTATTAACAAGGCCAATAATCTGGATAATTTTCTGTGTCACAACTGCCATTTCAGAACCCATATGATCATACTGGAAAACAGATTTCAGATAGTGGTGAAAATAATTATGATGCCATATTTTCTTTGAAATACAAAACCCATCCTGATTAATTGATAGGATAGACAAGGGAAAAAAATAAGTACTTACATGGCACCTATTATGTGTCAGGCACTGTGCTAATCCCTTTTTACAAATAGTATCTCATTTGATCCACACTAAAACCCTGTGAGGTAGGTGATATTATTATCTCCACTTTACAGTTGGGGAAACTGAGGCAGACAAGTTTAAGTGACTTGTCTAGGGTCATAAAGCTAGTAAGTATCTACGACCAGATTTCAACTCAGGTCTTTTTGACTCCCAGTCCAATGTTCTATCGCATATTCCACCTACCTAATTCTAGGATATAAATACATTGAAGAAAATAATAATCCCTACTATCAAGTTGCTTATTCTAACTGGAGAAACAAGAACATATTTAGAAAATACAGAGATCAACTAGGGTTAGATATATAGATCTGGGAGTCATCCTCATAGAAATGATAACTGAAAAATGACTGAACAATAACAATAAAGATTCAGTTATGTCTGACTTCGTGACCCCACTTGGGGTTTTCTTGGCAAAGATACTAGAGTGGCTGGCCACTTCCTTCTCCAGCTTATTTTTACAGATGAGGAAACTGAAGCAAACAGGGTTAAGTGACATTCTCAGGGTCATACAGCTAGGAAATGCCTGAGGCCAAATGTTAACTCAGGAAGATGAGTCTGCTTGACTCCAGGCCCAGCACTCTATCCACCATGCCACCTAGGAGCCATAAAAACTGATTAAGTTCAGTATATAAAACGTAGAAAGAAAATAGAAAAGAGCATTGTAAAGAGATCTGGACTATACATCACAAATTATACTGCATGATACAGTTGATGATTTAGTAAAGGAGTATGAGAATGAGGGGGTAGCTAGATGGTGCAATGGATAGTGCCAGGCCTCAAATCAGGAAGATTCATCTTTATGAAGACAAATCTAGCCTCTGACACTTCCCTTGTGTGAACCTAAACAAGTCACTTAACCCTGTTTGACTCAGTTTCCTTATCTGTGAAATGAGATGGAGAGGGAAATGGCAAACATCTCCACCTTTGCCAAGAAAACCCAAATGGGGTCACAAAGAGTCAGACACAACTGAAAATGACTAAATAACAAATGAGAAGAGGAAGAAAACCAAGAGACAGTAATGTCAAACACACACAATATACAGAAATGAATGAGGATATAGAAAAAATCGC
>CM053595.1:217766231-217784424 GCA_028646575.1 Pseudocheirus occidentalis
CATTCAGCCTCTTAGGAGGCAGAGTTTATTTTCAAAGCAAGGGAGGTCTTCAAACACCCCTCTAGATCTATTAAGGGGCAGGGAAGATCTTCAAATTCCCATTCCCATTAAAATATGATAGTATAAATTGTTCTGGTTCTACTCACTTCACACTACATCAATTCATACAAGTCTTTCCATGTCTCTTTGTAATCATCATTCATTTATTTCCCCATTTCTCATAACCCAATAGCATTCCATAACATTTACATTCATTCATCCATTCCTAAATTAATAGGCATAACAGTAAATAGCATATTAATAATAAATACAAGGTATACAAGGAAAAAACATAGTCCTAAATGGAGGTTTATCCTGATTAATGAGTGAGTTAAAGATCAAATCATAGAAACATTAATAATTACATGAAAGACAATGAGAATGATGAAACAAAATACCAAAATTTCTCTTGGGCAAAAAATAAGCCCTAAGCACATACATTAACAAAACAGAAAAAAAATAAAAGATTAATGAGCAAAATGCACAATTTAAAATTTAACAAATCAACAAGTCAACAAACACCAAATAAGAAAAAAGAGGAAACTTGGAAATCAGAGAAGAGCAATAAAACAGAAAAGGACAACAGAATTAACAAGCAAAAATAAAAGATTTTTAAAGACTAAAAAAGCTGATAAACTTTTAGCCAAACCAAATGAAAAATATAGGAAATCAAATTATGAAATTTTTTTAAATGAACAAAGTAAATGTACAACAAAACTTATCAGTTATGTCACTAGAACTAAGAATTTAAAAACAGATTATCTACAAAAATACTCCAATTAGCAGAATTAGAATTATTAAATAATATAATTTTAATTATATTAAATTGAAATTGAGTTAGATGTAAAGAAATTACCAAAGGAAAAGTCCTGGTCCGAGTAGATTTGCAACATAATTTGATAAAATGTTTAAAGGATAAGTAATATACATATAACATGTAGTCCTCTAAGGCAGCAGTTCTCAACCTTCCTGATGCTGTGACCCTTTAATATAGTTCCTCATGTTGTGGTGAGCCCCAACCATAAAATTATTTTTGTTCGTACTTCATAACTGTAATTTTGCCACTGTTATGAATCATAATATAAATATCTGATATGCGGGATGCATTTAAATTGAACATAACCCACAGGTTGAGAACCACTGCTCTAAGGGCGTAGAAAGCTCTGAAAATCTTTACTGTGGCTTCTACTCACAACGAGAAATGGAATCTCTAAACAAGCTGTATCACCTCTCAAGATGGTAGGGATACATCACCTCTCAAAAGATGGTAGATTATACCTGAGGGGATCAGGAGAGCTTTTCTTCAGTGTAATTGGAGCCTCTTTCCATTCTCTCAGTATTAGCCACAAGTTACAGTTATTATCTCCCTTATATCAAATGATCGCTTCCAGTGATTAGCCCTATTATCAAATGACACATTTAAATTTACTTGCTAACACAATGTGGCTGCTGGCCTGGGGTTAAGTTATTAGCTCTTCAAAGCCACTGCTACTATTTCACCCAGACTTGGCCTCTCTCACCATGAACTCCAGCTCCTGCACATGTGATGCCCACTATTCCAACTTTTCAAAGATCATAAGAATGTGGTCACCTCCAATACTCCATGACTTTAAAGCAGGAAAGAATAAATGCTAACAGGCAAAGAAAGCATTCATGGGTTACATGTCAGGACAAGGGAAAGATCAGCAGCATGCTCTTTTGGCTTCATGGTGGGTGAGAGAGAGTTAAAGGCCTCTCTCCAACCTAAAGAAGATCAGTAGCAGCATATTCTTGTTTACCATTAGAATGGACAAAATATTCTAGTTTAACACTAGAATGAACAAAATGAACTGCCCTTTCAGACATATCTTTTATGCATACCCACTTCCAGGTCAACATCCATTTAAAAAAAAAATCTGTTTCTTCATCACATAGTTAGCAAACTAAAAATAATCAAAGCTGCAAATACTCTTTGAAACTCACATGGGAATTGCATCAGTCAAGTATAGTGTGCTTGAGTGTCTTTGTTTCTGGCACTTGATTCAAGATTTAAAAATTGTAATGGTGAAGATGATGATCAGTCTCTAAGTATGCTAGAGGCAAATACCCCCAAAGTTCTATGCTACATAAATTATCAAGTTCAATAACCTAGTGTACAAAGCCCTGAACATAAATTATCTTGGAAAAAACATCCTACTTAACAAGAATTCCTGGGAAAACTGGAAAGCAGATGTTAAGAAATTGGGTTTAGATACCATATACTACTACTACTACTACTACTACTACTACTACTACTACTACTACTACTACTACTACTACACACACACACACACACACATACATGGATAGATGTGTATACATATACATATGTATACACTAAACACATATATAATATAATATGTACACACACATATATATGCAGGATGCCTTATGTAGGACAAGGAGATGGTCAAAAGTGTCATAAACGTGGATATGACATAGCTCTAGAATGACTGATATATGTATATATTCACACATATATATGCTTTGTAGCATGACATGTATTAATATATACGACAAAGTTCTAGAACATATGTGTATATACACTGTAGCATGACACTTCTATCTTCTCATCCTACACACTCTCCTTGCTAACTTTTGTGACTGTTCTCTCTTGATTCAGCTTCTATCTGTGTGACTGCTCCTTTTCAGTCTCTTTCGTCTGGTTCTCCATGAATGTCCTGGCCACTAACAATGGATGTTCCCCAAAACTGTCCAGGGCCCTCTTTTCATTTCTCTCTATACTCCCTCAGTGATTTCATCAGCTTCAATGGGTTCAATTATCATTTGTATTAAGAGAATTCCTAAATTTATAGATATCCAATCCTAGATTCTCCTCAGCTCCAGCCATAAATCAACAACTGCTTCTTATACATCTCAAATATCTGGATGTCTGGTAGGCATCCCAAACCAAACATGCTCAAAACAAGTCAGAATCTTTTCCCCAAAACATTCTGCTCTTCTGAAATTCCATATTACTGTTGAGGGTACCACTGTCCTTCTAGTCTTTCAGGTTCACAATCTCACTGTCATACCTGATTATTCTTTCTCACTTTACATATACAATTCACTGTCAAATCTTGTAACTTCTTTCATTATAACATCTATTGCATATATCCCCTTCTCTAGACTCACAAAGCTAAGTACCTTACGTGAGGTTCTCATCATCTGTAACCTACACAACTGCAATAAACTTCGAACTGGGCTTGCTGGCACAAATCCTTCATTCTCCAACCCATCCTCCACAAGCTGCCGATGGTCCAAGCATACTGATCTAATTGCAGTTCCTTACACAACATTCTTATGTCTTATCTCTCTGTGGCCTCACTGTCTGTTCGTCCCAACCTCCAACATTTAGAATCCTTGACTTCCTTTAAAACTCAGTTCAAGCCACCTCCTCTAGGAATTCTTTCCTGTTTCCCCTGGGGATTCATGTCATTCCCTTTAAAGTTACCTTCCATCTACTTTATATTTGTCTTAAATGTTCTGGTTTTGTATGTTGTCTTTCTCATTAAAGGATAGCTTGATAACTATCTGGACTGACTCCCTTGTGTTCACATGCATTCTCCAAGGTCAGTTAAATAGAAGACAAAAACCACTTCAGGACAAAATCAATTCTAAGACAAAATCAATTACTTGTGAACAGTATCAATAAAAAAAAATTATACAAGATCAGTCTTAAATCTTCAGTGGTAAGAATTAGTTTTGCTTTTTCTTTGTATCTGCAGCACTAAGCACAAAGTCTGGCATATAATAAGTACTTAAGAATTTACTGGTTAACTGATTTTTAAATTTTTATATTAATTATATATTTGTAAATGTGTATTCATTTTTAAACTTAAATATAAAATGAGAAAAGAAGAAAAAAGAACATTTCCTTGGACACAGCAGAACATAAGAGATTCAATACAAAACTATAAATTTCCATTTCAAGAAAATCTATATAATAAAGACTACACACTGTTTTTAAAGATACCCAGTTTTTGTTTCCTTCTATGTTTTCTTCTGTTCTATTTTTTCCCTCCTTTTATTCCCTTTCCCTTTTATTTTTTTTCCTCCCTCCCCACTCCTTGCCCTAAAGGCTACAACTAAATGTGGATATATACACATTTACATAGATATCTATAACCATACACATATATACACTCAGATACATATATGTAAAACCATACTATGAATATTTCTACTTGTCATCTTCTTCCACTAGTCTAAGTCTTTCCATGTTTTTCTAAATCAACTAGCTCATCATTTCCTATACCACAGTCACATTGTATCTGAGTGTGAAAGTTTCTGCATTCTTTCTATTCTTGGCTATACTGGTTTTATTTATACAAAAAAACCTTTCATTTAAAATAATCACAATTATCCATTTTACACTTCAACAATACTCTCACCTTATAATATAGTTCAAAGTCTGATAATGCTGGATCTCCTTCCTTTACATCTTTTTTCTCCGGTTTCTTGAAATTCCTGACCTTTTGTTCTTCCAAATGAATTTTATTTTTTATAACTCAGTAAGATAATTTTTCAGGAATTTAATTGGGATAGCATCAAATAAATTGATTAGTTAGGTAAAATTTTCTTTTTTAAAAATTATATTGGCTTTACCTACTCATGAACAATAAATATTATTATTGTTATTGATACAAAAGGTGTTTTATGTTCATGTAGTTTCTATGTCTCTTTTGGTAAGTATACTCTCAAGTATTTTATATTGTCTAGTTATTTTATATGGTCTAAAATAATACTGAATAACATTGGTGACAATAGGTCACCTATTTCCCTATTTTTCCTTTTAATTAAATCTATTTTAGCTTCAACTTTGTCCAAGATCATGATTACTACTACTTTTTTTTACATAATAAATTCAACTCCAGTCCTTCCTTTTATCTTTACATGTAACTCTCATTTTTATTGTTTTTCTAAAAGTAACATATAACATATTGTTGAATTCAAATTTTTAATCTGCTATTTCTCCTTTATGGACAAATTTCATGCCTCATTTTTATGATATAAATACTGCTTTTTCTCTCTCCCTATACATTTTTTTAACCACTCCATCGTACATAGCTCAGTTAGAGCTTTTTCTTCCAACTACCCAAATAATGAGTTATAAAAGTACTGATAACATTTTCACATATAAGTCAACAATTTGGGGGCGGCTAGGCGGCGCAGTGAATAGAGCACCGGCCCTGGAGTCAGGAGGAACTGAGTTCAAATCCAGCCTCAGACACTTAAAACCAAAACTAGCCATGTGACCTTGGGCAAGTTACTTAACCCCAATTGCCCTCCAAAAAGCAAAAAAAAAAAAAAAACCATTTGACTTTATTGAGTCCCTTATCACTGTTCTTTAATGTTTACTTTATATTTCTCCTGGATCTTATATGTCACATTTTCCATTAAGTCTGCTGTTTTTGTCACAAATATCTGAAAATCTTTCAGTTCATTAAATGTCCCCTTTTTTTATTCAGGATTATACTTAACTTTGTTGGGTAATTCAAGCTTTTCTGCTCTATGGAATATAGTATTCCAAGACCTATGGTCCTTCAATGTACTAGCTGTTAGATCTTATGTAATCCTTATTGTAGCTCTATGGTATTTAAATTTTTTTTTCTTGTTGTTTGCAATGTTTTCTACTTAACCTGGGAGCTTTGAAACTTGGCTATGATACTCTGTAAGTTTTCCTTCTCTTCTTTCAGGTGATCAGAGGATTTTTTTTCTATTTCTTCTTTGCCTTCTTGTTCTAGAACTTCAGGGCAATTTTTTTTATAGTTTCTTGTAATGCTGATTGTATCAAAATCTTTTTTTTTATTGTACCTTTCGGATAGTCCAACTATTCTTATACTGTCTCTCCTCAATTTGTTCTCCATATCAGTTGGTTTTCTGATGACTTGTTTCATATTCTCTTCTATTTTTTTAATTGTCTTGGTTTTGTTTTATTATTTCTTGATATCTTATAATGTCATTAGCTTCCCCTTGCCTAATTCTAGTTTTCAAGGAATTCTTTTCTTTTCTTTTCTTTTTAAGAATTTGGCCATCTTTACTTTCCTTTTTTTAAAAAGCTACATGTTTACTTGGTAAGCTATGATGGTGCCATACTCTTAATAGATTTGGGAGGATGCATGGAAAACAAAGTCAGTCCTAATTGACTTTTGTTTCTTTTCCTTTGGTGAGACTGAACATAGCAACAGTCAGTCAATGGATATGGGAGAAGGAATCCAGAAGGAAGTTTATAGTTGATGAGCAAACCAAAACACAGCTGCTTTGGAAGTGTTTTGGGTCATGCTTCCCAGAGTGACTTTCAAGCTCTTTTGAAGATTCTCTTGGCTTCCACACCTTGGTATATATAGCTTTAGACCAGCTCATCCCCTACAGTTTCTCTGATAGTGTGCAGTTCATATCCATTGTCCAGTTGTTTGAATTTACCAACAAGCTTGTTTCCTTCCGTGTTCAAGGACCCCAATTGTTTCCTTCCCTCCTTCCCTCTCCTGGAGCCATGCTGGTAGAACAGGACCTCCACCCAGATGACTCTGACACTCCCCTTTCCATGGAAGAAATTATTTACTTAAGTTTTTGATTCTCTCTTTCTAGTTGGTTGACTTTATATATACATATACATATATACATACATATATATATAAAATTTTCTTTATTTTCTTGGATTATTTTTTCCCCTAATTTTTCATCAATCTCTTATTTGATTTTGAGGTCCTTCTTAAGTTCTCCTAAAAATTCTTTTTGGGCTTGGGACAATCTGACATTTCACAATGAAAAATGAATTTTTTAGCTCCAATATCTTCCTCTGAATAGGAACCTAGATCTTCTCAGTCACCATAGTAGTTGTCTATGGTTGGGTTCTTTCTCCTTTGCTTACTCATATTTATTGCTATTTTGTTTTAAGCGGCTAGTAATACAATCAAGTTCTAGTCCTGAGGTACAGGAAATGATGCCCCAAGTCTCAGGTCTTTCTTAATATTATTTTCTGGGCTCTGTCCTGAGGCTCCACCTTAAGACACCTCAATCCAGGGCACCCAGACACACAAACCAAACACTCTTGCTCCCTGTGGTCCCTCTGCTGGCTACAAACTACAGTTCTCCTCTATGCACTGGAATGGAAACAAGGGACTTGGCTCTCCTGAAAGTGCCCACAGCCAGCAGGATTCCCACCCCTCTACCACGAACTCTCCAGGCCTATACTAGCTCCTCCTGAGATGGGTCAGGTCAGTACAATTGTACTTGGTGTAGCCCCACAGAGGAAGTTCCTTTAATCTTCTCCTACTCAATGTCAGACCCCCTCCCACCCCCAGTGTCTGTGAGATTCCTGAAGCTGAGGCTGCCTCCCAACTCCAGTTGACCTTAGGGTTCATTGTTTCTTGATTCAGTGGAGTCAGTCTGGACATATTTGTACTTCACTTAGGCACAACCTCTGCTCCTGGAGGCCAAGTCTTTCCTGCGGTCTTCTCCAGTTGTCTTAGGAGGACCCAGCTGTGCTCCAGAGTCCTGTTTATTTCTGCTGCTTTATATTCTCTCTGAGGTGATGTTCTGTCTGTTTTTGTGGAGGAAATTTGGAGTGCCAAAAATTTTCTGACTTTCTCTGCCATCTTCCCAGAATCCTCTCTGATTAACTCATTTTTAAAATAGCTCTATAAAGGCTTGCCTGCCAACTTTATTGAAAGATATATCAATTTTTAGATTTTTGTCTTAATGTAAAAAGGCTCATTTAGCCTTTTTAGTATATTTTTCAATAATATGGTTTGGAGTTACTAAGTTTAACAACTTATTAAAGAGAGTTTTAAAAAACTGAGTAAAAAAAAGTCATGCCTTATTTGGACCACCTACTACTATCCTAATAGCATTTTATTCCTAATTACAGGTAAAGTACCCAAGAGAAACAGAACTCTTAAGTGTAAAAATGGCAAACTCAAACACAAAGTAATAACCAAAATATAATTATTTCATTTGAATTTTAGTTTTCTTGTAACTATTTGCTAAGTGGACTAATCAGACATAATGCAATTTTCCTATTCTTTTAATCATATGGAAAAAAATTTCCATTTATTGAACTTTCTCAATTTTTAGATTCTGGACAAAAGGGAAGTATATCATATTCTAATGTTTCAAATACTGAATTATTCTAAAAGAGTGTATTTTATAATGTAATTAGTTTCTTTTCAAAAGTTTCAATAAGTTGACAACTTTACTTCCTTCATAATTACCAAGTTTCTCTGATGCAAAACAAAAGATATAAGCAACTCATCATAAAATATGTATTCTATGAACTATAATAATTCCATTACTTAATTACATATTTTGGCTCCAAAAATTCATTTGATGGTGATGAGATCTTTAGTGGAATTGTGATTGACAGAAACATATGATGAGAACCTAAAAGAGGTTAGAAAAAAAATTGTTATTTTTTTAATACAATACACAACATCATAGGGTAGCAGAAAGAAAGATGGCCTCAAATCATGGAAGGTTTTACCTTTGTCTCACTGATTGTGTGACCCTGGGCAAGTCATTTAGAAGCATTAGAGTCTCAATACTTTAGGTAACTCTCTAAAACTAGAAGCTGCAGAAAAGGTATTGACCAGCTTTGGGAGATGGAATCAGCTCATTTAAAAAGTTCCTAAATCAATGAAATCACAGATTTAGTTTCTATCCCTACTTGTTCATTCAACAAATAATGATTCTACATTTTCCTTTAATTTTTTTTAATTCCAGAATTGTTTAACTCAATTTAGTTTTGCTTTGTTTAGGGGAGGAGGAGGTGATGGGTTTGACCTGTTCTTTTGATTTAATTGATTTGCATATAGTTCCTCCACTAAAACCTAGGTGCAACTGTGCTCCAGTTCAGTCTTAGAGATTGGCAGACTTGCCTAATATTACTCCATATGTATGAAAGGTAGAACTTAGAACTAAGATCCTCTTGGGTAGTTAGAGAGACTGTCTCTCTCTGTATCATTCTTTCTCTCTCCCTTGTTCTCTCTTGTTCCATCTCATCATCCTGTTCAGCTCAATTTCAAAGCAGCCCATCAAAAAATCCCTTTGAACCCCCTCTCAATTCTTCATCAGTCTTTTTTATACCTGGGCAATCAGGCAAGTCATTTCAACACTCTGGGCATCCACTTTCTTCACCTCTAAAATGGTGAGTTTGGACCAGATGATTACTCATTTCTTTCCAACTCCTATTATCCTAGGTTTTTCTGCCTTTTTAAGACCTGTTTGCTTTTTTGTTTTGTTTTGGTTTTTTTGCTTTTTTAAAGGGGGGAAGAAAGAGCAACTGGAGTTAAGTGACTTGCCAAAGGTCACACTACTAATAAGTGTTAAGTGTCTGAGGCTGGTTCTGAACTCAGGTCCTCCTGACTCCACGGCTGGTGATCTATTCACTGCATCACCTAGCCACCCCAAGACCTGTTTTTTAAAATATAGGTTTATAAAATTAAAAGTTCCTTTTCCCCTGCTTAACTCTTTATTTCAAGTAATTGATTTCTCATTAAGGAATGCATTCTATTGTCTTAAAAGATTTCCTCTATGGCTAGATGCAAAATATGTACTAATTTTTATGACAGAAAATGGCATATACATTTTCAAAGTGAGGCTGTAAGGTTTCCTCTAATTCTGTCATTTTCTACAGCCATTAGAAGCCTTAAAAGAACAGTCTGCTTAGTTTATAAAATTTATTAAACATTCCCAAAAGGCTACAACTAGGTGCTTCTGTCTCTTTATAAGTTGTTTTAACACTTTCCTCTGAGCATTCTAAACTGGGACATTATTTTTTAAAATACTGGCTGCCTTTGGTGGGGGGGAGGGAGAGGGAAACGGCAGGCTGTCTTTTCTGAATGAACTTTTGTTACAGTGGAAGCTACACCAGGAACTTCCTAGAGTACCCATTTTTGCACTCTAGTATCTCCCTAACAAGGTTATAGATACTCTAACCAAATAAAATGGTCCCTTAGGAAATTTAGAGGAACAGAAAAGTCAATAGAAATGAAGGAAAAAGAAAGACCAACAGGTGGAGACAGGAATGCTAACCAATTCTCACTTCCCAACCCAGCCTAGTAGCAAGCAACTAACGCTCCTTTCATTTTTACCATTCAGAGATAAGTAACCTGAGGCTTCTATTTGATATTTTTCAAGTCCCAAAGCCACTGTCAGTTTCAAAATACTCCCCCAACTTTGAAAAATATATGGAACAAACAAAACCATGGCAATAGTAGCGAGGACTTAAGAAAACTATTTTTATATCATTTGAGGAATTAACCCAATGTAAACTCTCACAACGAACTTCTCAGGATCATCATGCAATTTCCTAAAGTGGAATTTTGTAATAATAAATGAAGTGGGAGAATGAGCAGCATTGATCAAAAGGAGACATCAACTGAGTTTCCCCTGGTTCATTTGACAAATTATGAACATAAGTAGCAGGTAATACAAACAACAAAGTATTATGGCCTTAAAGGAAGGGAAAAGCGATTACATTTCATAACTTCCCCAGTTTCTTGCACTGGAGGGAGAGAAAGCCTTTGATTGTCTGAAGGAACAGCCATGACCCTGATGCCTTTAAGAAAGCAACACACTCTCTAAAAAGTCAGTCGAGGCAGAAGACAAGTCTGAGGAAAGTAAACTAGCAGGAGAGATAGCATCTGACTTTAGAGGAAGAACTAAAGTTCTGGAAAGGGAATCCCTCTTTGCCATTTTCCTTGTATCTCTACCAGATGGCAGGATCCTTCCATTGAGGAGGTATTAGGAACTTTGGTCATATGTGTTGCCTACAAGTATGGCACACTACCAGTGTAATCTCTATGTGTCATTCCTCCAACTGATGCAATATATATTGATGGGGGACCACATCCAGGATTATAGGGAGAATGTTTTGTACTATATTTATTCTGCCATCTGTAATGGGCCAGAACTGACCATGCCAGTCACGTGACTGAAGTCTAAGATTAGAACAAAATGAGACACTCTTAGGTCACTCAATAATGAACAAAATGAGCTTTACTCAGCCATAGCAAAGAAAGGACATTCAAAGAAGGCAAATGAAATTCACTGAGGATAT
The DNA here is from genome assembly GCA_028646575.1 of Pseudocheirus occidentalis. Lineage (NCBI taxonomy): Eukaryota > Metazoa > Chordata > Mammalia > Diprotodontia > Pseudocheiridae > Pseudocheirus > Pseudocheirus occidentalis. Next base: position 217,777,351 of record CM053595.1, read on the forward strand.
GGTCTTGATTCATCTAAGTTCAGCTTACTTGTACTTCTCTTGGTTATTCTGGTCTGTAATCATAAATTTAAGTAAAGAGATGTAGCCCCTCATCTCATGGCTATTTATACATTCAGAATAAATAAGCTCTCTAACAGCTTTTAAGGAAAACCTAGTCTAATTTGCATAGGATTAGGTTTTAAAATATTGCTCCTACCACACCAAATCCCTTGGTGACAAGGTCCTAAAGTTCTTTTAGAGAAAGGGTTCTAAACCTAGATTTCAGTAGTTCTATGAACCTGAGGGAAAATACATATTTATTTTCGCTAATACAATAACTAAAAGTTAGCATTTCTTTCAGTAATTTAAACACATTATTCTAAAAGAGGGTCTACAGACTTCACAAAACTGCCAAAAAGTATTTCAGAAATTCTGTTCTAAAGTATCTCCTACCACTTAACGTGACTGCAAGTCTTTTGCTGGACAATCTTCCCTCAGAGATGTAAGAGGTCTGACAAACTCACTCCCCGCAAGGAGGGGAGGGAAAGGGTAACCAAATCCTTACTGCTTTAGAAGCCTCTACTAAGGAGCTGACCCAGCTTATTCTCTCCCATCATAAAAAAGCAAGTCACTTTCTAATATGACTCCCTGGTATTCTAAGTCCTTTCTGGGAAGGAATTGTACAGTGACAACTGAGTACTAATAATAGCTAACTGTAAAGACAGCTTGAGTGGTTTCTTAAGCTAGCTCTAAACTGACACACAAGCCTGTGAAAGTGTGATGTGTAAACATCGTCCAGGTGTGATTGTCAAGCAATCCATTTATTGATACCATGAACGAGGTTTTCATAGAGAAATAAAACAAAGAAGGTTATTATAGGTTCCTTAGTTGTCTTAATACTCTTTGTTCAGTTTCAAAATGTCAGACAGTGATGTCACTCCTTAGGCCTTGAAGATAACCAGGTCCTTGATTCCAATACCCAAAGAATTAGTATCTAAAAATGTATAAAAATCATAAAAGGCAGCTAACATCTTTTGGCAATAATTCCAGAACAAGGCACAGCCCCAAATCACAGGATATCAGAAAGGCTCTGATTTACAGCTGATTCTCAAGAGAAAAAAACAAGACCAGTTACTTTGGATTGACCATAGTAAAAACACAAAGCTAACTTATCTAGGACCAGCCTGATTCCTGGATCAAATGTTTTGGTTCCCTTTAGCTAATGACTAACATCTGTAAAATGAGCAGGAGAAGGAAATGGCAAACCATTCCAGTATCTCTGCCAAGAAAACCCCAAATGGGGTCACAAAGAGTCAGACTGAAATGACCAAACATTTATACAGTACTTACTATGTGCTAGGCACTCTGCTAAGCACTTTATAAATATTATCTCATGGGATCCTCACGACAACCCCGGGAGGGAGATGTTATTTATCCCCATTTAATGAATGAGGAACCTGAGGCAAATAGAGGTTAAATTATCTGCCCAAGACTTTGTAAGTATCTGAGGCTGTATATGCACTCTGTCTACACAGGTACTCAATTACTACACTGGTAGTAATGTAGAACCCTCATCAGTTCCTAATAAGCAGAAGGTTATGCTTCTGCCTTTGTTCTGTTTATTGCCTGTGTCTACTCTGCTGGGGCTATTTCTTTGCCCACAGACACTCAAATCCTATTTTTAAAAAAGAAAGCTACCCAGGGCCTGAGCACCTGTGACACAACTACTGTCCCTATGTGAAGGCAAACACTGCTAGAAACTGGCTACTGTTCTATGCCAGGGACTCTGTGCTAAGGCAGAGGCACTGTCATGCCAGGCATCTGACTGTCTCTATTCTAACAAGCTCTGCCATGAGATTGACTACTGACCCACTACCAGTGCCAGACAATGACAATGTGGGGACTTGATTATTCCTGTATACCAGGGGCCAGTACAACCTACCTCAGTCTGATTCCCATTCCTATGCCAAAGACAAGCCTTTTCATAGGTCTGAGACAAGCCATGCTGGCACAATTTTCACACCTGTCCCATTCTGGGACATGAACACCGCAATATGTTGTTACTGCCAAGGCTTGGTTCTGCCCCTTTTTGCTATGATCAACCCTTTCTGTCTTCTGTTGGTCCTGACTTTGTTCCCCTGTTCAAGATTTCTTGTTGCCCCATTATACTAGGACTGAGCATTGCCACAGATATGAACTTGGCTATGCTGCCACTGCTGCCCTGTGCAAAGGCAGGAGTGCTGTCAATGGCACTATTGCTGTTGGGCCTTGAGATACCCCTTCAAGATGAAGCCTCATGATGACCACTGAGGCAGGGCCTGAACACTGTCTCTCTGTCCCACTCCTACCTCTATGTCAGAGCTTCCAGAGCTAAGATTTCTTTATTAATCAATATATTCCATCTTCTCAATGATATATAACTCCAGAACCAGTTCTCAGCCCTTACTGAGAATTGAAATCTCTCTACCCCTTAAGTACTTTCTCGGATTATCACTCCTACTATGGCTACTCTTCTCTGTTTCCAATCCTGGCACTATTTTTAATCATTTTTTCAACTTGAAACTATTCTCTACTCTCAAATCCCATTATCTTGTCCTATGTCCATGCATTGACAAACTGTTGTTGTTCAGTCGTTTCCTTTTAGGTCTGACTCTTCGTGACAACATTTGGGGTTTTCTTAGCAACAATACTAGAGTGGTTTGCCATTTCTTTCTCCAGTTCATTTTACAGATGAGGAAGTAAGGCAAACAGGGTTAAGTGACCTACCCAGAGTCACACTGTTAGGAAGTGTTTGACGCTAGATTTGAATTCATGAAAATGAATCCTCCTGACTTCTCAACCTAGCTGTCAGCTGACAAACTCTAACCCTGGATTAATCATACCATACACTATTGTTACTACTCACATTCTAAAGAACAGAATTAGAGGAAGTTATGAAACCGTACAGGCTGGATCTACCACAAATCTTTGTTATCAAATCTCAACTAGGTCCTTTCTGCAACTAGACAATCCTTTTACTCCTCCCTAATCAATTCATTATACCACTAACAACAGCAGCTTTCAAAGCATTCTCTTCTCTCTTCAAGTCACCCACAGTACCCTCTGTCTTCATTCTGTGTAACTCTGAGTTGAGGACCTTGACTCATTCTTGCCCAAAAAGATGAAGATCATATATCATGCCACAATCTCCCTCTTCTCCCATTCTCTTCATCTCACATTCTTTTGACTTTATACCCCACTATCACCATCTCATTCTGGTCATTTACCAGGCAGGTTAACAGTCTCTTTGGCAAGACCAACCCTTATACATGTACCCTTGATCTCATCCCTTCTAAATATTCTCCAACAGATGTACTATATCACCATTTCTCTTTCTAATCTTTAGTATCTAGTAACGATCCCTAAAGCCTACAAATATGCCCAAGTTTTAGACATCATCAAAACAACATCCCTATATCTTTTTTGAGTTTCTGATAAACAAAAATATTTTAGTTCTCTCCTGCCTCCCTCCCATTCCACTAGAAAAAGAAAACAAAACTCATAACATGCAGTTAATGTTATGAGAATCTGAAGATCTTCCCTGCCCCTAGGCTCTCTGATAGGCTTAAGTGGCTCTGAGAACCTTACCTGATTTGAAAGTATACTCTGCCCCCTAATAGGCTGAATGTGCTCACGTGGAGCCTGTGGCAGGAGGCTTGTTCTTCAGGAATGTCCATGCCTTATTAATTTGTGACTGGGCAGTGGGTCAAGAGGGCTGTGACATTCTCTGACCCATGAGAAGGCTATATATACCCTGATATGAGTTTTTGCTTTGAGGCTCACTTTTAGAAGAGTTGTGTGATTTTGCCAGAGGAGACTCTGGGAAGCTGTTGAGCCCCCCAGCTTTGAAAAACCCAGATGTTGGTGTTTCCCTCTCTGGTATCTGACTAGGTATGGATGTAATGGTCAGATGGCTGGAAGCCTGTCTGCTGATTTATTTCTCTGCTTGTAATTTCTGCTTGTAACTTGTTTGTCTTCTCTGAAGTTCGGGGTGCTGACTTTTTCCCCTGAACTAGGTAAATGATATATGTTTGACTGATTAAAGTAAGACTGTTAACCCATTTTGAGTTGCTTTCCTTTAGAAAGGCAAATCTAAGAACCTGTGCTAGCAGCCATCCCGGGCGTGCTAGGGTGCTTGCTGATACAGTTAAATAAAAGAAATTCCCTTCCTTTTGTCATATAGCACAGTAGTATTCCATGACATTCATATGTCATTTGTTCAGTGATTCAATCCCCAGTTCATAAGAAAACTCTTTTCACATCTTTGCAGCTACAAAAAGAGATGACACAGATATTTTTAAAATATGGTTATGCCCATGTCCAAAGGGCTATAAAAATGTACATACCCTTTGATCCAGCAATATCATTTTTAGGGCTGTATCCCAAAGAGATCATACAAATGGGAAAAGGATTCCCATGTACAAAAATATTTATAGCAGCCCATTTTGTGGCGGCCAAGAACTGGAAACTGAAGGGATGCCCATCAACTGGGGAATGGCTGAATAAATTGTGGTATATGAATGTAATGGAATACTACTGTGCTATAAGAAATGATGAGTAGATAAACTTCAGAAAAACCTGGAAAGACTTACATGAACTGATGCTGAATAAGGGGAGCAGAACCAGAAGAACACTGTACAGTTACAGCCACATTGTGTGATAACTAACTTTGATAGATTTGGCTCTTCTCAACAATGCAAAGTGCTAAGACAATCCCACAAGGTTCATGTTAGAAAATGCTATCCATATCCAGAGAAAGAATTATAGAGTCTGAACGCAGATCAAAGCATACTAACTGCTCTCTTTTTTTCTTTTTTCTCATAGTTCATTCCATTGGTTATAATTCTTTACAAAATGACTAATGTGAAAATATGTTTAATATGAATGTATATGTAGAGCCTATATCAGATTACACACCATCTTGGGGAGGGGCATGGGAGGGAGGGAAAGAAAACTTAAAACTCAAAAGCTTGTAGAACTGAGTATTGTAAACTAAAATATATTAATTTTTTAAAACATTAAAAAATACTTTTTTTTCTTTTTTCTTTGAATTCTTTGGAGACATTATAATAGTATTGCTACTATGAGTATGCACAGTCCAGTGATAACTTTTAGGCAAAGTTTCAAAGTGTTTTCCAGAATGGTTGTACTAACTCACAGCTACACCAAAAATTTATTGGTCAGCCTGTTTACCCACAGCTTCTCCAACACTTATATTTCTTTCTGTCACCTTTGCCAATCTTATATATGAGGTGAAATGTTAAGAATTGTTTTAACTGGCATTTCTCTAATTATTACTGATATAAAACATTGTATAATTTATATATAGGTAGCTTGGATTTCTTCCTTAGAAAACTACCACTTTGTGGTTTTATTGTTTTGGGGTTGTTGGGTCTTTTTTTTTTTTTTTTTTTTTACTATTTTACTATTAGGGAGTGATTTTTCTTATAAATTTGAAAGAAATCAAAATCTTAGCAGAAAAACTCTGGCTGTGGTGGCAAACATCTACAGTCTGTGTAGCCAAAGAGGCTGAGGTTAATGGATCACTAAGTCTGGCACAAATATGGTAAGGCTTCAGAAGCAGAGGGTCATCTGCCTGCTTAAGAAAAACTAAACTTCTGTACATGATCAGTATTAGCCTCAAAACTATAGGTGGCTGTTGCACTTCCAGCCTAGAGAAAAGAGGTGATGAAAGATGAGAAGGGGGAGGTGGAGGAAGAGGATATAGAAAAAACAAGGAAAGGAGAAAACATTTATTAAGCAATTATGTCCTAGATAAAGGAGAAAACATTTATTAAGCAATTATGTCCTAGATACTGGAGATACCAATACAAAAGTGAGACAGTACCTGCCCTAAGAAGAAAAAGGGGAGGAGAAAGGGGGAGAGAGTGCATCATTTCAAAGGTTCTTCTCCCTCCCTCCCCCATTATGTTAACTTTCTAATATTAGCTATATTAGTTTTATTTGTATAAAAAGCTTCTTACTTTTATGTAATTAAACTCTCCATTTTGTCATCTGTAATACTATTGCTTATTTGGTCATTAACTGTTCTTCTAGACAATCAGATACTATGTTCATTTACTTCTGCATGATCTTTTTTAGAAGTATTTTTACCCAATTACATTTTGAAAATTTTTAGCATTCACTTTTTACAGGACTTTTGAGTTCCAAATTTTTCTTCCTCCCCCCCTCCCCCCTTCTTCCTAAAATGGTAGGCAATTTGATATTATAGATGTGCTATCAAGTAAAAAATATTTCCATATTAGTCACAATTGTGAAAGGAGAAACAGATCAAAAGAAAAAAAACACGAAAAAGAATAAACTAAGTGAAAAAAGTATGCTTCAATCTGCATTCAGAGTTCATCAGTTCTTTATCTGGATAAGGAAAGCACTTTCTTTCCTGAGTCCTCTGATCATTGTGTTGTTGAGAAGAGCTGAGACGTTATTCATCACTGATCATCACAAAATGTTACTGATAATGTGTACGTTTTCCTGGTTGTGCTCATTTCACTTTGTATCAGTTTGTACAAATCTTTTCAGGTTTCTCTGAAATCTGCCTCTTCAACATTTTTTATTATTATTTTATTTATTTTCTTGTTTACATAATTCATTTCCACAAGATTTTGAGTCACAAATTTTCTCCCCATCTATCCCAACCCACAACCCCAAAACAGCAATACAACTGTAAAGCCCCTCCCCAATCTTCCCTCTCCTATGTCCTCCCCCATTGCCCCTCTAACTTTCTGGTACGGAATCTGGTATGGTATCTTAATTCCCAATTGCATGTAGTTAATAATTATTATTATATATAAATACATAATTTTTTTAACATTTGATTGCAGAACTTTAAATTCTAGATTCTTTCGGTTCCTCCCTCATAACCCACCCCCACTGGAAGGATAAGCAATTCAATACAGGCTGTATATGTGTAATTACACAGGACATCTCCACAGTGGACATATTGTGAGAGACTGATTATATGTCCCTCCTTCCTATCCCAGCTCCCCCTTGTTCTATTCTCTACCCTGTCCCTGTCCCTTTACTGAAGTGTGTGAT
>CM053595.1:217784924-217812913 GCA_028646575.1 Pseudocheirus occidentalis
CAAAAAAGGGAGAAAATCTGTAACTCAAAACCTTGTGGAAATGAATGATGTAACCAAGAAAATAAATTACAATTTAAAAAAAATATTCAGTTCCACTAAAAAAAAAAAGAATATAACACCTTAAAAAATAAACTAACCCAAATAGCAAAAGAAGTCCAAAAAGTCAATGAGGAGAAGAATGTCTTAAAAAACAGAATTAGCAAAATGGAAATTGAGGTCCAAAAACTCACTGAAGAAACTAATTCCTCAAAAATTAGAATGGAGCAAATGGAAGCTGACATTAAGAGAAATCAAGAAATTATAAAAACAGAACCAAAAGAATGAAAATAATTGAAGACTATGTGAAATATCCTACTGGAAAAGTCATTGACTTGGAAAATGATGATTTTGTTAATATTTGTATCATGCCAAGCCCCAAGAAGTTGGACATGTATTCCGTTCTAAAAACATTATGGCAAAGGAGATACACAACTACATGCATATACACAATCATATCTCAGTAATACGTGGGTCTAAAACCTTCCAACTCAGAACCTAAAATACAGTACTAATGATTCTAATATAATGATCCTATACAAAAGTCCCCAGCCAATATCATATAATGTCTTGATGGCTATAGAAACATTTTGTGAAAGTGTATAAACATATTGTGCAGTTTCTTGGATTTTCTAAGTAGAGACATTGTAAACACAATGGTTGAAATTATCAGTAAGAGTACAATAATAGGGCAGTGAGTCTAGAAACAAGGAATCTGACATAGATAATAAGTTCAACAATGACAGGACCTCATTCCCTCCTTTTTTCTTAAAGAGCAGAAATTCTATGTAGTGCACATCCACCTGACAGATGACACCAAACACAAGGCAACAATATACATCAAGTATGAGCCAAACCAATACAAGTAATATTCCATACTTAGGGACAAGTATAGGCACAACTACACAGGTTTCAGGCCAACATTCTCTGCCAATTCAAACATAAATTGAACAGTTTGCATTTCACTCAACAAGAAAACAGAAGAAATAGCCGCTGACTCAGAGAGGGAAGTTGTGGCAATCAGTCCCATGTTCAGAACTCCAAAAATCACTCTATTCCAAAGAGGGTGGTTCCACTATAAGAGTGAGTTAAATATGTAATAGTCCATTGGAGGGTAGTATCTTATGAAAATGCAAGACTCTAAGTCACTTCTTCTTAGGTTGTCTTTATATAAGGAGTCTCCCAATCCTTTTTTCTGAAGTCTCTGTATCCACAAGATGGATCATGAAACTCCACGCCTGCATTCTCACAGCAACATCTAACAAAAGAAAATAAACAAAACCTCTCCCCCCAGTAGTTAAGGGTCAGGTCCTACCCAGTTTGTTCAGGAAATTCTCCACAGAGAGTGTGCATATCCCCAAACTGCTTCTCCACTGGTGCACACTCATCCCTAGTGATGCTTAAAAAACCAAACATTTATAACTAGATATCTTTGTGAATACTTTAGAGCAAAACAAACCTTTCCAATCAAGATGATTAAGACTAAGTTGATATAAAGATTTCTCCTAAATAACAAAATTCTCAAAGCATGATAAAAAATTGAATGTCTAGATAACTGTGGAATTCTTGGATATTAAAAGCTGTTTTAGCCAGAAAATGTATTGTAAATTAATCTGATCACGTTACTTGATCACGTTAGTGAAATTAGAATCTTCTTAAGGTGAGCCTTGAGCAGTTTACAAAGTTTCTTTCACCAAATCATGGCTCATAGCCAATTAGAATTAAAAGAAAATGTTTTATTCCCATGGAGCTGTAATAAACAAATTAAATTTCTCTTATGAAAAGAATTTCACTTAACATTTTTCTTTCTCAAATTTAAAACCTAGAAATCTTAGAGCTCCTTTTAAATATTTTGTAATTTTCTTAGCAAGTTTTAACTAGAACAAATTCACTTCTCAGGCTGAATGATCTTGTCTCTAGAGATAGTTTACATGGACTTCTGGCAGTTTTACAACATAGGAATAACTAAGAAGGACTTTTGAGGGGCTGGTAGAGATGCTCCTGCTTTGTCAAAATCCCATACATGCAGGAGGAATGGTCTAAATTAACAGAATTAATCCAAATAAAGTTTTCACCTAATCTCCTTCTACATACAGCAATCAACTAACTTTAGGTTTTACTGTCAAAACAATAAAGTAACTTTGATAATAATTTCCACAAGTGATAGCTAAAAGGTTTTAAATACAACTTTCTTTTTTAACTATAGGTAAAGGTGTAAATACCTAGCTTTCCATATCGCACACACATATTACAAAATACAAGTGACCTGTTTTAAAACAAATTTTACATCTTTAAGTCCAACAAAATTCAACCCAAAATTTTGCTGATAAAACACTACTTCTGGCTTACAATGATTTCTCGATCTTCACTACACTTAAATCTTACTATAGTTAAGAAAAACCATAATTTCACCTCCAAATCATCAGTTGCAAAACCTAACAAAAATTTAGGCTTTTTTCCTCACCTCACAGCTGTAGAGTCTTATTGTGGATTTAAAGGTTTGAATTAAGAGGCTCATTTGTTTATCCAAACAAAGTGCGGGCTTCAGTTATGAATGCTAAGTTATGAATGGTACTAATTTACTTTTTCACATTTCCCAGAATAAGTTCAAACTGATTTTTAATAGCATTTCAGTACACAAGATCTCCTTTTTCCCCTAGGCTGGGAATGATTAACTGTTTACCTTTTCAATCTAAGGGAAAAATTCCCATCTTATGTCTTATCACCATCTCCTCACTCCACTTGGCCAGAGTGGAATGAAGGGAAGATTTTTAAACCTTTGAAAATCTCAGAACTTCTTGTTGACACTTTTTCTTACAGAATGACAAATGACTCTCATGCACTTACTCACATAAAGACAAAGAAGACAGACACAAAAAACAACAGAATGGATCCAAAAACTTTACATATAATTTTATAGGAGATATCCTGAAAAAAATTTTACTGGCTCCCCAGAGAGCAATAGAAGCCAGGTGAAGCTTACTTGATAAAATTAGAGACATCTGCATCACACTGAAGTGTTTGAGCCACCACTGGCACCTTCATTTCTAATGTTAAAAACATCATTAATATATTTCATAGAAAAAAGGTAGAAACTGGGAAATGCTGGAGTCCCTCCTGCACTAAACCCCATTTCTCCTCCTCCTCCCTAAATGTTGTCTTAAGGATTAAGAAAGAATTTAATGTTTGAGTTGTCCTCTCTTCCTAAGGTACAAAAGCAGTCACTGATCTCTCCTCACCATCACTTCACTTGTATAGGTCATCAAGTTAGGCAGAGGCTCATGGGAGTTCACTGAGCCATCCCCACAGCTTAGGGAGCTTGCCTACTTTCCCCCACCCCAACACAGACTATTTTCCCCATGTCTGGGGTGGAGGGAGGTGAACAAAGCTGACCATAACATTAAGGTGGTAAGACTCCAAATTAGGATAGGTCCAATAACATTTCTCTCCATTTATATTTCTTCTACAACATGATGTCACCCCTGTCCTCAGCACTGGCTACTGCCTGCATTTTTGGAAGCCAAGATACCAGAATTGTGCCTAGGTTTATAAGGCTGTGTGGCAAGACTGTATTCCTCAATATCCGGAGTCCCTGTTTCATCTAATACCAATAGATAGCATCTATCATGCACACAAAGATCCATCTCTCATGCCTTCATTCAGAAAAGAAAGTATGACTTACCAATAAATTGGATTGGAGTCTCTGACCACTATTTGTTCCTATAACCCAGAGTACTTCAACCCCAAACTGAGTTTGAAAGTTGCCCAAGTTAAATAAGAGGAAAAAGTCAAGTCTGCCTGTCCTCTGAAGGCCACCCCCCCTCACCCCACAGCTTCTTTCCAACTCCCTGGATTACTATGATCAGAACTAACAACCAAACTTTCCAAAGTATAAGCAAGGTTAGTCCAGAGGTGGGGGAAGGAGACATAACTATCTCATAGGAATGCCTTGGAAAAGGAAGGGAAGTGTGCTTATCATCAACGTGGCCTTTCAGATAAAGTTTGACCTAATCTCTCTTTTCTGCTGATGTCATTCCAGAGCTAAGGTGCTAGAGGTCCTGGTTAAGATATGGACTGGATAAAAAAATGACAGCAGTCTCAGTAAAACAGGGATGGTGTTTCTGACTTTTCTCCCTTGCAGGCCACTTCTACCTCCTGGGTCCCCTAGGATTTTGTGCCCACAAACTTGACATGGGCTTTCTCAGGCAGCTCCCTCCTGATCCTCCAGCTGGTCAGTCAGATCTCCTCCCACTACACGCCCCACAGGCATGGGTGAGAGGATTAAAAGATAATGATGGACAAGGAAAGCTTTTCCCCAAGAAAGCCTCCTCTGATTTCACCCACCACCTCTGGAGGAGGAGGGAAATAACATCCCTCAGGTCCCCAGGTGGAAAATCATCTTATCCTAGCTACTCTATCAATGAATACGGAGCAACACCCACACTCCTGCTCCTCCTACTCCAAAGGGAAACCAACATTCAGAGCTGAGAAACCACTGCAGTGGGGGAGGGGGGGTGACAGCAGCATTCCTATGTTCCACAGTCCCCTCATCTCTCCCTAGTAGCCCTAGGATGGGGCAAGGGATCCAGAGGGGTTTCATTCTCACATGCTGTTAGCCCCTCCAGGCAGCCTGTGGCACTGGTTCTGCTACAAAGACTTTAGGGGCAACCTAGGGACAACCTGCTTACTGCCACCAGTTGGGATGCGAGCAAAAAAATCCTCCTCCACCCGAAGAGAACCAAAGGGCACAGACAAACAAACCTGAGCAAGCTCACACACTTGTGTACACACACATCCTCCTTGCCCCAGGAGTCCCCAATAAAGGGTATTCAGTCCTCCCCCATTGCATCTCCAGCAGCATCCTTCCACTTAGCAAGCTCATAACATCCTACTTCAGGGACCCATTATGAAACCTTTTGGGCCAAATCAATGTATTTTCTAACGTCCTTAAGCTGCACAGTTCTATCTACTCCAGTATTCAGCAGCCATGGAAAGAACAAATTTATGTGCTCTGTTGGGTGAGACGTTCAAACCTTCCTTTTTAACAAGCATCTTAACCTGCTTAGCATACACCTCTAAATCCTGAGCCTTTACACTATATTCCTCTTCCTGGGCTTCTGGGCTAAGTCTTGCAGCAACTATTCCCAGGCTCTTCTGCTCTCTCAGAGAATCTCCTCCCCGCTGGCTTTCCTATCATCCCTGCTCCATTCCCTGTCCCTGTTTGGGCGCCACTTGTCAGGGTACTTTCACCCTGACGACAGGTCTGTCAGGGCCACTTTCTCTGACAACAACTCTTGCAGAGACAACCGGTTACTTACCACCTCAATTGAGAAGGCACCAGTGTCTTCTCTAGAAGATAAGAGTCTCAAAGCCTCGGCGGTGCAAACAGAAGGTTTATTGAGTCCTCTCCATTGGGGAAGCCTAACAGCAACATTTCAAGACTGATGACCAAACCCAGACTGCCCCAAAACCTGAGTCTTATATAACCCTCAGACACACCTACTACACGTGATTAAAAAAAAACAAAACAAGGTCCGGCTGCAAGGAGCAGGATATAGCCAAATGTGGGGGAGGGAAGTTGCGGTTTCAGGGGCTTCATGTGGCTTCAGGGAAAGGAGATATCATCTGGAAAACCTGGTTTCTACACACACAAGAACTCCAAGCACTGCTGCTCCCCACGGCCTTTGAGAGACATGGAGAGTCCAACATGCCCCAAACTCCAAGTGACCCAGACTTTTCCAGGACCTCGACTCTCCCCGTCCCTCAGCCCAACCACCTGCAACCTGCAAGTATTTCCCAGACCCTCATAGAGAAATGCAAATTAAAACAACTCTGTGGTAACACATGACACCTATCATATTGGCTAACATGATAAAACAGGAAAATGATTAATGCTGGAGAAGATGTGGGAAAATTGGAACACTAATGCATTGTTGGTGGAGTTATGCAACCATTCTGGAACCTTTCAGCCATTCTGAAGAGCAATTTCAATCTATACCTAAAGGGCTATAAAAAAGTGCATACTCTTTGATCCAACAATACCACTTATAGATCTATATCCCAAAGAGATCATAAAAATGGAGAAAGGATGCATTTATAGCAACTCTTTTTGTGGTAGCCAAGAATTGGAAATTGAGGAAATGCCCATCATTTGGGGAATGGCTGGACAAGTTGTATATGAATGTAATGGAATACTATTGTTCCAAAAGAAATAATGAGCATGGAGACTTCAGAAAAATCTGGAAAGTCTAGTATAAACCAATACTGAATGAAGTGAGCAGAACCAAGAGAACATTTTGCACAGTAACAGCAATATTGTGCAATGACCTACTTTGAGAGACTTATCTCTTCTCAGCAATGCAATGGTCTAAGACAATTCCAAAAGACTCATGATGGAAAATGCTATCCACATCCAGAGAAAAAACTACAGAGTCTGAATGCAGATTGAAACATATTATTTCCACCCCCCTTCATGGTTTTTTCCCTTTTTCTCTTTGGCTCTAATTCTTCTTTACAACAAGACTAATGTGGAAATGTTTAACATGATTGTATATGTATGGCCTATATTGGATTGCATGCCACCTTGGGAAGGGAGGAGAAGAAGGAGAGAAAATTTAAAACGCAGAATCTTGGAAAAGTGAATGTTGAAAACTAACTAAATAATTCCTTTAAATAAATGGGAAAAAAAATTCCTAGACTGGATATTACAAAATAACTAAATTATATCTGACTTCCAAGGTCTTGTAAGAACTTGGTCTGACAGAGTCTAGTGATCTTCAGACCACCATAAGAGAGGCCATAACTTATAGAATCCATGTATGGAAACCATTGTTAGAGGGAATTGAGGGAATCTGCAGAACAAGTGGTTAATTGTGTGAATTGAGTGGACCACACTGACTCCATCTTGTGACCTAATTCTGGAGCTAGCTTGTTTCCCTTTCTATTCAGTAATGGTTCTATTTGAATTTCTGCCTTGTGAGAAAATTTTAGTTAATTGTGGGAATTGGGAGAAAACCTTAATGCATCATTTGGACCTAGTCCTATGTGGCTGAGAAACTGGACCACCTCTGTCTGCTGTTTAGAGACCCTTAATCAAAGATCTAGGTTATATTGACAAGAAATCCAGTCAGATCCAAAGACTGATGCAAAGAGTTCTCTCACAATTTTGCATTTCAAGCAACCCATATGTCTTATCTGAAAACTCGCCCCAAAGGGATCAGTTATTGTTTCCATATTCTATATTCATAGGCACTTGGGGGAGTGGGACACCTCTTTTTCTGAATTCAGAGAATTTTCCCTCTGAGCTTAGAAAGTTCCTAATTTTTCCTCAAATTAGAAGTTGAATTACCTAATGTTGTATTGTTTTAATTAATGGGTCTCATTTGATTGTTTTTTTAACTATAAAAGTCTTTCTCCCCTGTATTCAGGGTCCAGATCTAAGCCAAGGAGATCTGGTGTCAGTTTGTTAGGCAATTACCATGCTTTTCTTAATAAATCAATGTACTCAGAGGAACAAACCTTTGTTTCTTCAGTCATTTCATCTTTTACTCATCATATAAGATTTAAACCTTATGGTTTTCAGGGCTTTGAGGGAGCCTGTAAGCTAACAGAATATGGGAAAATGCTGACAGTAATATTTTTGAAGGTTACTATACCTTTGTCCCCCCCCAAATAATATTTTGTCTACCACCAACTTGTTTTTCCTCTCTGATGATAAATCCCCCAAATAATAATTTTCCCTGACCCCTGATATACAATTCTGCTAGCTCCAGGGAGGCCATCCACAATCATGGTATAAAAACTTCACTCTCAGAAGAACTTACTTGCCCTTTTCTCCAGCAGGAACACCCCCTCTCACTGGGGTAAATACTCCTCTCCAACAGAACAACATCTTACTACTGGAGCACCGTTCCCCTCTACCAGGTTGATACCTTCTCCTCCAGCAGGAACAGCCCTTCCTAGTGGAGTACCCCCTTTCTGCCTAATGCAGCATTGCCCTTATGTGAGTTATACTCTGTAATAATGTGTATATTTGAGTTGTATATCAGGCACCTTTTTCCTTTCTTCCCTCCCCCCTCTTTCTCATTGCTTGCAATAAAGTTTTGTGCTGAACTGGCTATTGTTTTACATTTTATTCTCAGCACCTGAACTCATTAAGGGGTGGTTTTCCCATGTCTCTGGCTGGCCTATAGGCCTTTCCTCTGACATAAACTGGGTATCTAGAGAAGGGCATAACCTACGGACAGCTGCACCTATACTAGGGGAGTATGACACTCTGAAACCAACTGTAGAAAACCAGGGTCAACAGGGAAACCCTATGTCCTCTCAGGAGGAACTCCCTTATGCCAGGAGACTAGCACAAAACACAAAGTCAGCCTTGGGATAACTAAGATTTCTTAAGATTTCATTAACTAAGGAAGAGCCAGTGCCAAGACAAGCCATTCACATCTATAATGGTACCATCATCCTAGCCAAGTCTGGATCTACATCTCTGGTATAAGCCCCATTGGTCACATAATTCATCTTGGATTCTTCCCTAAAGAGTATGTCCCTTCAAGCAGCATTTCATTACACCTTATGGACCCTTCAAATATAGAATCAAGAAAAAGGGTGACCATCTGTATCACCTATCCCTAAAACTGCTAATATCATTTGTAATGGGATATCTACTGAAATTAAGTTTGAATCATTTTATAGGTGAGAGACTAGAACTTAAAATGTGGGTTAGAGTGGCTAACTTTGTTTTCACTATGAAAGGCTGACTACTATTTAGTGATAATTTTTTTAAAATTTACTAAAATTTTCAAGTCAAGTTCCTCTTTTAAAGAACTTACTAGTGTTGATGACAGTAACCAAAGTATACACAGATATCCTACCTTTTCCAAACAGACGCTGACATCTTAAATGAGGGTCCTGGCACACTCCATCATAACACAAATACCCAATTTTACGACATGGACTTGCATTTATTGCTATTGCATTATCTGGGCATTCTGCATGGCTGCCATTGCATTGCTCAGCTAGATCGCAGAATTTATCGTATGCAGGTCTACAGTGATCCTTGTAACGAAACTAGTAGATAGTATAAAAAGAACAAGAAAAAATAAGAAAATTACTCTGTTAATGTAGATAAACTTGCAAAGTTTTCTACTTCAAAACTTTGTAATTTCTTTTTTGCAATTTGGTAATAATGACACTTTTCCCTTTAGGCAAATGAGCTAAAATTTATAAACATTCTCAATGAATGTTTCAAACCACACCTTGAAATCAAGTTATTTTCAGAATTAAGTTTTGAGATGAAAAGGCAAGGAAATATAAAGCAACAGAAGAGGAAAATATAGGAAGTCAAAACAAGTATGAGTTATGATTACTTCTCTCACTTCCAAAATATAAATATTTTCTAATGATCTCTTTTTAGCACTCTTTTCTTCTTTCTATATGTCTTCTTTCAGCGATCTCATTCACCTCCCATGGTTTCAACTAGCAACTTTTCTGCAGAGTACTCCCAAATCTACCTATTTAATATTTGGTCTCTTTAGAACTTCACTCATTCTCTTAAATATCTATTAGACCTCTCTACCTAACATGAAATTTTACCTACAGTTCAACTTAACTCATCATTCCATCCCCCCCAAAATCTGTTTCGCTTCTTTATTAGCTCAATGATACCACCATTCTTCTCGTCACTTGTGTTTGTAATCTCAGATACATCATTTTTATTACTCCCTCTCCTTCAATTTGCAAGTCTAATCAATCAGTCACCAAGTACTGTCAATTTTATTGCCAAAAGATCTCTTGTATCAAATCCTGCCCCCCTCACTTAGCATTCCCACTACTACGACTATAATTTAGGCCTTCATAACTACCCTTCTGAATTACTGAAATACAATTCTTAAATTTTTCCTTAATTCCTATTGTTTATACTCTCCAATTTGTCATATATACCACTATGTAGGGCACAGGTATGGTTCTATTACTCCAGAAATCAGAACTCTCCTATTGTCTTCAATAAAAGTGTATCAGACAAGCAGTCAAATCTCATTAAGTTAAGCTTCAACTTACTCTTACAACCTTCTCTTATTCTATTGCTTCTCAGTCAAATTCTAATCACCAGACTGCATACATGACTAATGCTTTCACACTTCTATGCTCTTGTTCAAATTGGTCTTTATACCCATAACGGTGCCCCCCCTACGTCTTCACCCACTGACATCTTAATCATCCTTCAAAGCTCAGTAGAAATCATAATAACTCCTTCCCCCTTTGTACCACCTTCTTTTGAGGCCCAAAGTTGTCATTAGCAAGAACCATTTAACATATTAAAGTGAGATACCATGTGGACACACTCTGAAATAGCAATATTGCACATTCCATTTAGGATTTTGGAGGAAATTAATTCTCCAACTCTTAATAAGTTCATATATTGAGCCTTCTGTTCAACTATGGGCCCTATTGAGGTAAGATAATTTTGGTTAATTGTGGAATCAAGCACCATGGTTGTGTAACTTTGTCTAGTATGGAATAGCATGGCAATTGGAGTAAATGAGATATACAATGGGAACATTTCAGGCATGGAGTTTGGCAAGCTCTGAGTAGTATTAGAACAAGGGAGTGAGAAATTCAAAGTTAGAGGATAATGAACTGGTTTACTAATGGGTTATCATTTGGAAGACAGGGAATTAAAGTCAGGAGTGATGTACAGTCTGGGAATAAACTCAGGTGTGGAAGAATAAGAGGTTATGTTGAGAATGAAGAACATGTTTAGGAAGAATAAATTATAGGAAAAGCTGAAATAATAGACTATGATTAGAAATAAAGCAATTTCAGAATTTTTATCTTGAAAGTACTAGTGGGCAATGTAATCATCAAGGATATGACCATCCTTGGATATACCTGTCGTAGAGTGGGACAGTGGAGTAGAGGAACTGGGAGATTAAGGTGTTGAGGTCATATCAACATGAATACTAAAGTTCCCTAGTATAAAGGCCATAGTTAAAGTACTGGGAAAGACTGTGAGTCAGGTACCAAACTCCTTAAGAAAGGAAGGGAATGACTTAAAGATTCTACCAGAGTCTGTATTCTATAATAAACTTGGATACAGTTAACTTCAAAGGTGGAGAACTTTAGTAGCAATTCATCAGTAACCTAGAGGGCATTTTGAATTAGTATACCACAAGAAAACCTGAGTGATGTGGCAGATGGAGTGACTGCAGAGTAAGGAGTATTCTGACTCCCCTTTAGTATCAGTGTGTCAGGAGGACAAGGAGACAAAATTTCTACTGAACAGGATTGAGAGAAGCCAGCTCTTAGAAGATAAAAGATGCATGAGAGGAAAAGGTCCAAAAATGAAAGAAAGTTTATCATGGAACATGAGGTCCAGGAGAATGGTGAAAAGGGTAGGCAAAACTGGTGTGGGACATTGCAGAGGTAGATTTGAAGTGGATGGGGAGGAGAAAATGGATTGCAGAGATTGGAGAGAAGATGATTTATTCTTAGGTATCCAAGGATTCAATATCACTAGGAGAGGGGAGTTAGTTTTTGTTTCTGTTATGGTTGTGTCATGAGCAATTAATATTTCTCCAATTGTTGAGATCTATCTTCATTTGTATGAAGAGCATTTTGTAACTGTATTAATATAGATCCTGTGTGTAATTTAGCAGGTAGATTCCCAAGTATGTTATACTGTCTGTTGTTGTTTTAAATAAATTTCCCTTCCTAACTCTTCTTTTTAGATTTTGTTAGTAATATGTAGAAATGCTGATAATTTGTGTGGGTTTTTCTTATATCCTGAAATTTTGCTAAAGTTGTTCATTGTTTTTTAGTTGACTGTCTAGGGTTCTCTAATGCTAGACACAATCATAGAGTTTGCAAAGACCTGTAGTTTTGTTTCCTCGTTGTCTTGTGCATTTCTTCAATTTATTTTCTTGCCTTATTGCTAAAGCGAGCATATCTAGCTGTAACAGTAATGGTAATTTGAAGATCTTCCCTGCCCCTTAATAAGCTTAAGGGAACTTAAAGACCTTCCATTATTTGAAGATTTGTCCTGCCCCCTAATAGGTTGAATGTAATCACCTGGAGCCTGTGGTGGGAAGAGTTTGCCAAAAGGTGGAGCAGAGCCCACAGGAAGCTAGGAGTCAGAGCAGATAGACAGTGGGAGAGAGACTACGCACCCAGGGAAAGAGCTAGGCTTGTGAGTATTGGTTTGTGGGAAAGCTAAAGGATGGTGTGGCTCTCTGTTATGTTGTGGTGTATTAACTTCTATGTTGCTACGGTGGATTCATGGATTCAGTTTCCTGGCATTGGAATTTGGTTTTCTGGTGTCTGAAAGAATGTTTTGCTTCTGTTATATTTTTGTGATTGAGAACTATGACAACATATTTACAGTCACCATTGGTGCTGTGAATATTGTGTTGGCACTACATTTGGTGAGAGATGGGGAGAAAATTTGGAACTCAAAATCTTCTGGAAATGAATGTTGAAAACTAAAAATAAATAATATTTTTAAAAAGGAAATGGAGAAATTATAAAAATTGAAAAGGAAATAAAAGAAACTATTAGAATCTATTTTATCCAATTATATAGTAACAAAGCTAATTACTTAGAGGAAATGGATAACTTACATAATTTAAAACAATCAGTTTTTTCAAAGAAGTGTATTATTTAAATTACCCAATATCAGAAAAAGAAATTGAGCAAGCCATAAACTCCTAAAGAATATAACTGTAGGATTAAATGGATTTACAAGTAAATTCTATCAAACATTCAAAGAATAGTTAATTTCAATACATAAACTGCAAAAATAATAAAAGGACCCTTTCAATCTCTTTTGTGATAGTCTTGAAACCTAAATGATGAAGAGACAAAGAATAGAAATTATAGATCATTCTCTCTCATGAAAATTCATGTGAAAATTTTGAATACATTATTTTCAAATAGACTGAAACAACATGATTAAAAGACTATATACTATGACAAGTTCAAATTTATACTAGGAATACAAAGCTGGTTCAATATAAGGAAGACTAATACAATAAAATAGATGTTTATAAGATGTGACAATATACAAAACTCCTTTCTCTTTAAAATGGTAGAAAGTATAGGAATAAATGGACTTTTCCTTAATATATACCATGTCACATCTATCTAAAATCAAGAGATAACTTTATATATAATGTAAATAAACTGTCTTTTCATTGAAATCAGGGGAAAACTAGGATGCCTATTATTATTACAACTATTATTTGATATAGTGAAAGAAATACTAGGCATAGTAATAAAACGAGAAAAAGAAACCAAGGGAATAAACATAGACAAAGAAGGAAAAATACCATTACTTTTTGAAGATGAAGTGATGGTTTAATCTAGAGAAAACTAAAAAGTCAACTAAAAAGGGCAGCTAGGTGGTGCAGTATATAGAACACTGGCCTTGTAGTCAGGAGGACCTGAGCTCCAATCCGGCCTCAGACACTTGACACAATTATTAGCCATGTGACTCTGGGCAAGTCACTTAACCCCAATTGCCCTCCAAAAAGCAAAAATTAAAATAAAAGTCAACTAAAAAACTAAATGAGACAATACATTCGCTAAAGGTGAAGATATGAAATAAATCTGTATCAATATTTTGTGTAGTATTTTTTTAAAACAGAGAGAGAAATTTCATTCAAAGTAACTACAGAGAATTTTCTCTCATCCACATGACCTTTTGAACCCCTCCAAATCATAAATTACACACCAAAGGTAAAGCATCTTTAACTGTCTCTATAGTCTAAAATACCAGAAAACAAAAAGGAGATTTTTTTAAATCTCTACTTAGTAATAGCTCCCCCACCACAATACTGGTAACAGGGCTGCTCTAGCTGAGTGAGCCCACAGGCTTGCAACATAATACAGCACCATACCCTACATGGACCTCCCCTCTCTTTTTCCAGTTTCATGGAAGTCCAAGCACCAAACTGCAGAAATTTACCAAAGTCTCAATAGTCAGCACCATGGCAATATTATGTGCTTTAAGAGATCTTGGTAAGAAGATAAAGGAACAGAAGGAAAGAGTGAAGACATGCATCTGAACTTGAAATAGAGTTCACACTCCATCCCACCACCTCTAACCCCTTCCCAAACTCCTCCCCCTCCTCCCAGAGTCTCGGAGATTCAAACGCCAAATGAAAGAAATAATCCCAAACTGCAATAGCACCAGTACATAAGAACACTTATTGTCAGTCAAGAGAACTGAGAAGCAAAGGGAATGGGACAGAAAACCACATAGGGGAGGGCTGTGTGCCAGTCTATCAATCCTGAGAAAGGGGTCCCAGCATACAATTGAAGTTGGATATCCCCCACCAAAAGTCACTTGGGGCAGAATCCTAGGCTAGTGAACCACAAACTGTCTAGCATGAGAAGAAAGTGAGTCTCTTAAATATCCAACCCTAGGTAAACCACCATCAGAGGGGAAAGAGTCAAAAAAATAGACAATAGGGAGGAAATAAGGGGAAAAGGCTGAAATTATCAAAGATCTAATGAAAAAAAAACTCAAAGACCTTGAGCATAAACAGATAAACCAACAGTGTAAACATTTATAGCAGAATATGGTCTCCAGATCAAGTAAATAAGTTGAGGTATCTATGAATAAATGCTGTGATATATACATACATATATATGTGTATGATTTAACACTTGATAAGATAAATCCATGTGGATTTTTGAGAAAAACATGGAAACACAACATGATGTTCTTGAGTGGTTTAAAAAATAAATGAGAATTATAAGAACAGGGACCAATTGACATTCAACAATGAAGAGGTATTTGGAATATTCTTAGACAAAAACCCAGAAATAACATGATTATTTTCTTTTTGAACACCCCAGACAACAAACTATAGGAAGGAAGAATGAATGCAGTAGCCACAACAGTGACAGCAGAAATATCAGTAAAATTCTTTCTAAAAAACACAAGGAGATAGGGGTGGAAGCAGAAGCCAGGTGGAATAAGAGTGGAGAGCGAGTGAGGAACATTATAGACAAGACTTTGGTAGGCAAAATTTTCTGGATCTCACTGAAGGCTTTTGATCAGGATGATGGTATGATCAAAGTTTTGCCCCAAGAAGATTATTCTGATAGTTACAGGAAAGAACTGCATGGCATACATGAGAGTAGGCATAGGGAAGACTGAAATCAGTCCCATGCATTTTCTTGGTTTGATAGTCCTATTCTATATAATTTCACTAAGTATTTTTAACAAAGCTCTTACCCTACAATCTGGCTTGCAGCAAATCCCACTAAAACATTGTGCATGTTGATTTAGTTTACAGTAACTTGGGTTACAGCATTGTGCATATCCACATACCTATTAATAAAAAAAGTAAAGAATTAAATAAATTAAATGTACTGTATCACATTTCAATAGGATCTACATTTATTGACTGTCTCTTTAAGTATTAAAGTGTTTTTCTACTCACAAAGTTACCACCTAAAATGTTTTATGCAATAGTCACATATATTGGACTAAATTTAAGGAAATATGATCATTTAAAATCTTCAGAGTAATAAAAAGTGGGTAATGGGGATAAATGTGATTGCCAAGACTATAACATCATGAGTACTGCAGATGTTATTAATCTTCAAATATGAAAAGCTTACCAAAGTGAAAGAAAGCTTTGTGTCTGAATCTAAATATTTTCCATAGTGTTTTCCCATCTCCATGCCACTAAATTAATTGAATTATGAAATCACATAATATCAAAGACTGAAGGAACCTTAGAGATCACATCTAGTCCAATCCTTTAATTTTGTGTTTGGGGAAAGTTGAGGCCAATAGGCCTCATTCTCTTCCCACAGGTTATTTTGATTCTCCAGACTTTGCTACTATGACTCATATAGGCAATTTCCCTCAGTACCCAAGGCTTTCTTGCCCTGGAACATTCCTTCACTATGCCAGTCCTTTCCTCTCACTAGTAAATTCCTTTCCATTTAAGGGGTCAGATCTAACCTGGCTATGCTCCATTTCCTTCCTGGACATGCTTTTGACTCTTCCAACTTTGCCATTGTGACTTAGTTGCATTCTCACCCTGGAATTCCTTTAGAACCTGGATTTGGGCATGGACATATGCCCGGACCTGCCAAGACTAAGGGATCCCCAAGTCAGCTACCTTATGTGCGTACTCAACCTCAGCTGCCTCTACAGCTCTTCGGAAACTTCCAGATTGGACAGACTAGTCAGACGTATCATGGTGAAGTAGTAAGGTCTCTTTATTCTATACCATTGTGTGTCCCCCTTCCCTCAGCCCTCTTTGCCTTTTATTGACCATTTGTCTCCCTCCTGTCCCATGCCTTAGTAACAGAGACCTGATTGGTGGGGAGTGCTCCTCCATTGATGGTGCATGCTCAATGCCTACGTGCCCTTTGTCCCCCCAAAGCACTTGTTTCCCATGAGAAATGGAATACTGAGTCCTTGGTAAACAGGACGTGTGGTCCAAGGCAGAGTATACTCCCAGATGCCTCTGGGACCCGTGCCAGGTTCCCATGTTTGCAAGGACACACTGGACCAAGATCATACATCTGGTCATGCAAGGCTTGAAGGCTTAAAGTGAAGGCTTAAAGGGCCTGTACAGACATAGACATAGCTAGCCACAATATATCCCCTAAGTTTCAATCCCACATCACTAATTGTATGGGATACACTGGATACATCTCAAATTAACACCTCCAAAACAGAACTCATTATCTTTTTCCCCAAAGTCATCCTTCTCCCCAACTTCCCAATTTCTTTCAGATACCATCATTTTTCCATTCTCTCAGTTTCATAACCTCAGCATCTTCCTTAACACATCCTTTTATCTCAACCTAATATCCAATCAGTTGCCAAATTTTGTCATTTCTATCTCTACAATACCTCTTATGTATGACTCCTCTCTACTCAAAGGGACATCAAGTTAGTTAATATCCTCTTGCCTATAATACTACAAAAATACTACAAAAGTCTTCTAAATGGTCTCCCTTACATGAGTCTTTCCTCACCCTAGACCATCCTTTACACTGTTGAAAAAAAATTTTTTCATTAAAAGGAAAGTCTGTCCATGCCAGTCACTTATTCAATAAACAATATTGGAATCCTATTTCTTCTAGGCTCAAATATAAACTCTTATATTAAGCTTTTAAAACTCTTTACAACCTTGCTCCCATCTATCTTTCCAGCCCTTCAGGATATTACTTCCCATTACTCACTATATATAATTCATCCAAACTGACCTTCTCTCCAGCTAGAGGTAGGGAGATCAAGTGAGGGTTTCTGAAGATGGAAAAGACATAAGCATGTTTGCAGGCAGTAGGAAATATACCAGTAGACAGGGATAGATTGAAGAAAAGAGAGTGGGAATAGAGAGGGAAATTGGCTGAAGAAGACAGTATATAATGGGTTCACTACTGCAGATAGCAGGGCTTAACTTGGCAAGGCAAACAACTACTTCTTTATGTGAGACAGGAATGAAGAAAGATTGACCTCAGTCTACATGCAATTTATCAACTGATTTTACTCTGATTACTGAATGATGAAGAAATGGTCATTTGATTTGCTTCTGAGCTAGAATGGAATATCTCTCTCCCTCCCTCTCTCTCTCCCTCCTTCTCTCTCTCTCTCTCTCTCTCTCTCTCTCTCTCTCTCCTATAGAAAATGTCTAATATGCAGTCAAAGCATAGCATCATAGAATTATAGAATTAAGAGTTGGAAGGAATTTTAGGAGGACATCTGGTACCAGTTTTAGAACAGAGGTTTTAGGGAAGAGGAAATAAAAACCTAGAGAAATGAAATAACTTTCCCAAGACCTTTTTGTTAGTTACTAGCAGAGGAAGGAATTGAACCTAGAATTCTTTCCATTGTACTATGCTGCCTTGGACTGGAATTCTAGGGAGAAACTGGGGCATAATACATAAATCTGGGAATCATCTGAATAAAAATTACATTTAAACCCATGGGAGCTGATTTAGGTCAACAAATTGGTGAATTTAGGGAAGAAAAGAGGGCCCAACACAGAAAACTGTGGTATATACCATAATTAGGGACATTATGTGGAAGACTATCTAGGAAAAAAGATGAAGACAGAGTGTCACATAGGAAGGGTGAAAATCCAAAGAGAATAATGCCATAAAAACCTTGGGAGAGGGCAATCAGTTGTAGAGGTGATTAAATTTTGTAAAGAGGTCAAAAAAGATTAGGATTATGAAAAAGCCATAATATTTGGTAATTAAAAGATTACTGGTAACTTTGAAGAGAGAATTTTTACTTGACTGGTGAGGTCAGAAAGCATATTATAAAGAGTTAAGAAGTTAGGAAATAGAGGCAGTGATATAGACAGCTCTTGGCTAAGAATTGAAGGAGAAATATAGAATCACAGCTGCAGAACTTGGTCGATTCTCCAAAGGTTTTTTAATGGAGATTTTAGTATGTTTATAGGAAGGAATTGGTATAGATGGGAGAAACTGAAAGCGAGATATGGGAGGATGATTGTGAGGAGCTGTCTGTTAGAACAGATGAGAAGAAAATGGAACGAGGAATTACAGGGATACAAAAGATTTAATGAGAGTTACTGCTTCATCATAGATTAGGGTAAAGGTAGAGAAGATGGGATTGTGAAATGTGGTTGGCTGGTTGTTTGTTTGTTTGTTTGGTTGGTTGGTTGGTTGGTTGGTTGTTGTCCTTCATTCTTGAAGAGGACCAAAATGTTAAGGTCAAATTTCAATGTATCAGACTGTAGCTGGTAAGACCAATACAAGCTTGGAATGCTCTACCACAGATCAGGCACAAATAGTCCATGTGAACATTTGGGGTGGATTCTCCAAATTTGTGTACCCTGTATTTCCTTTGAGTTGTTTTAATTCTGCTTTGCTCATAGAGCACAGCACCTTCTTTGATGTGGGCAAGCCATTCTGAGTGGTCCTATCACTGTGTCTCCCATGTCATACAATCAATTCCAAAGTTCTTAAAAGAGACCTTGAGAGTGTCCTTGTATCAATTCTTCTGACCACCACGTGAATGCTTGGCCTGTGTGAGTTCTTCATAAACAATCTTTTTGGCAAGCATACATTTTGCATTCAAACAGTGTGGCCAGTCCATTATTGGAGTTGTGCTCTCTGAAGCAGAGTTTGAATGCTTCACAATTTAGCTTGAATAAGGACTTCAGTGTTTGGTACCTTATCCTGCCAGGTGATCTTCAGAATCTTCCTAAGACTATTGAAATGAAAGCGATTCAGTTTCCTGGGATGGCACTGGTAAATTGTCCAGGTTTCACAGCCATACAACAATGAGGTCAGCACCATGGTTCTATAGATCTTCAATTTGGTAGTCAGTCTAATACCTCTTCTCTCCCATACTTTCCTTTGGAGCCTCCCAAACACTGAGCTAGCTCTGGCAATACATGTCTCAACCTCATTATCAATGTGTACATCCCTGGAAAGTACACTATCAAGGTAAGTGAACTTATCCACAGGATTCAAACTTCTCCATTTTCCATAACTGATGATTCCACATATGGATGGTGTGTGGTGGCAGATGGTGTGCCAGTGTTTTCTTGGTGTTAATTGTTAGGCCAAAATTGGCACAAGCAGCAGAGAACTGATCCATACTTTGTTGCCTTTCAGCTTCAGAGGCTGCACTGAGTACACAATAATCCACAAACAGAAAACCATGCACCAATTCCACTTTGGTCTTGCCTTGTAGCCTTTTCAAGTTGAAGAATACACCATCAGTGTGGTAGCTCACCTTGATGCCATGTTCATCCTCATTGAAAACATCTGACAACATGGCTTAAAATATCATGGGAAAAGCCATGGAAGCAAGTACACAGCCTCATTTCACTCTATTGCTGACTGGAAAGGCACAAGAACATTGTCCATTATCTAGAACGTGGGCAAGCATGCCATCACGAAATTGACATACAATGCTGATGAACTTCTCTAGGTAAACAAATTATGACATAATTTTCCATAAGCCCTCACAACCAACAATATCAAAGGGATTGGTCAGATTTATGAATGTTGTGTACAGACCTACGTTCTGCTCCTGGTATTTCTCCTGGAGTTGTCAGGCATATCAACTGTTTCTACAGCCCTTTCTGAAGCCACACTGGCTCTCAGGTAGATGACCAGCTTCTGGGTTGAGGATCAACCTATGCCATCAATGACTAAGAGAGAGAGACCCATGTGATTGTCACAGGACAATTTATTTCCTTTACCTTTATAGAGATGGACAATAGAGGGATCCTTGAACTCTTGGGAGATAACCTCCTCTTGCCATATAACCTGGAAAATTTCAGTCAGCTGTTGTATGAGCAATGAACCCCCACCTTGTAAATCTCAGCTGGAATATAATCAGCATCAGGTGCTTTGCCACTTGAAAGGAGTCTAATGCAATTCAAAACCTCTTTTTCAGTTGCAGCTTCAGCAAGAGAGGGATTGACTTCAACCCAAGGTAAATGGTCAGTGACCTCAGCAATGATTGATGATGGTCTACTGAGAACATTATGGAAGTGTTCAGCCCATCTCTCTAGGATCATATCCTTATCACTAATCAATGTGGTTCTGCCTGAACTAAGTAGTTGAGATGCACCATAGGTCTTTGACCCATGAATAGCCTTCAGGGCATCATAAAAGTGTTTTGGATTGTTACTATCAGCATAAAACTGAATTTCATCTGCCTTCTTACTAAACCAAGGACCCTGCATTTCTCTAAGCATTGCTTGTACTTTACTTTTGATGGAATTAAATGCTGCCTTCTTAAGGATGGATGAACTATCCTGCTGGTAAACCCTTGTGAAATATGGTGAAAGGTAAAAGGAGTTTGTGGTGAATATATTCTGTTCATTTGAGTGAACATAAAATGTGTTACTGAGACACAAGAATGAGGTAGGGGAAGAGACAAGGGATTTAGGTTATTTCTGCAGTATATACCAGATTTAAGAAGAGTGTTAATGTGAAAACATTCCACCCATACAAGAAAGATGAATATGTACAATTAAGAAGAATTTTTTTCTCATATTTCTGATCCAGGATTACAAAGAACTAAAAGAGATCCTCAAAGGACAGTACAAAAGGATGTAAAGGACTACGAATCTACAGAGAATTTTAAGAGAAAGAAAAGGAAGAAGAAAGAAATTATCTCTGAATTTAAAAAATCATGTCCCTTACAAATGAATCAATTTTTTTGGTGATGGCATCACCCATCCTTGACTACTCACTCTCTCATTCCCCATATTCAAAATATTGCCAAGACTTGTTGATTCCACCTTTATAATATCTCTAGTGTATTCTCTCTTCTGACAATGCCACCACATTGCAGACCTTCATTACCTCATGCGACAACTGACCCAACTCTCTCCATGGTTTCCCTGACCCAACTCTCTCCATTTCAATTCATTCTCTACTCAGCTATCAAATTGAACTTCTTAAACCACAGGTTTAATCATATCACATCTGTCCCCATTTAAGAAATTTCAGTGACTACCTATCACCTCCAAGATCAAACATACAATCCTATTTGACATTCAAAGCCCTCCTTAACCTGGCCCATTCCTACTTTTCCAGGCTTCCTATACTTTACTCCTTTCCCCATATGTGATATAGAAGCTCTAGCATCACATAAGATACTTCATCTCCTGTATGAGCACTTTCACTGGCTGTCCCCTCACCTGGAATTCTATTTCTCCTCACCTCTATCTTCTGCCCTCCCTGGTTTTCTTCAAGTCCCAGGTAAAATCTCACCTTCTACAGGAAGCCTTTCCTGATCCTGCTTAATTCCAGATACTTAGTTGCTGTGCAACCCTGGGCAAGTCATTTAACCTCTATTTATCTCAATTTCCTCATCTATGAAATGAAGATAATAATGGAATCTACCTTCCAGGGTTGTAGTGAGGATCAAATGAGATAATATTCGTAAGACATTCAGCACAATGCATGGCACAGTAAATGCTTAATAAATGTGTTTCTTCCCTTTGATTTTTCTTCCATCCTTCTTTCTTTCCTCCCTCCTTTTTGTAATACAGAGACCCAAATCCCAGGTCACTGCACAGCACCTGATTTGCGGCCCACCATTAAGCCCCCTTTATATTTTTGTCTTTTTCCCTATTCTATATCCTGTCATAGCTTGAAACTGCTTAAGGCACATGTAGGCATCATTGCTCAAGTCTGGGCAAAGTTGCTCAAGGCCTAGTCCCCTGCCCCCTTCTTCCCTAATCAGCATTTCATATACTCTCTTTGAATTATTATAATGTATAAGGTTCATTATGGTGCAAGGATCTTATCTAGGGACCACCCTGTCTTATCCTGCTGACCAAGCAGGGGCCCCCCCACCCTCTTTGCCCAGAACATGACCCTAGCCTGTTCTGAGGAATTCCAGTCCCCTTTACCCCCATGACCCTCCACCCTGCTCTGGAAAGCACTGACTATGGCCCTCCGCCTGTGCCCTCCACCCTGTTCTAGGAGGGACACCCATGACACAGGAAGGTTGCACCCTTGTACCCTTGCACCATATAACCAAATTAGCCCTGAGCTATAGATATGACCAATGGCTGGTTTTTGCTTCTGAATGTCATGCTTCTGTTAGCTCCCCTCCCTGATTGTGGTTTTTGTGGTTTTGGCTTATATAATCAGTTCTGTAAAGCCCAAAGATCACTACTCATTTGAGTGAAAATACTTGGGTAGTCGCACACTTAATTAATAAATCCATCTCTAAATTTATCTTGAACCCAGGTCTCGGCTCACTCTTATTCTCTGCACAACACTTTCTTCCCAGTGACTTCCCTCTGTTGTTTCTCGCTAAAATATCCTATAGCTATGATTTGTACATAGTTGTTTTCATGTTATCTCCCCCACTAGACTGAATTTCTTGAGATCAGGGACTGTTGTTTGCCTTTCTTTGTAACCTTAGCATTTATTACAATGCCTAGAACATAGTAGGTACTTAATATATGCTTACTGACTAGTTTAATGAGAACAGGAGGCTGATCTCAATCTCAAGAGACCCTAGCTATAACAATGCAATCTTTTTACTCCATCCTAATATATTCTCTGTCAAAGCCCCACAAACAAATGCCTTGTCTCATCGAGCTTCCCAGGTCTTCTCAACAGAGGTCCTCATTTCAGTCTTTATTGAGAAAATATAGCTCCATTCACCATGAGTTCCATCTTCTCTCCAGTCTAAATCCCCCCTAAAATCAGCCCCCATTAACTTATTTGCTTTAATTTGTGATGAAAAGGAAACCCATCTCACTAAGGCCAACCCCTCTTCATGTGTTATTGATCCTATCACCTCCCAGGGCTAAAAATCTTCAGTTGACTTTACCATACCTTTAAGGTAGCATAAGTTTTTCCTCTCTTTCTCAACCAGCCTCCTAGAAAAAAACCTATCCATTATTATTATCTCCATTTTTTCTCCCCTTACCTACTCCCATGGTGACCACCCTAGTCTAGGCCTCCATCATCTTTCACCTCAATTATTACAATAGCCTAATTGTTCTGCATGCATCAAAGATCTCCTGTTCTATCCTTTATCTAGTTGCCTAAATAACATCTTGAAACCTGATCTTCTTAAAGTGTGACCGTTTATTTTCTTGCTCAATCACCTCCAGTGACTTAACACTTAAATGAAATACAAACACCTCTGCTTAGTATTTAAAGTTCCTCACAATATGGCTCCAACCTACTCTCTTTTTTTTTTTTTTGGCTTTTTTGGAGGGGGAAGGCAGGGCAATTGGGGTTAAGTGACTTGCCCAAGGTCACACCCCTAGTGTTGTGTCTGAAGCCAGATTTGAACTCAGGTCCTCCTGACTACAGGGCTGGTGTTCTATGCTCTGTGCCATCTAGCCACCCCACTCCAACTTACTCTTCCAAGTTCATTATAAATTATTCACTTTCACAAATCCTATAATCCAACCAAACTGGCTTTCTTGCTATTTCTCACATAACATCTTCTGTACCCACGCACATACCATCCCACATGTCTGTAATGCACTCTGTCCTCCCCTACACTCTTCAGATTCCTTGTTTCCTCCAAAGTTCAGGTCAATCACTACCTAATGGATGAGTCTTTCTTGATCATCTAAGCTAATAATGCCTCCTCCCTTCAAAAGTATTTAATGTATAAGAAACATGTGTGCTCATGTTTTTGTACATGTTTTCTCCCTTAATAAGACTAAAATCCAGGACTGTGTCATTTTTTGTCTTTGTATCCTGTTTCTAGGACAGTATAGATGGTTTGACAAATGCTTGTTGACCCATACATTAATTGCTTGAAAAGAGAGAAAACAATATGGTGCAACTGATGAAAGATCCCATGGGGTAGAAGGGAGAGATAAGGCCCTCCTAATGTGTTTTGTTTTGGGGGAGTAGAGACCTTACTTAGGGGACCACTTTAACCACAAATTAAACAAAAAAAAACAGAAGAGGATGTGATAAAATCTACAAATTACCAAGACAAAAATGTGATATAGATTATTCAACTCCTGTACTACTAAACCTCTAACTTTAATGAGACATAGAGAACAAAGAATGAACATAGCGTAGTCAGATAGGGTAATAATTAATGAGGAGGACAAAGTAAAAGAACATTTCTTGGAAAAAAGAATCACGAAAGAAAGTTACTTAAGATGCTGTATAAAACAGAACTCAGAGGGGCGGCTAGGTGGCACAGTGAATAGAGCACCCACCCTGGAGTCAGGAGGGCCTGAGTTCAAATCCTGCCTCAGACACTTAACACACAAAAAAAACTAGCCATGTGACCTTGGGCAAGTCACTTAATCCCAACTGCCCTCCAAAAAGCAAAAAATAAAAAAATAAAATAAATAGAACTCAGAGATCTTTGAACCATATTCATTTCTGTATAGGAAGAGGGAAGGTTAAAAGGAGGAAATAAAAAGAAATAAATATATTAACAATTTAAATAAATTGGGGAAACTTGGGAAAAGACAAGTAAAGGGGAGTGGGAAAGAGAACTTATAGATAAACAAAACTAAACATAGGAACATAGTTTTGACCTAAAAGAAGAAGGGAGTTTAAAAGCAATACAAAAGGAATAAACGGAGAAAAACTAATTCTACCTTCCTCTTTTATTTGGAGACATGGGGGATATAAGTACAAAATGTTATTCAGGTTGTCAAAAATAGTAGCTCTGTCAAATGGTTTTCCTTAACAGTTTTCTTTGTTACAACTGGTCAGGTTGTGGTAAGGGGAGAGAAGAGTGTTGAAGAGATAAATCTGTAAATGACTGTGATGTAAAAAACAAAAGCATTAGTGAAACTTTAATTTACAAAAAACTTTTCCGTGGGGAAAAAGGTTCCCATGCTGTTTTTTTCAGTAACAGGTATTTTGTGGCACTCTTTAGTCTTACTCAGAACTCCAAAACACCTAACTCTCCTATGTACCACAATATGCTTTAAACTGCTTTTAATCTGACTTTTTGTTGTTTTTTATTTTGTTGGATATTTTCTGGATATTCATATTTTGTAAAACATCTTATTTATTCATAGGAATTCAAAATATGAAATATTCACAATAAAGTCTGTTCTGATAATACTTACCGATGGAGGGCCACAGTCACACACTTCATTTTCATCTATGACATAATTCCCACAGTTTTTAGACCTCTCAGAATAATAATATTTAAGAGCTGGTTGATTTTTAAGACATTTAGCTCCAGTTTTTGAAATGAAATTTTGGAAGTCACTCAAGCTGCAGTGGCTAAAGACCTTAATCCCACTGGAGAGCCTAAAAAATAAATTGAATAACTTTGACAGAAATATTGCTTCTGAATGCATATCTACGTTTCTCAACCTATAAAATAGCAATTTTAAGTACTGATTTTTAAATGCCCTAAATAGGTTGGAAATAAGTACAAATGTTCACAATAGAAATTTTAATTACTCAAAGTGATGACTGATGAGACAATTCCATTTCTCTCACTGGAGTAAATCATTAAAATAAGATCCTGGTTTGCCAGTGATTTAGCTATGTGGCCTTAACTTTCCAGGTTCTTCATCTGTATTACAATGTGAGAATACTATAATAGGGAAATAGCAATATAAGGAAGGGTACAGCTGGCTGCAGCCACCAAATGTGCCCAAGGAAACAGATATTTCTGGGCTATTTGTATATGCTTTTAAGATCGAGGGATAATAATAAACCTAAAATGCTGCAATGGATGATAGAGGTCATTTAGTCTGAGTCCTTCCAACTCAAAGCTCAGAAACACATATATTCTTTTGCGGTTCCTTTATGAATTTGAACGCTTAAGCATTTGGAGCATATGTTTATTACTAATAATGGTTTGTTGTCTATGGTTCCTTTCAGCATATTATAGTTTCCTTGTCTAACCCTTTGTATCTTTTGAATGCTTGTTTTTGGTTTGTCTGAAAATAGGGTGTCAATTCTTGATTTCTGGATTCACTTGATGCACAGTAAATGCTTTTTTTTCTCCATGCCCTTTGTTTTATTTTCTATATATCTCTGTTTTTAAATGTGGTTCTTGTAAGCAACAGGTTGAAGAGTTTTATTTTCATAGTCAATCTGTTACTTTTTTTCAATTCATTGAGTTAATTTATTCACATTTAAAATTACAAGTTAGGTTTCTATTTTGTCTCTAATATTGATTTTTAAGGAATCATTTTCCTTCTTGTTCTATAGACACAGTATTGTATCCCTTTACTTTACCTTAATCTTTTTTATTTTTTTTGGAAGGGAAGGCAGGGCAGTTGGGGTTAATTGACTTGCCTAAGGTCACACGGCTAGTAACTGTTAAGTGTCTGAGGCCAGATTTGAACTCAGGTCCTCCTAATCCCAGGGCTGCTGCTCTATTCACTGAGTCAGCTAGCTGCCCCTTTATTCTTTTTTAAGATGACTTTATTCCTCTGACCTCTGATCCCTTCCTCTTATTATCTTTTTCCCTTTGAGATTTCACTTATTAGTTCTTTCTTCTCACCTGTTTTTATCTACTGTAATTCTTCACCCTTTTTTCCCATCTCATTCAAATAGATTCTCACTCCCTCTCCTCCCCTTTAACTAGTCCTGTTCATTTTTTAAAAAATAACTTTCAAATATGGAGAACACATTTCCTTCTATTGTTTTCACTTTCCTTGTTGATTCATCTGCTTATGTTCAAGGTCTTTCGTTTTCTTATTCCTGAGATCTTTGATCAATTCAGTCTTTTTTTGTCTTCTTCACGATTTTACCCCATTCACTTTCTTATTCTGAACCCTCTGATGGTGGTTTCTTTTGGGGTTGGAGCAAAGTGTCTCAGTTTCCTCCCATATTGGGTAGTTTATGGTTCACCAGACTACATCTCTTCCCCAAGTTATTTTGGTTGATCATAACTGGCCTCAACGGGATCCTCTTTCCCACAGACTTGATGGAGTGTTGCACAACTCCCTAATTATCCCCCCTTAATGTACACATATTCAGTATTTTGTCTTTGTTAGGTCCTTGTAACTGCTAGTGCAGCCTTGCTATAGGCAGCATAGGTGGGGTGACTTAGGTGTTTCCCTTTTCCCTCTATCTCTTAGACCTTGTTTGTATAGTCTTCTTCTTGAACAACCTTATTATATGACAATAACATTCCATCCTTTTCCTTTTATTATCTGTCCTCCCTTTTTCTTCTTTTAAGGTCATTAAAACATAGTAAAACCAATCACAGACCCTCAGTTCATTCTATAACTCTCAACAAAATTAGGATTCTAAGGGAATATGTTTCTTTTCTTCCTGATAGAGGTAAACATTTCATCATTGTTTATTTCCTTTTAATTGCCCACATTTATTTCCATATTTATGTATTTATCTCTTTATGGTTCTCTTTATTGCTTTTCAAAATCTTTACTCTCCTTTGGTTTTTTCATTAGGAATGCTTTGAAGTCCTCTTCTTGATTAATTAGTTGATTCATTGATATCCCCCATAGGATTTTACTCAGTTTTTCTGGGTAATTCTT
>CM053595.1:217813413-217833129 GCA_028646575.1 Pseudocheirus occidentalis
GAATCTAGGGGTGGTCCAGAGGAGGAGATTGGGGAGGGTCTTCAGGAGGAGTCAGATGAGGTCAGACTCCAGTAATGAGTGGTTAAGGGTGGGAAGTTGCTGGAGGCTACCTGGAGACCATAGACAATGGTGGGCCAGGCCAGTTCAAGGGTGGGAAACTATTGGAACAAAGGGGGCTAAAGACTTGGACAGAGCCACAACTCAAAGTTCATGACCTCAGGCAAATGTCTTCCCTGGGAAGGTTCACCTTTCCAGAGCCTGTACCTCAAAGAATCAAGGAGAGCTCAAAAAGGGGAGGGGGGGGAAGTCCCAGAGCCTACACCTCATCAATAATGCTTATCTTGTTTACTTGTCCATGTACCAAGAAGTCAGTGTCTCTAATGCCTAGAATTTTCCATTCATAACATGCCCCATTCCTTTCCTAGATCAGCCCATTTCTCACCTCCCTTTATAAGAAAAATATATAAACCACTCCCTGCTTCCCCCTGAGCTGAGCTTTTCCAGCATTAGGCTGCCTGCTCCACATGCATATAAGTACCTAACTTAATAAAGATCACTCTTGACTTTTACAGGCACAGTCTCCCTCTGGTTTTCCTCCCTTTGGAAAAGAGGGATACAGGTCCCATAAGGTTCATGCCTCAGTTGGCAGAACAGATCACAAGATCATAGCTACATTAATTTCTTGACACAGGGTGATAAAAAATTAACTGAAAAGTCAACAATTTAATAAGAGTTTATAAATGCCTATTATATGCCAGGCCAAAAAGTGTACCTTAGTGTATTTAGCCTATTGTCATTCCAGTAATCATGACTAAGGGTTATGTATGCACTTCAAATCACTAAGGTAAAGCAGCTCATTTGATCCCTTAGGGTCCAATGTCTAGGGAGAATGAGTGAAGTCCAAGACAGTGACCTCCAAAGACAATTAAAACTGCAACAGTAGTAGTCCATAATGTAGAAGAAAAGCAATAGTAAGATTCAAAGACAACAACCTTTTTATTTACCAACTCCTTTTTTCAAGAAATATGGGGTAGGTGGGGCAGATAAAGCTGCAACACATGGCATGGAATCATGAAAACATGTTATAAAAAACAATGCTTCAAAATCTATGATATTCCAGTATTAAATCTGTTTTTACGTGTATAAGTTGATGTCAGGGTGTATATCTGAAGCTTTTTGTCAATCTGTATAAATAATTCTGTTTAAATGATCTTGCTAACATGGTTTTAGAAGTGCTGCTTCTTTTTACAATGCCTTGCAAAGGATGAAAAAAATAGGGAAATGTCATTAAGCTCAGACTTAGTGTGTGTATGTGAAGATGCATCTGTTTCTTCAGTGAGAAGAGAAACAGTCCCTAGTAAAAATTAAATTTAAAAAGATAGAGGGTTTCAATAAATGAAAACTTCCAAAGAAAGTTTGTGGTGTGAAATTCTCTTGAATTTGGCAGTGATGTTTATATTCTATAAGGCTTCATGATACTCATGTCTCAGCTAAGTTAGGGACACAATTTCTTGCTCCTAAATCAACTGCAGTAAATGAAGAACCACAAGAAAAAGATGATAAAGAGTTGATACCTGCTACATGAGACTTTTTTCCCCATCAAAATTACTTTGAATATATGTATTTATTTATCTGTGCATATGTTGTTTGGTGCATCAACACTAAGGGTGCTTGAAGAGAACTGCTTTAACTTTTGGTTTTATATTTCTAGCTTCTAGCACAGTACCTGGCACATAATGTTCAAACACTCCAATGAGTCTGTGAATCACTAATCTGGGAGTTTGTCCAAGGATGTAGCATGCAAATCATCCATGCCTCCTGTAATGGGAATGAGAATTTGAAGATCTTCCCTTCCCCTTAACAGACCTAGGAGGGAATCTGAATACCTTCCCTGCTTTGAAGATAAACTCTGCCCCCTAATAGGCTGAATGTAGGCACATGGAGCCTATGGTGGGAGGAGTTTTCTGAAGGGAAACAGAGTCCATAGGAAGCTGGGAATCAGAGCCAGAGAGATGGTGGGAGAGAGAGAAGGCTCAGGCAAGGAGTCAGATAGGCTCATGAGTAGATATTGATCTAATATTGGTTTGTGGGAAGGCTATAGGATGCTGTGGCTCTCAGTGTTATTATGGCTTCTTAATACCTTTGGTACTATGATGGAATCGGCTTACTGGTTTGAGGATTCGGTTTTCCATCTTCCCCTCCATGATAGAAGTTCTTTTTCACCTCTATTATATGAGATAATTTATTCCATTCTGTATTCAAAGAAAGATCTTCTAGAACAGTTTAAATGGAGACTGAAGCAATCTACATGCTATCATTCTTTTTCATGTTTGGTTCTCTTTCTTTTTTCCCATTGTTCATTCCATTGGTTACAACCAGACTGAAGTCCAGTTTGAAAATATTTGCAGATCCAATACTTGATTGTATGCCACCATGGTGGGGGGGGGAGGGTAGAAGGAGAGGAGAAAATTTGAAACTCAAAAGATTATGGGACTGAATCTTGTAAACTAAAAATAAATAAACAAATCAAATTTTTTAAAAGTCAAAAAAAATAAAAAATAATAATATCCTATCACACTCAACTACATTCATGTCCTCTATGTACATTCCTAACTGTCCCAATAATAAGAAAGTTCTTATGAGTTATAAGTATCATCTTCCCATGAAGGAATGTAAACAGTTTAACTTTATTAAGTCCCTTGTTATTTCTCTTTCCTGTTAACCTTTTTATGCTTCTCTTGAGTCTTGTATTTGAAAGTCAGATTTTCTATTCATCAGGAATGCTTCTATTTCATTGAATATCCATTTTTTCCTCTGAAGGATTATACTCAGTTTTGCTGGGTAGATGATTGTTGGTGTAATCCAAGGCTCTTTTGCCCTCTAGAATATCATATGCAAAGCCCCTTTGATCCTTTAATGTAGAAAATTGCTAAATCTTATGTTATCCTGACTGTGGTTCCATGGTATTTGAACTGTTTCTTTCTGGCTGCTTATAATATTTTCTCCTTAGCCAGGAAGTTTTAGAATTTGGCTGTAATATTCCTGGGAGTTTTCATTTGGGGATATCTTTTAGGAGGTGATTAGTGGATTGTTTCCATTTCTATTTTGCATTCTGATTCTAGAGTATCAGGATAGTTTTCCTTGATAATTTCTTGAAAGATGATGTCTAGGCTCTTTCTTTGATCATGGCTCTCAGGTAGTCCAGTAATTCTTAAATGATTTCTCCTCTATTTTCCAGGTCAGTATTTTTCTAATGAGATATTTCACATTTTCTTCCATTTTTTTCATTCTTCTGATTTTGTTTTATTGCTTCTTAATGTCTTATGGAGTCATTAGCTTCCAACCAAATTTTAATTTTTAAGGAATTATTTTTTTCATTGAGCTTTTGTACTTCCTTTTTCATTTGACCAATTCTACTTTTTAAAGTTTTGTTTTTTCAGGAAAGTTTTGTGCCACTTTTTCCATTTGGTCAGTTCTGTTTTTCAATTCATTCTTCTGCTCATTGGCTTTTTTGTACCCCTTCAACCATTTAGTTTAGTCTGTTTTCAAGGTGTTATTTTCATTAGTGTTTCTATGCCTCCTTTACCAAGCTGTTGACTCTTTTTTTCATAATTTTTTTTTGCATCACCTTCATTTTTCCCCGAAATTTTCCTCTACCTCTCTCATTTTAAAATCCTTCTTGAGCTCTTCCATGACCTGAGACAAATTCACATTTTTCTTTGAGGCTTTGGATATAGCAGATTTGACTTTGACATCTTCTGAGTTTTTTGTTTTAATCTTCCCTGTTACCAAAGTAACTTTCTGCAATCATGATCTTTCCTGTCTTTGGCTCATTTGTCCAGCCTACTTTTTACTTTTAACTTTATATTAAAGTTGGGCTTTGCTCCCAAGGGGAGAAGGCACTGTTCCAAGATTTAGGGGTTTTGTGCAGCTATTTAAGAGCTAGTTCTGAGGGTCTGTAAGCTTTCAATTCTTCCAAGGTAGTGTGAGCTAAGGAGAAGTGTGTTTACTATTCTCATTGTTTATGCTTTGGTCTGTGAGTTACACAAGTACTCTCTTCTGCCCTGAAACTGTGACCAGTAAGTCCCCTGATCCCTCAAGCTTTTGTGTGCTAGTGCAAGTCCTTACTCTGTGACTACAACCTGGATCCAAGTATGGGCAATGCAAGACAGTCCTGTGCTCACTGCAAGAAAAGACACCTGCAGTCTCCTTTTGACCAATTATGCAACTCCATTACTCTCTAAGCAGCCACCACCACTGCCACTGCTGATTCAGCCTGCTCCTGGTTTGCTGGGGCACTGCCTGTGCTCTACTCTCACACCAATGTGATAGACCTTTCTGGCCAACCTTCTAAGTTGTCTTGGGTTAGAAAAGTGTTTCACCTTGTCTTTTTGTGGGTTGTGCCACTCCAAAATTTGCTTTAAGATGTTATTTGAAGTTGTTTGGTGGGGGATTTGGGAGAGCTAAAGCAAGTCCCTGTGTTTTCTCTGTCATCTCGGCTCCACCCTGAATAAATGATTCTCATAAGAATTCTGTATAGATGGGGCATAAGGCATACAGTTTAGTACTTCTTTTGGTTGCCTTTTTTATATTATTAAAATGATACAAAATTTGTTTGATATCCTTTAATATCATCCCCTCCTTCAGATACCTTGTTTATTGATTCCTTAATGTCCTCACAATTGCATTACCTTTAGCAGAGATCTCCTCTACATATACTTAATCCCATCTGGCTGCTTTTTCTGTCTTTGATCTCTCTAAGTGTAATTTCTACCTTCTCTATAAGCACATTTGGAATTGTAATATTAGGTTCCAAGTGTTATGGTTCATTGCCCTCCATTGAGAAAATGTCTATGAAGTCCTACACTAATGTTTTACTGTAAGATGGAAGTAACCCTGGCTCTCAAAGGTTATGCCAGTGAACCATAAGGTCTGAAAGGTTCTACTGTGATAGAAAGACACTGAAATTGGTAGTGGAAAGATGGCAAAGTAGAAACAGGACTTCCCCACAGCTCCAGCTTCCACCTCCTCCAATACATATAGGAAATGACTTTAAACAAATTATGGAGATACAGAACCCACAAAGTGACAGAGAAAAATGAATCTCCCACTGAAGGCAGCCCAGCAGGCTGGCAGGAAGGATCTATCACACCAAGCTGGGAGCCAAGCCCAGCCCTGTGTGAGTGGTTTTGGCCCCAGGGCAGCCTCAACCAGCAGCTGCCAGAACAGATGTCAGGAGACTGAAGCACCAGCAGCTGTGGCAGTTTCCAGACTTCTCAAGTCACAAGTGCCAAAGACAAAGTAAAAGGTCAGTGTGGAACTCTGCTATAACAGGGGTGGACAGAAGAGTGTGGTACGACCCCTGCCCCCAGGGTGAGAAGCAGCTGAAATCTGGCAGCTGCACCACATGGCTGCGTCAGGAGCTCCTGGCCTGCAGATCAAAGGGGAATCAAGTGACCATTGCAAGGGTAATTGCTCTTGCTTTGACCTGCTTGGATCTGGATTGCAGTCTTGGGTGGAGGTCATGGGATGTGTGGCCAGGTGCCAGAGAGGGCACCCTCCTAATTGCTCCAGCAGCTTCAAAAACCCCAGTGATTTGGGACAAAGCTCTCTCTATTCTGAAAGCAGAGTTCTACTGTGATAAAAAGTTCAAAAGTCAAGTAACTGACTGGCAACATGAGCAAGCACAGGAAATGCAATCCTACCATAGATTCTTTTTGGGGGGACAAAGGATCAAAGCATGGAACCGGAGGAAGACAACATAGTCAGAAAAATACGAACTGATTACAGGACATGGAGGAGCTCAAAAAGGATTTTGAAAACCAAGTAAGCAACGTGGAGGAAAAATTGGGAAGACAAATGAGAATGATGCAAGAAAATCAAGAAAGGCAAGTCAACAGCCTGACTGAAGAAAATAACACCTTAAAAATAGACTAACTCAAATGGCAAAAGAGGCTCAAAAATCCAATGAGGAGAAGAGTGCCTTACAAAACGAATTTGCCAGATGGAAAAGAAATTTCAAAAACTTACTGAGGAGAATAATCCATTCAAAATTAGACTGGAGAAAATGGAAGCTAACCACTTTGAGAAATCAAGATACTATAAAACAGATACAAACACATGAAAGAATAGAAGCTATTGTGAAATGTCTCATTGGAAAAAGCAGGGACCTGGAAAATAGATCCAGGAGAAATAATTTTAAAATTATTGCACTACCTGAAAGCCATGATAAAAAAAAAAAGCCTAAACACCATCTTTCAAGAATTCTCAAGGAAAATGGCCCTGATATTCTAGAACCAGAGGGCAAAATAGAAATGGAAAGAATTCACTACTTGCCTCTTGAAAAATATCCCAAAAAGAAAACTCCTAGGAATATGATAGCCAAATTCCAGAGTTCCTAGAGCAAGGAAAAAATACTGCAAGCACTCAGGAAGAAACAATTTGAGTATTGTGCAAACACAATCAGTATAACACAAGATCTACCAGCTTCTACATTAAGGGATTGAAGGGCTTGGAATATGATATTCTGGAGGTCAAAGGAGCTAGAATTAAAACCAAGAATCACCCACCCAGCAAAACTAATGCTTCAGGAGAAAATATGGTCATTCAATTAAAGGATTTTCAAGAATTCTTGATGAGAAAACCAGAGCAGAACAGAAAATTTGACTTTCAAATACAAGAAGCAAGAGAAGCATGAGAAGTTAAATAGGGAAAAGAAATCATAAGGAACTTATCAAAGTTGGACTATTTACATTCCTACATGGAAAATGATCATTATAACTCATAAGACTTTTCTTAGTATGAGGACAGTTGAAGGGAATATATATGTGAGTGTATGTGTGTGTGTGTGTGTGTGTGTGTGTGTGTGTGTGTACAGGAGGCTGTAGGTGGGTATAAATATATATGTGAGGGTGTGCATATGTATGTACATGTATACGTAAACAGAGGGCACAGGACAAGTTGAATATGAATGGATGCTATCTAAAAAATAAAATTAAGAGGTGAGAAAGGAATATATTTGAGAAGGAGAAAGGGAGAGATAGATTAGGGTGAATTATCTGATATGAAAGAGACAAGAGAAAACTGTTACAATGGAGGGGAAGAGCAGGAAGGTGAAACGGAATGGGACAGCCTTACTCTCATTGATTTGGTTTAAGGAGGGAATAAAATATACTCAATTGGGTATCTTACCCTACAGTAAAATAGGAGGGAAGGGGATTAGAGGGGAAATGATAGAAGGGAAGGCAGATTGGGGGAGAAGGTATTTAGAAGCAAACACTTTTGAAAAGGGACAGGGTCAAAGGAGAAAATAGAATAAGCAAGGGGTGGAATAGGATGGAGGGAAATATAGTCTTTCACAATATATCTACTATGGAAATGTTTTGCATCTACACATGTACAACCTATATTGAATTGCATATCTTTCCAATAGGGGTGGGTGAGGAGGGAAGAAGGGAAAAAATCTGGAACTCAAAGTTTTAAAAACAAATGTGTAAAAAAAATATTGTTGTTTTTTACTTGCAATAGGGAAACAAGATATATAGGCACCAGGGTATAGAAATCCATCTTGCCTTACTAGAAAGTTGGAGAGGGAAATGGGGGAGGATGAAAGAGACATCAGTTTGGAAGAAGGGATATTCAGTAGGCTAGCTATTTTGGGGTGGGTTAGGGGAAAGATGGGGAGAAAAATTTGTAACTCAAAATCTTGTAGAAATGAATGTTGAAAACTAAAAATAAATTAAGAAAAAAATTGGCAGCAGAAACATACTAAGTCTGTTTTCTGAAAATTAAATTTGCTGATTATCAGAATATATATCATTTGTAGGCTGACCATCTAGTGATGAATTTTTTCAGTGGTAGCAACCCATGAAATAAACATTTTAAATGACCCTCAGTCTCATGTGGCTCCCTTCTGCTTCTGCAATGATAATATCAAAGTGAAAGACAAGAAGACAAATGGGGTTAAAAATCACACAGTTTTTATAACATCAATAAACTTTAATTTCTGTACTGGTACTCAATAAACACAAAATCCTTGTTCATTTACCAGTGTACAAACACTGGGGGAAGAGCTGAATCATAAATATTGATATTCTTGCTACAGACTAAACCAGAATCATTTTACTCTACTGGTATCAGTGAAAAGGGTCTTAGTCTCATACTATGGAATCATACTGAGAGTTTCTCAAACTTCCTACTTCTTTGCTTTACTTATTTCCCATGACCTGCTTCTTCACAAACCACCTGAATCTACACAAGAGATGGATTATCCCATGCATACATATGCTTGCACATGCACGTGAGCACACCCACGCACACATACACACACACCTATTGTCTTTATTCCTATTTGTTAATGAATGGAGCAGGAGAAAATATGGAACTGTGATAACTGAGTCCACTATAAATCTGTTACATAATCTCAATTGAGCTCTCACTGCAGCAAAGCAATCCTTTTATACCTCCCTCATTTGTTTACTATTCCACATTATCATAGTGACTATTCTAAACCTCTTCTTCCTTGTTCAGAATTGCCATGGTATCCCCTACTCCCATTATGAGGACCTTGCCCCATGCTTCACTGAGAAAACTGAGGCCATTTGCCCAGGTTTCTGTCTTTACCTCCCCCTCACCTCACATCCCTCTCCTTCATTATCTTCCTTCTTTACTTGTCTCACACAAAGAAGCAGCCCTTCTTGCCACCAAAGCAACCACCTCTACATGTATGTTTGATTCTGTCTTTTCCAGAAACTTATTCTATCATTCTCACTCTCTCACTAATCTTAAATTTTTATTGGCTACTTCCTTGCTGCCTACAAACACACCCACACCTCCCAAATCCGTCAGGAAATCCTCACTCGATCCTACTATCCCCTCTAAATGTCATCCTCTGGCTAAACTCCTTGAGAAAGCAACCTGGAGCTAGTGCTTCTGCTTCTCCTTTTGCCTTCTTCTAAATCAGTGGTTCTCAACCTTCTTAATGCCACAACCCTTTCACACAGTTCCTCGTGTTGTGGTGACCCCCAACCATAAAATTATTTTC
Organism: Pseudocheirus occidentalis; assembly: GCA_028646575.1. Taxonomy (NCBI): domain Eukaryota; kingdom Metazoa; phylum Chordata; class Mammalia; order Diprotodontia; family Pseudocheiridae; genus Pseudocheirus; species Pseudocheirus occidentalis. Next base: position 217,822,457 of record CM053595.1, read on the forward strand.
ATTGCTACTTCATAACTATTATTTTGCTACTGTTATGAATTGTAATGTAAATATCTGATACACAGGATGTATTTTCATTGTTACAAATTGAATAAAACCCACAGGTTGAGAATCACTGTTCTAAATCTTTTGTAGTTGGAATTCCAACTTCATCTTTCAACTAAAATTGTTCTTTTCAAAGTTATCAGTCATTTTTTTAATTGCCAGATGTACACACTTTTTCTCAGGCCTACTCCTTTTTGACCTCTCTGTAGCCTATGGCACTGTTGTTCATCTTCTATTTCTGAATACTTTCTTCTCTCTAGGTTTTCATGATACTGGCCTTTCCTGGTTTTCATCCTATCTCTTTGACCACCCTTTCTCAGTCTTCTTTATTTTATCTTCATCCAGGCCATGCTTTCTAACTGTGGATAACCCTGAAGGGACTGTCCTAGGTTCTCTTCTCTTTTCTTTCTCACTTGGTGATCTCATCTGCTTCCATGGGTTCAATTATCTTTGGAGATGATTCTCATAGCTATTTAACCAGTTCTGACTTCAGTCCTGACTGTTACTCAAATCAATAATCATTTGTTAAGCACTTACTGCATGCCAGGGCTTACAGAACCAACTGCCCACTGGACATCTCAAACTGGATACCTGTAGACATCTCAAATTTACGATGTCCAAAACTTAACTCATTCTATTCCTCCCTAAACCCTTCCTTCTCCTCAAATTCCCCATTACTGTTGAGAATACCACCATCCTTCCAGTCACACAGGCTTGCAATCTTAGTGTCATCCTCAATTCTTTGTTCATACTCATTTCACAGTTAATTAGGGTTGGCTTATTTGCACTTAAGATTAGCTAAAATTGGGGTGGCTAGGTGGTTCAGTGAAAAGAGCACCAACCCTAGAGGCAGAAGGACCTGAGTTCAAATCTGGATTCAAATACTCAACACTTACTAGCCGTGTGACTTTGGGCAAGTCATTTAACCCCAATAGCCCTGCCCTCCCCCCTCCAAAAAAGAAAAAAAAAAGATTAGTTAAAATCACTCCAAGGAAATAAACATTTACCTTTTCTTGAGGTGTAAGTTATACAGTCTCCCTTCTATTGATACACTATATGAAATCCCTTCCTAGAATATCCAGAACAAAAAGAAATCAGCTTAGCATAGAAGTCAGTATTTTATTCATAAAATAAAATAGTAATGTTTACATCTATTATTACTCAAGAGATATTTATGTCTTCCTTCATTAGCACAGTGCTTTGCATATAGTATTTAATAAACACTTCTCATTAATTCAAAATAACTTTCATTTAAAGTTTACATTTATAATTTTCTAAAAATGGCATTAACTATAACTTTTAAATATTATGTCCCAAGTTCATAAATACCATCATCAATAAGGAGATCTGTAGGGGACATAGATAAAAGTAGGAGACCAAAGTGCCAAAAAAAAAAAAAAACAACTCTCCCCCCAAAAAACAACAAAAAACAATTAGAACCAGAAAAACAACAGGAATAAAAGAAATGGGATCATAAGAGAGCATCAGTAAGGTAACTGGCAATATTCAGCTATATTAAATCATCTGTGCCTTAGATTTGTGTGATTCTCTGTGACTTTCAGACTGACTCACCAAATTCATAGGATTTCCTATATTCTACCTTAAGGTTTATAAATGTAGTCCCAGATCATAACATTCCCCCAGACACCCACCCCAAGAAGTAGATAGTGTAATTTCAGGAGGAATATAGTTATGCTACATCTTAAGATGACAAGGAAACATATAAAGCATTTAATTGTTTGGTGTTCTGAGCTAAGATTGATTCAGGTAAAGTTTCCTGTAGTTTAGGTTTAATAAAAGAACCACATGAGACACTTAGCCCACTACAAAAGAAGATTTACTTTAGCCATAACAAGGAGATACTAAGTAGGTTATATAGCGGAGTACTGCCCATGTTGATTGAGCTAAGTGAAGCTCCCTTGCTTGAGCTGTCCACAGAGGTTGATGAAGCATCACAGTGCCTGCAGTTCTTTATGGTTGTTTTGTACTTGGGAAACCAGGAAGTGATGTCAACAGCCTGAGCCTTAAGGCCCCTGAGCCATTCAAGTCTCATGAACAGTCTGAACATTTTAAGGAAAAATTTAGTATAACCTGAATACTTATTCAAGCTATAGGTTGTTAATCTTGGGAAGAATACAGATTTGAGGACTCCTCTCAGGAATCATCCCATAACATCCAAACTTCAACACAATCTATACTTACTATCACTGAATTTGGAATCAGAAGACCTAAGTCTGAATCCCAGCTCTTCTTAATCCCTTTGTACTTTAGTGGTCACATCCATAAACTGGAGGTAATAATACTTATACTGTCTACCTCACAAAGCTGTTATGAACATGAAATGAGCTAATTTTGGCTACCAAAAATACCTAGACAAACCTGGACTTAGAAAAGGGATGACAATCTACCTGGTAAGGGAGAGAACAAAGATTAGTCACTTATTCAAATGTCTCAGTCATCAGCTGTAGGCTTTCTCTAATATTAGAAAGAATTATAGTGTCTATGCTCTCGTCTGCCTTGTTCCTGTTACTATGACTTTCCTATTGGAGCCAGTTTTGCATATAAACTCAAAGTGGAAGGTATGAAATAGTTCTAGAGTATGGCAGTGACCCATGTGGTTGTCAGGGTCATAGTCTTTCTAGTCTACCAAATGTTACAGTTCTTTACACTACCAGCAACATAACTGAGTACCTTCCAGACCACAAAACTCTTCCTGGCAATCTGTAAGTACTGGGGATGGTCAATAAATGGATGCATATAGATCAGGGTCCTTATGTGACAACTATACTTGGACCTCACAGCAGCCCCTCCAAGTCTTATTTTGTTTAGCCCCTATCAACATTCCATAGGCACTGAAAGACCATGCCCCTCAATTTTTATTGAAGAATTTGAATCACTTTATAGTCATATCACTATTAGTGACAACAGAATAGTTACTCAAAATAGCAAATTTTATTCCTTTGTTGGTTTGGTCTCAAATGTGATTTTTATCACAAGTAAAAAAAGAGAAAAGAAAGGAGAATATCAGAAAGATATGACATCCATGGTAGTTATTATCTAGGATCACAGAGCTTAAGAGGACTTTAAGGTTTCTAGTAATTAGATCAGAGGAACTGAGAATAAATTAATTCATTCAGCAAATTTTTACTAATCATCTACTTTATAAAGGAGACTATTCCAGACACTGGTAACACAAATGTAACATGGGCCTATCCCATGGAACCCCATCATTAGAGCACGTGCTTTACCTATTGCTAGACCCCATAGAGATCCTGGAAAGGAATGATGGGTAATAGAAGTACCTTGACTTGAGACATGTAAAGACATTCTTTAACTGGTTCCTATCTTCTAACTACATGGGGAAAGAGATGGACTATTGATCTGATGCTGAGCTAGAAGAAAAGGGCATTCAAAAGGTACTAACCACCAAAGAAATCTTCCTTTGATTCTTTCCTACTTGGATGTGTTCTAATTAGGAAGCAAGGCCTACAGTGAGCCCTTGGTGAGGAGAGAGACTACAGGTCTTTATTTTTCTACTGGGGCTGCTACCATCCAGTCCATGACTAGCACTGTTGTTTTGTTATATCTGTCCATTCCATTTTTAGATGGAGTACTGGCATCAGCTACAAGCCACCCAAGGTCTGAAATTCAAAGTCCATACTAGGTTTTTCAGTCAGCGTATTTTGAAGCTAAGTAGGAGAAAACTATGATAATTGATTCATTGGCTATGTCAAATTTGAATGCGAACTCAGTGGTTCAAATACTATCTATATAGAAAATGCTCTGTTTGACTCTATGAACCAAAATGGTATAGGAGAGAGTGTGCCTCAGGTATTGGGGGGAAATGTTTATACTTCTGTTCTTGATCTATTTTCAAAGGAAATATCCCTTTGTAAAAGCCAACTGGTGTTAACTTGTCAAATTAAACTCAGGAAGTAATAGCTGGTTGTTAACTTTACAAAAAACATATAAGAATAGGGACTTGAGATGATAGCATTAGAAAAACTCCCCCATAAGCTTTCAGAGGTATATTAGAACTTTGAAAGGAAAAAGCAGCCTCCTTCTCTCTAGGAACCTGACTTGCTAATGTGCTTGTGGGTTGGGAGAGTAAATCCAGAGTTTAAAAAAAGATACAAAGGTAAAACATAGCCCCTGGCATAGTCCTTGACCTTCAGGAACCTAAAATCTAAAGAGACAGCATGATGTAGTAGATGAAGTAATAGACTTGGATTCTGGAGTTCAAATTCTACCTCAAAACAGTTAATAGCTATGTGACTCTGGTCAGGCTATTTAACCTTTCCTGGCCTCAATTTCCTCAAATGTAAAATAAGAGATTGGATTTGATGAATTCTGAGATCCTATCCAGGTCCAAATCTATGATTATATGACCTAATAGAAGAGACTTTTAAATAAATAACTATAATACACTTAACTATAAAGAAGAGGTCTGTGCAAAATGTTCTGAAAAACTGAAGACAGATTCCTCTGAAGCTGAGATCTTGTTTGGATCTTAAAGAAAGGTTATTACTTCCACATAGATAGACAAGTTGTTTCTTGTCTCCAAAGGTAGTTATTTTTATTTTAGTGATATTACTCAGTGCTGACCTGCTTTTAGTGGAGGAGGCATCCTCATTTGTGAGTTCTATACATCAATGAAATCATAGGTCTAGTCCCTATCCCTATTTAATGCTTGACACAACCAACATCCTCCTATTTTCTTCTTTAAAAATCGCTTTCATTGTAATCATCTCTTTCATTTCATTCCTTAACTCTATTTCCCAACTTTCTTTGAAATTACTAAATATTAAGGTATATACTTAGTTTGGAAAATCTTTTCAGGTTCCTTAGGTAATTTTTCTACTTGTTAACCAAGCACAATATCACAAGTCCATGACAGGTGGGGTAAGCAGGGGGAAGACTTTGTCTTTGACACATTCAGGGCCTTCTGCATACTCTAGATCCAGTGTTTCTGGAAAATATGGAAACTCAAAAAGCTAAGTTCAGGAGACCCCTCAACATACTTCTTCATCGTCTGTGATAGATGTTGGCCTATAAGCAACAATTATCTTTATGGTAGTCTGTTTTTTATGGTTATCATGATCACTGCAAGGGGAAATAAACCATCCCATTAAATGATAGTTTTTAATGCCCTTGGGTGCATGAGCAATTCTTCCAAATCACTTCTCTAAGGAGAATCTGAGAGCTTTCCTTTCATTTAACAGCAAACTTACACCTTATCACTTTATTTATAGTGTAAGCGCCAGTATGAATATGCTTATATTTGTATTAATTTGCTGGTTATTTTACAAAGACTTCATGTTAAGAGCATTAAAAGCCAATGTTGGGGTAGCTGTATGGCACAGTGTATAGAGCACTATCCCTGGAGTCAGGAGGATCTGAGTTCAAATCCAGCATCAGACACTGGACTTTTACTATCTGTGTGACCTCAGGCAAGTCACTTAACCCCAACTGCCTCACCAAAAAAAAAAAAAGTTAATGTCCATGGATAATCTATAAAACTCTGAGATTCTTATTACCCTCTCCCCCTCTTCTGCCACCATCACTACAGGTACAAAAGGAGAACATTTTATACTTTTATGGAAGTGGAAATAAGCCAAATGTATTTTTATGGCACAGGTTTTGAGAGCCATTATATATTTTTATCTATTGAATAGGTCACAATAGTAAGATAAAGTAAGATAAATAGGTCACAACAGTAAGATCACTTAGTGGTCAGCTGGCTAAGAATAAGCTACTCCATAATTAGCTAGACTAGTCCATGGAGAGCAACTGAATCAAGTCAGCAAGCATTTATTAAGCACCTATTATGTACCAAGCACCATGCTAAGTGTTGGAAACATAAAGAAAGGCAAAAATAATTTTAAAAAATAGTCAAGATTTTTTAAAATACTCCTTTTCTCAAGGAGTTCACAGTCTAATGGAGGAGACAATATGCAAACAGCTATCTACAAAGAGTATAGATACAGGTTAAGTTGGAGATAATTAATCATAGAGAAGGCATTAAAATCAGCAAGGACTGAGAAGAGCATCTTGTAGAAAGAGGGACTTTAAGTAAGACTGGAAGGAAATCAGAGAAGCCAGGGCAGATATGAGGAGAGACTATCCAGCATGGGGGGAATGTGGGGATGGCATGGGGGGTAGGAAGAATGCCTGGACTCAGGAGATGGGAACATTAGGTTAGAGAAACATCAAGGAAGCTAATGTCTGTATGTGGACCAGACTCAGACCTACAATTGGGGACCAGAGTATTTTGAGTATAAAAAAGTATAATTGCCGTACAATCATTTTTCTCCATCTTTTCCAGCAAATAAATTACATAGTAAGAACCATGCCACAGTAGTAAGGAGTTTAGAAAGATAAATTAGCTGTTTCAGAACACTATTTTAACATATTGGTACTGCAATACTTTTAAAGTCATATAAAGGAGGTAACATATATAGTTAAGGTGATTTTATATATAAAAATCAAGCTAAAACATTTTGCCCCTCAACTGGATTTTCCAGTGAAAAGTTTTAGGCTATTTTGGGGAGAGATTAAGATATATAATATGTAATACCTCAGTTCTCCACTTCACTTGTGACATAGAAATCTTATCTAAATGACTTTAAAACCCACAATTTGTTTACTCTCATCACCCCACAATGAAGCTAATAGTCAAATTTATGTTCTTTTTAGATACTCATATATGCTGATAGCCTTACTTAGTAAAGTGTGGTTAGGTTTCTTCATGCAATTAAAAAGATAAAAATTAATATCATACTTAGAATTCCGAGTAATTCTGCTCCTTACATAGTTTGAGTCTGAATCACTTGAATTTGACCGGATCACCTCTGGAACTGTGATCTCTACAAATGACTGTTGAAAATCTGGAGAAAGCAAACAAGTGTTTTATTACCTGTGAAAATAACCTCAGTTCAGGATCTACCAGTTCTCTGGCTCCCCTTTATAAAGTTCCAAAGTAGTTTTCATTTCTAAGTTTCCTTAACAGTATGATCAATTTAACCTTTTCTATATATCACTCCCATTTATCTCTAAAATTAGACCTTTTATGTCCAAAATTTGTGCAGCAAGATTCTATAATTCTTATAATTTTTCCTTATTTTTGACTCATTACTTCCTACTGCTCTCTCCAGGTCTATGATCTTCCATTTCTTTACAACTGTCTGACAAGGTACTGTTTTTTACCCAGGATATAAGCAAGGATACCTTCATTCCTACTTACCACTAACCTTTTCTTGCATATATCTTATACCTAATGCGTCTTCACCATCTACTATTATACAGATATTGAAGCCACATACAAATTAAAAAGTAGAGTTGAAAAAGGCTGCTTTCTATTTTCTATAGCTACAGCAGTGAGACAACAGATTCTGATTTATGACTTCATCAATGGTATCATTTCCCATTTGTCTGATATTTCCCTCAGTTCCCCCTTATTTCACCCAATTCTGCCTTCCTCCCCAGTTTCTCTCTTTTTCTTTAATCTTCCAACTTTGTGCTCCCTAACTGAAATTTAGCAAGAAGCAGCATGTATACAGATTAGAATACAAGATAATTAGACAAGGTAGGGGACAGTAATGGTTAGGAGAATGATAAGGAATTCAAAAGACAGAGATGAGGAAGAAGTACATTCCATGTGTGAGAAACAAGTTGAATAAATCATCTGAGGCTAGATTGAATATTACAATAATCCTAGCAATAAATGATGAGTTCTCAAACTATGGTAATGGTTAGTTGATTAGAAAAAAGATGACAGATTAAAGAGATTTTGTAGTAGTTGAATTGATAGAAATTGATAATGGATTAGATGTGGAAGGATGAAGAAGTCAAGAATGACCCTAATAAAGCTGTACCTAGCCTCCAAATTTTCTGGCTTCCTTATGGGCCTCATTGAACAAGAGCATACCCTATTTTGACCACACAATCTGGCTTTAATCACATCACAAGTCCCCAAACTCAATACAGCCACTGTCCCAGATAGCCACTGACCCCAGATCCAATTCACATATATGAACAGGTGGGTCCTTGTACTCAACCACAATCACTTCATCCATTTAGCCCAAGACAGGACCACAATACCTAACTATTCATCTTGACCAGACAGGATCATAATAGATAACTAATCAGAAAGCAGTGAGACCAGGATGTCTGACCACCAGACCACAGAAATGATCCCTCCCCATTATCAAATCCCTTAACAACCCCCTGTCTTTTTAATATTCATAATTTGTTATGTAATCAGCATCATTACACTATAAATACACCAATGTTGTCTCACTAAAGTTGCCAGTTCCTCTTGGAACCTAGTCCGCTTCTGAGGGGCATCAATCTTCAATAAATGCCTATACTTGGATTAGAGGTGGTCTGACTCTAAATTCTTTGAGACAAGCCCACAACACACCATGAAATTGCAACAGTTTTTGGTGTCCCTGGGTGGGCAGAGTCACTGACTAGGACCCCCCCATTCCATATGGAACAGAGTCTTTGATTTGGACTCCCTCTAAATCCAAAGGTTAGCCTATCTTTTTCCCTTCTCTTAGCTGAGAGGTCCTTCCACCTAGAAAGGCTTGACTGGATCTTTTGGGCCCTACTACCCAGGGCTCTTGCAGCCTGGCAAATTCCCTCTAGACATAGGATGCTCTGTTTGGGAATTTCTCAGGGAGTTTTTTGTGAACCCATTTTTATTTTTTCTTCATTCTTTCAGTGGGATGCCACTGAAGAGATGAACATGCAATAGAGGGGATATCTTCAGGATTTACTGGCATTCAGTCCTAGCTCCCATTTCATAGGACTACTAAACTGTAATAGAGCCTGGTCTCAATATAATCAAAAAGACCAAGAAAAGTTATCACTCTCTGTGCTTTCTTTTTGTATTTGTCTGTTCTATGTCCATGTAAAAATCTATGAATCTGCCACCTCATAAAATTTAAAATGCATTCAGAAAAGAAAAAACCATACCTGGGCTGGAAAGACTAATGAGTACCTCTTAAAGAAAAGTTATTGGAAAAAATTCTCTGTCTCTCTGTCTCCCTCTCTCTCTCTGGTCTTGGACTCTGGCCAAGTCCTGGATGTGGAGGGACAGATTGGAAAAAAAAAGATCGAAGAGAGGCAGGAGTCAAAAGTTGTACTTTGGAATAGGACTAGCACTTGACCCTTTTCTGGGTCACTAAGAAAAAGAGAAAAGTTTTTAGTTTTTTGTGGATCTGGACACAACCAAAGGTACTTGACTTTGACTGGAATGTCTCATTAGAATTTAAGGAATCTTAAAAACCAAAATTAAGTACTGGTTAAATTTTAAATCAATCTGGGGGTTAAAATTGGAAACTTGACTAAATTATATAAAACTCCTATTCATTTTAAGAAATTATGAGAGCTATGGGTTCTCCCCAAGATTGTAGAACCCAGATTTTAACTAAATTTAACATGCTTTTAAGTGTGATAATTGGGTGTACATTTGTATAAAATATAAGACTACAGTTAATATTAAAACCTTAACCTCATATCAATCAATCTACCAAAAAAATTATTTTATAAAGCTAGAAAAAATAGTAACAAAATTCATCTGGAAGAACAAAAGGTCCAGAATATCAAGGGAATTAATGAAAAGAAATGCTAGGGAAGGTGGCCTTGCCATACCAGATTTTAAACTGTATAGTCATTTTGTTCTTAAAAACCATTTCATTTTAAACTGTATAGTCATCAAAACTACTTGGTACTGGCTGAGGAACAGAGTAGTGGATCAGTGGAATAGATTAGGTACTCAAAATATGGCAGTCAATGCCTATAGTAATTTACTATTTGATAAACCCAAAGACCCCAGCCGCTGTGATAAGAGCTCACTATTTGACAAAAACTGCTGGGAAAACTGGAAAATAGTATGGCATAAACTGGGTATAGACTAATATCTTACACCACATACCAAAACAAAGTCTAAATGGGTATACAATCTAGATCAGTGAATCACAACCCCTTTGGGGATCGAATGACCCTTTCACAGGGGTCACCTAAGACCATGGAAAACACATATATTCCATGGTCTTAGTAACTGAGACACTGCTCCTCTGTCTTCAGGCAGGTCCGCCCACATGCAGATACACCCACATGTGAGTATTAAAGAGGTTGCAGCATTAGGAAGGTTGAGAACCACTAATCTAGATATAAAGGCTGACACTGTAAGCAATCGAGGAGAGCAAGGAATAGGTTATCTGTCAGATTTATGGAGAAGGGAAGAATTTATGACCAGATGAGAGAGAGAAAGAGAGAAAGAGAGAAAGAGAGAGAGAGAGAGAGAGAGAGAGAGAGAGAGAGAGAGTTACAAAATGCAAAATGGATAACTTTGATTACATAAACTGAAAAGCTTTTGTACAAATAAAGCTAACATAACCAAGACTAGGAGAGAAGTGGAAAATTAGGAAAGAATTTTTCCAACCAGTGTCTCTAATAAAGGCCTTATTTTTAAAATATACAAAGAACTGAGTCAAATTTAGAAGAATACAAGTCATTCCCCAATGGTAAGTGGTCAAAGGATATGAACACTTTTTTTTCCAGAGAAAGAAATTACAAGAATTTTAATTCTTTAAATTTAAAATATAAGCATATGAAAAAAT
>CM053595.1:217858769-217881934 GCA_028646575.1 Pseudocheirus occidentalis
AAAAAAATATCTCACTCAGAAAAACTGAGTATAATCCTAGAGGGTAAAAAAAATGAACCTTGAAAGAAAGAGATTTCTAAACAGTCCTAATGAAAGTAGAAACTTTGAAACACATACCTGGAAGTGAACAAAAACATAAAAAGATAAACACAATCAAGCAGTAAGAAAAAAAGATTTTTGAATCAAGAAGACCTGAGTTCAAATCCTACATCATTTACTTAGTAGCTATAGGATCCTGGGTAAGTCACTTAATTGCTATTTGCCTCAGTTTCCTCATCTATAAAATGGTGGTGATAATAGCATCTATTTTCCGGGACCGTTGTGAGGATATCGTGAGAACAATAATTATAAAGCACTTTATAAACCTGAAAGCACTATGCATGCTAGTTATTATTATCATTAATAATGAAATGTCTGCATTCTAACAAGTGGGGGAGCAGTAAGATTACAAGCATTCATTGAGAACTATAATGTCAACAGAGTTTATAGATGAAGGGAAAGAAAACGAAGGTTCTGAAAAATAATTTTTTAAGCTTTGATAATCTTAAAAGAAGAAAGGAAATGGGTATATGGGGTAGGGGACCATATACTAGGGGAGAAAAAGGGAAGACGGGGAGAGAGAGAGCACACAACTAGAAGTCTATACAAATGTTTAGCCTGGTGCCTGGCACATGGAAGTTGCTTAATAAATGTTTATTCGTTCACTGATTAATTATGGCAGCGGAGGAGGAGGATCCAGGGAGGTGAAACTTTCCTGTAAAATGATGCAGAATGAAGGGAGGAAAACCAAGAGCACAATTAATACCGTTAACAACATTGTAAAAACGAACAATTTTGAAAGAAAGAACTTTGAACAAAGCAATGATCAACCATGATTCCAGAGGCCTGGTGATGTAGATAGAATGCTGCCCACCCACTGACAAAGAGGTGATAGACTAGATATGCAGAGTGAGGCATGTATTTTTGGGCATGGCCAAGTGGAAGACATGTTTTGCTTGATTATGCATACTTGTTGAAGGGAAAGGAAGTCTTTTTTTTCTTTTTCTGCTTGGGGAGTGGGAGGTGGGAAACAGAGAGGGTAGAGGCTTGTTACTTGGGGAAAAAAGGAATGAAAAAAACAATTTGGCAGCATTTGGAGGATGAATTGGAGAGGGGAGAGGCTCGATACAGGGAGACTAATTAGGAGATTATTGCAATATGCTAGAAAAGAGATGAGAACGGCTTTAACTAGTCTGTGTGAATAGAAAAAAAGTGAAACAGTTGAGAGCACTGTAGGTAGAAACTAAAGTCTTTCCAACATCCTCATAGCAGTAGAATCCTCAGTAAAATTAGGAAAATCAGATAAAGTTGGTGGATTGATGGGAGTGGAGTGGGAAGATAATTAGTTCTCTTTTCAGAAATGTTGAATCTGAGATTCCTATTAGATATTCAGGTAGACAGGAAGGGAGGCAGTAGGAAAAGGAGCCCAGGAGACCAATGAGGCCTGGAGAAGTAGATTTTGAAGTTATCTGAACAAAGATGATACCAGAATTCAAGGGATTCATTAGCAAAGAATAAAAACAGGAGAGGGCCCACATGGGGTAAGGATATGCTGGTAAATGTTGGGGGGGAGAGGCGGGGGGAGGAAAGAGGGAAGAAATGTGTGCACAGACAAGCAACAAAACAATAAATCAAGCCCTGGATGCTATTTCTGCTGAGCAGCTGGGTGGCACCATGGATAAAGCATTGGGCCTAGGGTCAGGGAGACTTATCTTCATGGGCTCAAATCAGGCCTCACTCACTTACCAACTGTGTGACCCGGGGCAAGTCATACAGGGAGAGATAACATGCAAACAAATATATACAAAGCAAGCTATATACAGAATAAATAGGAAATAATTAACAGAGGAAAAGTTCCAGAATTAAGGAGAGGTAGCATGGGAACAGTTTGTGGAAGGTTTTGAAAGCCAAACACAGGACATTGAACTTTACTCTATAGGAAATACTTATAATATTTGAACAGGGGAATGATCTGTCTGGCTCTATGCACATGGAAAATTATTCTGACAGTAATAATATGATAGATGTTAAGGAGAAGAAGATCTGCCAGGAGGCTAGAGTGACAATGAGGTCCTGCACTAGGTGAGAGCAGTAGGACTGGAATACAGGCGCAAGAGATGTTAATGGAGACAGAATTGACAGGATATGTCAAGTAACAGACTAGGAAAGGGGAAAGGGAATTTAATACTAAGGTTAAAAACATGCAAAACAGGGTAAATGGTGGTGCCACAGACAGACAGAGACATTGGAGGTTCATTGGAAGGAACTAGAGTTTAACCAGCAAAAGAGAAGCCTTGGGGCAAAGGGGACAGAGGGGGATGGAACTGATGGTGGCCTTCAAGTATTTGAAAGGCTATCACAGTGAAAAGAAATTTACTCGTTTGGTTTGGTTGCAAAGGGCAGAACCAAAAACAAGAGGTTCAAATTGCAAAGAGGCAGATTTTGACTTGATAAAAGACAAAATTTGTCAATAAGTAGAGCAATCCAAAAGAAGAATGAGTGGGCTGGAGATCCTCAATCAGAAAAAGTATGACCACTAGTCAGAGGTTTAGAGGGGAGGAAGGTTCTGCTTAGGCATCATTTGGAGTAGATGATCTGTGAGCACCCTTCCAACCCAAAGATTCTATGATTCTGCATACTGTCACCTCTATATCTTTTATAGAAAAGAGATGAATGATGGAATGATAATGATGATGATGATGATAATGACATCAACTTAGATTTACATAATGCCTTAAGCTTTACAAGCATTTTACATACATTCATTATTCACACACATTAATAATATATTTATATACATTAATTTATATTCATTACTTAATTAACTTCATACAATAATTAAATACATTAATACACTTACATATATTATTGTATTTGTTCTTTATAACAATCCTAAAAGGTAAGCATTAATGGTACCTATGATACTCAATATTATTATCCCCATTTTGTGGTGAGTAATCAGAGATTCAGAACTGATGTGACTTGCTCTGGTGATAGTGTTGGAGGCAAGATTCAAACTCAGGTTTCTACTGATTCCTAGTCCAACATTCTTCCCACTAGGGATCTGAGATGCCATCTAGTCCAATTTCCTTGGAAGGTGGAGGAACAGAGCTAGAACCCAACCCAAGGTGGAAGAACATGAAGATATGCTGAGTTTTAGATGTCTATGGGACATCCAGTTTGAGATATCCAATATGAGATGTGAGATTGGAGGTCAGGAGAGAATTTTGGGCTGGGCAAATGAATCTGAGAATCATCAGTACAAAGATGATAATTTATGGGAGCTGATGAGATCATCAAGCAAAACAGTACAGAGAGAGAAAAAAAAAGAGAACTGAAGACAGTATCAATGGAATTGACCTGCAAGGCTTTGAATGTCAAATAAAAGAGATTGAACTTTACTAAGTAGGGCAATGTTTGAACAGCAAGAGAAACAGAGAAGGAATGGTCAAACAAGCAGAAGAACCAGGAAAGAAAAGCAAGAAAACTTAGAAAGAAGAGAGCATCAAGAAGGCAACTGACAGTGTCAATGACTACAAAGTTCTTGAGAAAGATGAGGACTGAGAAAAGGTCATATTTAGTGATTAAGAAATCACTGGTACTAATGCACAGTTCTACCATCAACGCACTAGAGCTGCAGTTCTCAACCTGTGGGTTGTGTTCAATTTGTAACAATGAAGATACATCTTGCATATCAGATATTTACATTATGATTCATAACAGTAGCAAAATTACGGTTATGAAGTAGCAACAAAAATAATTTTAAGGTTGGGAGTCACCACAACATGAGAAACTGTATTAAAGGGTCGCAGTATTAGGAAGTGCCTATCTTCCCACAATTCCTCCATCACTGGCTACTGCCATCTTTTGCAATTTTTGCCAGTTTAAAGGGTATGAGATGAACCTCAGGGTTGCTTTGATTTACATTTCTCTATTACATTTGTCTTAACATTATTATTACATTCTCTTATTATTGTTATTTCTCTTATTACAGATGAGGAAACCAAGGCAGATAGAGGTTAAGTGACTTGACCAGGGTCACCCAGTCAGTAGGTATCTGAGCCAGTTTTGAACTCAGGAGGATGAGTCCTCCTGACTACTCCAGGTCCTGCACTCCATCCACTGTGCCTCTTAGCTGGAAGAAGAAATTGATTCATTCTATTAGTCCTTGAGAGTAAAACTAGGAGCAATGGGTAGTAGTGGCTGGGTCCTTTTTCAGCTCAACATACATTTAAAATTTCCTAATAATTAGAACTGCTTAAAAAAATGAAATACAAAAAACCCCCTCCAAATAATTAATAACAAAAGAAATGCAAATTAAAACAATTTAAGAGGTTTCACACCTATCAGTTTTGTCAAAAATAACAAATAAGAAAAGAGCAGTTGTAGGAGGGGCAGTAGGAAGTCAAACATGTTCATGCTGGGTTGGCAGAGCCATGAACTGATCCAGCCATTCTGGGGAAAAAAAATTGTAAATATTCTTTACTCCAGTAAGACTACTTCTGAGGGGACTAGGAAAGTTCTGCTGTGGAAGGTGGCCCTTCATATACCACAAATTATTCAGTCATTTCCCAACTGATGAACACCTACTTTGTCCTCAGTCATTTGCTACTACAAAAGGACGGCCAAAGTTATTTTTCTGTTTGTCTTTGATTTTTTTGGAATATATTCTTTTCACAGCACCTGCCTAATAGTAGGTAGACAACTGTACAGTGTGGCAGTTGTTTCTCACTTGAGAAGTGTGATGGGGCATAGAATACCAAGCTACCTATCTTAGGGATCATCCCATCATGCTGTGGGATGATGTGCTAGCGGGTTTCTCAATTAAACAGCAATGATGGATTGATGTCACCTCCCTCCCTAGGTTTCCCTTTTGTACACAAGATGTATTCTGATTGCAAGTCATAAACTATAAGTGTGTGGGGACAGGGGGGAGGTATGGTAGCTGAATTAGTTCCATGACATTTCTTGATAGATCAACAGACAGATGGGTAGGTAGGTAGGTAGACTGACAGAGATAGTCATGGGGTCAAAGAAAGAGAGGGGGGCAGATGGGGATGAGAGAGAGAGAAGGCGAGAGAGAGAGAGAGAGAGAGAGAGGGAGAGAGAGGGAGAGAGGGAGAGAGAGGGAGAGAGGGAGAGAGGGAGGAGAGGGAAGGAGGGAGAGAAGGAGAAAGGGAGAGAGAGGGAGAGAGAGAGAGTAGAAGAGAGAGGAGACAGAGATGCAAAGATCATTGATTAAGGGCTTACCATGTGCCAGATACTGCTTAATTCAATACAAATACAAACAGCAACAAAGATAGTTACTGCTCCAAAGGAACAACATTCTAATAGAGAAGACAAGGCATAAAAGGGAGATGAAGACAGTAAGTAGTAAGGTAAAGAAATAGCCCAGAAAGTAATGGACTGAGCAGGGTTTGAATATGGGTGCTTCCTCAAACCTTTCCTATTTTTCCAGGGCAGCTTTTATATTTTTCCAGAGCATTCTTTATACCCCTGCAGCCACTGGCCTGACCATGAAAAAACCTCCTGGGCCAGAAGATGAGAAAATCTTAGCATGGGCTCATTTCAGTTGGGCTTGGCTCTGATAAGGAACACAACCAGGAATTTAACAACATCCAAAGGTTTGCTTTTTCACCACTTTATACTGGTATCCATTCTCTTGTGCAGAGGGCCACTAAACAAGCAAAAACCTGAGCACTGGGCACTCTATACAATGCCATGACTGGAGGGGCTCTTAGGGGATTATCTGACCAAACTGCCTCATTTACATGGAAGGAAACAGAAGATCAAAGAGAAATCACACAGCAAGGCAGTGACAGAGCCAGGAATAGAACCCTCAAATCTTAATTCAGGGTTCTGTCAAGTCCAAGGACACAACCAATCCACCAACTGCAGAAGTCCCTGAATAACTGAGAGAGGACTGTTACTATTTATACTTCAATCTTTCTAGGATCCAAGATTTCACTGGTACAGATATTCCTTCTCTAGAGGCTAATCACAAGCCCTCTGCACCTTAGTATATAGTTTCCTGTGAGTTAATGTAGCAGAAAAAATGCATTACCTGGTGGCCATCATCACCTCTAGTGATGTGTTTCTTTGCTGTTAAGCTGACCTCAGGCAACAGGTACACAGTCCTTCCCTGGATGCTCAAGTTCTTTCCATCTTGGTAGAGTCTGCCAAAGCCTGAAGGGTAATGGCAAAGCCTCCATAAACTCAACATAACTCTACCCTATGATGGATTTTGCTGAAGGTTGCAGTCAAAATAATAAACATAATGTGAAAATATACATGCAACTCTAGCAGGAGGATCAACACAGTTATTCCAGGAGAGTAATGCAAACAGCTACCCATACAGAGATGCAAACATAGGGAAAAAAAACAAACATGGCAGGCATCTATCTGCAGGGGTTCTTCTTTCTACTTCTTTTGTATCCCAAAAAGTTAGTATCAGTCAAGTTAGTATCAGTCAGTCAGTCAGTCAGTCAATAACCATTTATTAATTATCTACTCTGTGCCAGGCACTGTGCTAAGCCCTGGGGATACAAAGAAAGGCAAAAGAGTCCCTGCCCTCAAGGAGCTCACAGTCTAACGGAGAATACCACATGAAAACAACCACGTACAAACAAGATCAAGACAAGATTAGTTGGAGATAATTGTTAGAGGGAAGGTGCTGGCATTAAAAGGATCAGAAAAGGCTTCTTGTAGAATGTGGGACTTGAAAGAAGCTGGGGAAGCCAGGAGGTAGAGATGAAGACAGAGCGCTCCAGAGAAGACACAGCCTCAGAACCAGAAATCTGTGATGAGTGACTGATAACAGGATGAGAGAGAAGACCCAGACAAATGTGGGAGCCTAAGAGCTGAAGTAGAAGCCATTTTGGGGATCCATTCATGAGTTCCAAACCACAGGAGGAGGCCACATGCCAAAATGCAGATAAGCAAAAGACAATAATTAGCCAGATGAGGGAGGGGTGATGAGACAATTGAGAGCACAATGTCCTCTGCTCCACATTCCCAAACCTTCCTACTCTGCGCTCCTAGAGTTAAGCTAAAGGGCCACACTTGACCAACATAGGGGTCATAGACCTAACAGGGACTTTGGAGGTCATCTAGACAAGTGCTTCATTTTACAGAGGAGGAAACTGCATCCCAGAGACTTTAAATGAGAGGAGTTAAACTAAAGCTTAATTGTATTTGAGGAAATCCCCCTGCGCTTTCAATGAAGCAAAACTCATTTCTTTCATTTCAGTATTCTGGTGATATTACAATGGTTAAAATCCATAGAACAACATGATCTCAAATTTAAAATAATTACAAAAGTTCTAAGTGATAAAGACTGATGGCAAGATGAACAGTGAGTTATAGCGTATGTCTAATGATGACTTGTGAATAAGAAGGAGATATTAAAGAGACATAGGGGCAGCTAAGTGGCACAGTGGAAAGAGCACAGTGGAATCAGAAGATTCATCTTCATGAGTTCAAATCCAGCCTCAGACGCTTACCAACTGTGAGTCCCTGGGCAAGTCACTTAACCCTGTTTGCCTCAGTTTCCTCATCTGTAAAACGAACTGGAGAAGGAAATGGTGAACCACTCCAGTATCTTTGTCAAGAAACCCCCAAATAGGGTCAGGAAGCATCAGATAAGACTGAAATGATTTAACAGGAAAAAAAACAAAAACAAAGAGATGCATGATGGTCAAAGATATGTATGACTGTAAAAAGAGGCCAGCTGAGAATGATGAGAGACAATAGACAGATTACAATGGTACTCCTCCAGGATACTGGAAGAACAAAAAGGAGGATTCCATCACATTGAGTAGAGCCTCCATGGAATATTTTTGGAAAAGCATGTATGCGAACCAAACAGTATAAGACATTAGAGTAAGACAACAGAAAAAAAAATTTGTTTTACAGAACCAACAAAGTATCACAAATCCTTAAACAGGTTTGTAACAAAGATATTGGTAAGTAAATAGCCTACTTTCAGAAAGCAGCCAATTTTCAACTCCACAATGCAATGCATCATTTATTCTAATCACCTAATGCTTTCACTATTTAAAATGTTTTTGGAAAAAAAAATTTTTTTTAATTACAAAAAATTTTTTTGTTAATTTGTCCTTTCCAGTATCCTTTAACATTGAGCAAATTTAAAAAGAGAAAAGAAAAACAAAATAAAACTCCACAATACATAGCTGTATGCAACCAGCAAAAAGAAATTCTCACATTAAACCAAGTCTAAAAATATATTTCTCTTTCTGCCTCATGCTATACCATTAAACAAGATAGGCCTGACCTTTATTTCCCAGAATTCTGAGCAAAAAAAAATAGCAGTTTGCAATCATGCTGTCACATCCTTCTAAATAATGACTAATTTAAAGTCCAATAATTTGTTTGCAGGATATCTTGCATATAGCCAAAGTACAATTACATACATTCAAAAGTTTTGTATTGCTACATACTTTTAATTCGAACTTAGGTGAAATTGTTGAAATTAATGTTATGGATAAGGAGCAAATAGGAGTTCTTAACTAGTGATCTGTTAACTTAAAAAGATATTTTGATAACTATATTTCAATATAATTAATTTCCTTTTTAATCCTATATGTTTTATTTTATCTATTTAAAAATAACATACTGAGAAGTGGTTCGTAGGTTTCATCAGACTGCCAATGTGATACATAACACACAAAAAAGATTAGGAACTAGGCTAAAAAAATGATAGACATAACTGCTGGGAAATGTGTTCAAACACAAAATCCCCTCCAGATTAAAAAATTCAGGATTTACCATTTTTAGTATTTATTACACCCTTGGGGAAGGAATTGAAAAAAATTACTGGCAAAATGAAATGCCAAATCTAGATACAGTCCCAACCCTAACATTAGGACATTTCTACTCACTGAAAATGAAAGTCTCCAACTAAGGAGGATGGTAAAGAGAGATTGGTGCCTCAATGAAGTTCTCTCCTCCAATCATATCAGAAAATAACAGAAAGGGAAAAAAAAAACTTATCAAGAAGGTGTAAGCTATGATGACAAAAGCAGACCACATGACAAAATAATTTTTGTTAGAAATAATACTCAAGGATATCTCTTATTCACAGGAAACTCTAGGACAGAATGGCTGTGCTACCGGAATAATTTCCATTGTACTTTAAAGAGTTAAGAGGACCTTCTTTTTCTCAGCCTGGTATAATGAAAGAACACCGGACTTGGAATGAAAAGACCTGATTTTGAATCCTGCCTGTATGTCTTACTACCAGTGTGATCTTGGTAAAGTCACATAACTTTGCTGATCCTCATTTTCCTCACCTGTAAAAGATGATATACTTGCACTATCTACTTCACAAAAACATGAGAATTAAGTGAAATAATGAATATAAAGTTTCTTGGTTATCAAAAAGTGTTATTATTTTTATTTCCATATTATCTGGTCATCTGTATATTAACATTGTGAGAAAGATAGTAGATAAACCTTACAATTAATTAGATACAAATTTCACGTTATCTAACATGTAGAAATAACACCTTAGTTCCTTATTATCAATTGTCTATTACACATTTCAAATTGCATGTCCACTAGGCATTTCAAATAAAACATGCCAAAGCAGAACTCATTATCTTTTCCCAAAAACTCACCCCCTTCTTTCAAATTCCTTTATCACAGTCAGGGTATCACTTCCTTAATGTGCCTCTTTCAGACCTAGGCAAATCTGAACTTTCTTTCAGATGTAGGAAAAACGATAAATAAGAAAGAAGTTAAGGACCTGAATCAGATTTTAGAAAAGTAATTTATAATAACTGCCTGGTAATTATATAGAGATATATATACACATAAATATGTGTGTGTTTATATACATGTATAAACATATATATACATATATGCACACATATTTTTATATGTTGTTACTATTGTCTTTACAAAAAGGACATGTACTATAGAATTTAAAAAAAAACTTTATAAACAAATGCAGAAAAGTAGAAATACCAAATATCTTTAGCTAACCACAACACAATCAAAAAAGGGCCTTTGAATAAAAGATCAAAGTTAAATGGACATTGTACAATGACCAACTTAGCTCTTCTTAGCAATACAATGATCTAATAAGACAATTCCGAAAGATTCATGGTGGAAAAAGCTATCAACATTCAGAAAAAAAACTATGGAGTCTGGATGCAGATCAAAGCATACTATTTTTCTCTCTTTTTTTTCTTTCTCATGTGTTTTCCCTCTTGTTATGATTCTTCTTTCACAATATGACTAACGTGGAGGCATGCTTAATGATTGTGCATTTATAGCCTAAATCACACTGCTTGCTGTCTTGGGGAGAGGGGAAATAGAAAAAAATCTGCAATGCTGAAAACTATCTTCGCATGTAATTGGAAAAAATAAAATACTATTAAGTGGGAGAAGTTAAATGGAGACTAAGTAATTTAATCCTAAAGAATTGGTAGATCAACGGCAATGAGACAATATACCAAAATTTTTGGGATGTAGCCAAAGTAGTTGTTAGGGGAAAATCTGTATCTGTAACACTTTCATCAATAAAAGAGAGAAATAACAAATCAATGAATTGGGCATGCAATTGAAAAAAAAAAGAACTGAAAGTCCTAGCCAAAGAATAAGAATAGAAATCCTAAAAATCAAAGAAGAAATAAAATTGAAAATAAAAAAGGAAACTACTGAATTGATAAAACTTGAAGCTGGTTTTAAAAAAACTAATAAAATAAACCACTATTTAGTCTGATATTTTAAACGCAGGAGGAGGAAGACCAAATTATCAATATCAAAAAGAAAAAAAGGAGAATTCACAATCTTTTGAGGAAATAAAGGAAATTATTAGAAACTATTTTGCCCAATTATATTCTAATGAAAACGACAACCTAAATAAAATGGGTGAATACTTACAGAAAGATAAAATATTCATATTAGCAGAACAAAAGAAAAAATGGACATATGAAACAGTCCCATAGGAAGAAAATAAACAAGCCATAAAATAACTCCCAAAGGTACAAAAAAAAAATCAGTGCCAAATGAATTTATAAGTAAAGTCTACCAATCATTTAAAGGACAATTAATTTCACTATTGTATATGTAATGGTAGAGAGCAAAGGGGAAAATTATGGCCAAACCTTTAGACTATTCCTTAATATGATAAACAATATCCATCTAAAACAGAGAACTGTCATCATCTACAATAGAGAATGAATGAATGAAGCATTTATTTTGTGTGAAACACTATATTCTAAACAGAAAAACAAAGAGAAAAGTATGACAGAAATACTAAATGGTTTTCCAGTAAGATCAGGAGTAAAGCAAAGATAGCTCTTTTCACCAACATTATTTTATGCAGTTCTAGAAATGCTAGCTATAGTTAGTTATAAGAAAAGTACATTGAAGAAATGAGTAGGCAAAGCAAAAACAAAATTACTGCCTTTGGTGGATGATGGTGAATTACTTAGAGAATTATAGAGATTAACTAAAAATTAATAGAAACAGTACTAATTAAAATTGTAGAATATTAAAAAACCAACAGCTTTTGTATATATCACCAACAAAATCCAAAGGGAACAAATAGAAAAATGATTTTCATTCAAAATGACTACTGAATTGGGGTGGTTCTGTGGTGCAGAACCAGCCCTGGAGTCAGGAGGACTTGAGTTCAAATCCAACCTCAGACACTTAACACTTACTAGCCCTGTGACTTTGGGCAAGTTACTTAACCTCAATTGCCCTGGACGGGGAAAAAGGCCCTCCAAAAAAAAAACCCAAAAAAACTACTGAATGGGGCGGCTAGGTGGCGCAGTGAATAGAGCACCGGCCCTGGAATCAGGAGTACCTGAGTTCAAATCCGGCCTCAGACACTTAACACAAAAAACTAGCCGTGTGACCTTGGGCAAGTCACTTAACCCCAACTGCCCTCCAAAAAGCAAAAAAAAAATAAAAATAAAAACTACTGAATGTATAAAATACATGGGAATCCACTTACTAAGACACACACAGAAACTGTGTGAATACAATTACAATGTACTCTTTATAGAAATAACGAAAGACTTAAATTATTACAGATATACTCATTGATCTTGATTGGGCTATAAAATGATAATGGTACCGAAATTGATTTATTGACTCAGTGCTATAACAAAGAACCAAAAAGCTCATTTCCAAACAAACAAAAATAACATAATTTATCTAAAGGACAAAAAGGTCAAGAATCTCAAAGGAAATAATTAAAGACATAATGAACAATTTCAATTACATAAAATTAAAAATTTTGCACAAACAAAATAATACATTAGAATACAATTAGAAGAATTCAATTTACTAAATCGAATTCTTTTTTTTTACTAAGGTAAAAAATGTCTCTATGCCAAATTTCTCTGAAAAAGCCTGATATCAAAGAAAGATTGGGAACTGATACAAATATTTGTACATGTTTCATTTCTATGTATATATGCATACATATGAGTAATGAGCAAGAGTCATTGCCCAATAGATGAATGGTGAAAAGATAGAAACAGATAATTACCAAAAGAAGGCAATCTATGCAGACCACATGAAAAAATGCTCTAAAAATCACCAATAACAACAGAAATGCACATTTAAACAACTTCAAAATTCCATGCTATACGCATTGGATCGACAAAGATGACAAAACAGGAAAATGACAACTGTAAGAGGGTCTGGGAGGACAAGTATACTCATTCACTAATGGTTCAATTTGTCCACCTATTCTTGAAAGCTTTTCCAGTACCCAAAAAAGTAACTCAACAGTACATGCCCTTTGGTTCAGTAATACCACTACTAGGTATATATCCCAAAGAAATCAAAGATAGAGGGAAAAAGCTAATATGTACAACAATATTTAGAGAAATACTTTTTGTTGTAGCAAAAAACCCTGAAAACTAAGGAGGATGATTGCACAAATTATGACATGTGAAAATAATGGCATTGAAACAAATCAGTGGGGTTATATAATCAATAAGATAAAGAGGACAAGATTTTTTCCTGATCCCCATAGTGTCTCAAACCTCTCCAAAACAAAAATTATATGCCAAAGATAAAGTAGCTTCTCCTGTCTCCATGGCATGGGACATCTAGAATCCAAAAGAAGTTTGGAAAAAAAAGAACCCATGAATTCACCTTGTGCTCACTCAGCACCCCTCAACCACCACCTAAGATACCAGCAGTGAGGCTACTACACTCCAGACCCCAAGGACATGACATAGGCTTACAACAAACCCCTCCCAGTGCACACTCTTTCCAGTACAATGGAGACCCCATTCCAGAAGTTTGCATGGGTCATAAACAGACAGCCCTGTGGCTGCAGCCCTTTAGGAGCAAAAGTTCACTGGGAGCCCCAATTCTATAGCACCAGCACTTCAGAGCTTTGAACTGCTGATAACTGGCCAGAGAACTAAGGAACAAGAGGAGAGATATGGTACCAGAAAAGGACATCATGTGGGGGTGGTTGTAAAGTACTCCACCAAGCCTGAGAAAAGGAGCACAGAATTCATCTGAGGCCAGTTCTGAATATCCAAATTCAATTGAGATGGAGACTTATGCTACTTGAACCCACAGATTGTGGATGTGATAGGAGGCTAAGACATATTGAGATCTCTCCCCTAAGGAAACCACCAATAGAGGGGACAGAGTCAGAAAGTCAATAGGGGAGAAACAGGGAGAAAAAATACTGAAGGTATCAAAGATTTCAAGAAGGAGAAATTCGAAGACCTTGGACATTAGCAGATAAATCAAGAGGGAAAATATTAACAAGAGAAGGAAATGTGGTCTCCAGATCTAGTAAACAAGTTCAGGAATCTATGAATAAATACTGCAAAACAAAGGAAAACAATCCAACATTGGAGACAGAGAGGACTTCATAAGATCTGAGAACATGAAACTACAACAAACTGTTCCTAAGGGTTTAAAAAAAGAAATGAGAATTATGAGAGCAGAATTTATGGCCTGCCCAGCAAAAATGATGGACAGAAGAGAAAAACTGGAATCTGTGATGTCAAATCTTATCAAAGGAAAAAAGAGAGAACAATAGATTGGAAATGCAAATATACAGAAGTGAATGACAATCTAGTAGAAGAGAAGCAAAAACCAATGATGTTAAAAGAAAATATGCTTACCATGCAAGCAGAACAAACTAATGTCAGAGAAAGGATGCATAGAAGCAACCTAAAGATCACATTATAAGAACATTACAAAATAAAAACCTTAACCATAATGTAGGAAATAATAGAAGAAAACTGCCCACAACTTCTAAACAGAAAAAATGAAATTTTAGTTGAATGAATTCATAGATCTATACCTTTGGGGGGGAAAAAAAACCAACCAATGCTACAAACTCCAAGACATAAAATTGTTAATTCATATAAAAACAAGTTCTGCAGGTAATCGGAGGGCATTTAAATACAAAGGAAATGAAATCTGAATACAATTCTGCATCCACCAGAAAATGTAGAGCAATGGAGCTCAAGAGGTAGACCAGGATGACCAACTCTGAAAATCTTAGCTCAACCAAAAATGAAAAAAGGTGGATATTCAACAATAAAGAGGCATTTGAAACATTTTTACAAAAACCAGGACATTAGAAATTATTTGCTTCTCAAATACCTCAGATGACAAAAATGAAGGAGCAAAGAAATGCAGCAGCCACTGAGTGAAAACAGAAAGACCATTAAGAATCTTCTTTCTAAATGTATACAAGAAAATAAGAATAAAGGCAAAGTCAGCTGGTGGTTGAAGAGGGTGAGAAAAGCTAGGTGTTTGAGGGATGCCAATGAATCCCATGAGGGTTCTAATCTGGAAAGAATTCTCTGGACTATTACAATCTTGTAAATCAAGATTATAAAAGTTTATTGTTATGCTTTACAGCAGGCAGGAGGTCTTAGGGAACCTGCAAACTTAAAGGTACCAGGGGTATAGATTATAAAGCAATAAAATCGTAAATCAGGTATCAATTATGCTAACTAGGTGAGTAAGGGTGGGATTAGGAAGGAGTTAAGGAATGGTCAGTGCTTAAAGGGACATGTACTTTTCATATCTACTGTGCAGGCATATAGTCCATAATTCACTGGGAAATGGCCCACGGGGCAGGGCAGAGTGGGCTACATAGAGGCATAGTTTTAGGCTTGAAACGCCACTTGGTCAGCTAATGGTCAGTGCTGACTGAGAGGTGTTGTCTGTTACCCATCAATGTCCTGTTTGACAAGATGAATGTTGGAAAGCTAGACTAATTGGGGATTCAGGATGTGCCTAATTGGAGAGGAGTTAGCTTACAGATAGTGCACTGAAGGATTCATAGGTCAGCTGGCCATTAGAACAAGGGAGATACACATTTCTCTAAACTGAAGGGATTGTTTATAGATGGCTGAGTGAAGGATTCATAGGTATAGCTTGTTGTTGTACCAAGCAGGAATAAACAGTTAATGTATTGTAGCTAGGCAGAGTGCTGGCCTAGGGAAGAGGCAGAGTTAATGCTTTTAGGCTGGGGGAAGTATGATTTTACAACCTGATTTCACAAGCTGATATTACAAACAGAGAGGTACCCAAACACAAGTGTGACTTTACAAACTGAAGTTACAACTGGATGTTACAAACATAAGGGCCCAAGCACCCCATCAGTGGTAACAGTGAAGAGGCAGGTAGTAGGCATTATAGACAGAAACTAGCAACATCCTGCCTACAGGTAAATCAATGTTGTTTCGTGGACTACATTACAACATGGGAGGGTGCATAAAAGGGTTAGGGATTGAGAAGAATGGATGATGTGCTGGGATCAAATGAAGGACTAGCAATGAGAGGAAAGTTACCCCTGAGAAGAGCCTACATGAGGAGTGAATGAGGAGAGGAGAAGGCTTGAAAAGGAGAAGAAATGAAGGACGCATTGCTTTAATGGTGGGAGGGCGGTCCTCTGATAAATTCCACTGTTTTTCTATAGGTAATAAGAGATGGTCTGTGAAAGGAGATGGGGACCTTGTATTGGGTGTGAGCTAGGGGATTTGGTATTTGAAAAATTATCCTACCTTGGGGAAGGGAGACTGGAACTCTTAGGAGCAACTGGCTCCTGGGGAAGTGGGGAGCATGGACTCAGGGAAATTTTGAGGCAAATGGGGAAAAAAGGTAATCTGGGGAGGACATAACTCAGCAAGAGTCTTCATAAATGGGGACATGGCAGATTAGAGGCCCTAAAATGGAGCAGTGTGCTTTCATATATCTGCAATAATTAGCATTATTCTGGAAGCAAGGCCAATAGAAAAGGGGAATCCTGAAACAAACTCTATGAGGCAGTCACAGAAACTGTCTAGACAAGAAAGCCTTGGAATGGATACTTTGTTAGTTTTGAGAGTCTGAGGAATACAGAGAAAAGAGAAAGACCAGATAATTATTAGTATCGTGAATCAGAGAATGAGGGTATAGAGTAAATAGAGAGTATAGATAATCAAGAGAGTAAGAGAAAAATCCTCTTTGGAAAGAGGTATAAAAATGAACATTTTAAAACTAATGAACAAGATTAGCTGAAAGTAATTTAAAGAGGAAAGAGGAATCTACTTTTCTAAGAGAGGGGAAAAAAGGGCAGGGGAGGGGGAAGAATTATATAACCAGATGAAGTTAGTAGAGAAAAAGGAACTAATAAGAAAAACCCTAAAGGGAAAAGGGTAACAAACATGAATAGGGGATCAAGAGTGAGGTGAAGAGAGCCAGGGGAAGAAGGACACCTTAAAGAACAGATTAAGGTAAAGTAACTGAAGGAACATAGTATTGTATAGCAGAAGAGAGAGGAAAAAAAACCTAACTTGAAATCATATTTAAAAAACAAAGAGATGAAAGACAGGGAGAAGATTTGTAACTCAAAATCTTGTGGAAATCAATGATGTAAACTAAAAATAAAAAGTTAATTAGAAAAAAAACCCAAGAGATGCAAAATAAAATTTATGGGATAGTGAAGAAAATTGACTATCAAATGACTCAAAAAGGCAGAAGTTACAATCTTGCTGACAAAGCAAAAACAAATATTCAAAAATTAAAAAGAGATAAATAAGGAAGCTATATTATGCTGAAAGGAAACAGAAAGCAGACCAATATTAGTAATATACTTATATATTCCAAATGCCTTACCACCCCAATTCATAAAGGGAATGGGAAAAAATACACGTTTCTCAGGACCACATGAAACTTTTCCAAAAACTGAGCATATACAGAGATATTGTAAATAAATATAAAAAGGCAGAAATAGTTAATACATTCTTTACAGACCATAAAACAATAAAAAAAATAGTAACTGGTTCAGAGACTATGAACAAAAGATAGATCCAAATGAAGACAACAATAAAATCATAAATAATGAGTGGATCAAAGAACAAATCAGAAAAACAATGAATAACTATGTAAAAATGATAATGATGAAACAGCATACTGAAATATTTGGGATGCAGCTATAAAGTAGTCCTCAGGGGAAAATTTATATCCTTACAAACATACATTAACAAGACAGCCAAAAAAAAAAAAGATTAATGAACTGAATATGCATTAAAAAAATTAGAAAGCCAACAAATAAACCTAAAATAAGAACAAGATAAGATGATAAAAATTAGAGGAGGAATAAATAAATTGGAAATTAAACCAAAGAAATTATAAATAAAACTAAAAGTTAGTTCTTTGAAAAGACTAATTGCTTTAATAAACCCTTAGCTAATCTGATTAAAAAAAGGAGCTCCGACAAATACAATCAATAAAATCACAAATGAACAAGGTAAAACTAAAATAAAACTAGGAGAAATTTTTAAAAATTTATTAGAACATACACTGTTAACAAAAATGATAATACAAAAGAAATAGTGAAATACTTTTTAAAATATAAAATATCCAAACTATTATAAGACAAGATAGAGACTGTTAAAAACCCAATCTCAGAAAAGAAAATGGATCTAGTTGTAAAGGGACTACCAAAGGGGGGGGGGGGGAAAGTACTAGCCCTGATAAATTCGCAGGAGAATTCTATGAAACTTTTAAAGAATAATTAGTACCCATACCTCACAAATTATTCATAAAAATTGAGAAGAAAAATATCCTGCCAGAAATTCTTTTATGAGACAAACATAGGCCTAATACCTAAACCTGGGAAAGAAAAAGCACAGAAATAAAACTATAAGCCAATATTATTAATGAACATTGACTCAAAAATTTTAAACAAAATACTAGCAAATAGACTACAGTGATATATCCAAGAAATCATTCAGTATAATCAAGTGGGATTTATGCCAGGGAATATGAGAATGGCTCCACATTAGGAAAAACAATCACCATAATAAATCATATGAAAAAAAGAAACAATCACTAGAATATTTTCTAATAAATACAGGAGTAAGGCAAAGATGCTCATTCTTCAGAATGTAATTTGATATAGTTTGTGGAAATGCTAGTAACAGCAAAAAGACAAAAGAAAAAATTAAAGGCATAAATAAAGATAAGATTACTTAGAAATTTTAGGGAATCAGAAAGGATACTAATTCAGACAATAGCTTTAGCAAAGTTGCAGGCTTCAAAATAAACACTCAAAAATTACCAGTATTTCTATATGATAATAGTAAAACACAAGAAGCAATAATAGAAAGGGAAATCACATTCAACATAACTATAAAATGCAAAAAATATCTGGGGATCAACCTCCCAAAGCACATTAAAAAAAACTTGTATAGATTCAATTACAAAGTGTTCCTTTAAAAAATAAAGAACAATTTAAATACTTGGAGAAATACTCAGCGCTCATGGCTAAGCTTTACCAATATAATAAAAATTACAAAACTACTATAAATAGTTTATACTTGTAATGCTATTCCAATCAAATTACCAAGGGGATACTTCATAGAACTTGTTCAAATTAAAACAAAATTCATTTGGAAGAACAAAAGATCTAAAATATTAAAGGAAATAATGAAAAGAAGTCAGGATGAAGGGAAATTAACATTTCCAAACTCCAAAGTATATTATAAAACAGTACCAAACAAAACCATCTGGTATTGGTTAAAAAACAGAGAGTTAGCTCAATGGAATAGAACAGACAAGAGAGAATCAGAAACAATACAATGAAATTACCCAGTGTTTGATAAAGTGGAAAATATAAACTGTCTCAGAAAAAAAATCTTTATTTGATAAAAACTGATGGGAAAACTAGAAAATAATATGGCAAAAGTCAGCATTGGACAAACATCTTGCACTGCATCTCACAATATATTCTAAATGGACACATGATCTTAATAATAAAAAAATTAGAAGAGAAACAGATTGTATACCTCTCATAGTTATGGGTAGAAGATGTATTTTTAACAAACAAGAAATAAAGGTAATCATAAAAGATAAACAGATAACTCTAATTATATGAAACTAAAAAGCTTCTACACAGACGAAATTAATGCACCTAGCATAAGAAGGAAGAGGTCAAATGGGAAAAAGTCTTTTTATCAAATCTCTCTGATAAAGGCTTAGTAATACATACTTACATATATCATATATGTGAATGTATGTATGTAAAACTAATACACATTCCTCAATAGATAGGTGGGTAAAAAATATGAACATACAGTTCAAGGGAAGAATTACAAAGTATTCACAACCATATAAAACAGCAGTTCTCAACCTGTGGGTTGTGACCCTTTTGGGAAATCAAAAAATCTTTCACAGGGATCAAAGGGGTCGCCTAAGACCATCAGAAAACACATATTTCCTCTGGTCTTAGGAACCTCCTCTATCCAGCTCCAGGCGGTCCACCTACATGCAGATACACCCACATATTATTAAAGGGTCCTGGCATTAGGAAGGTTGAGAATCACTGATATAAAAGAATATGCCAAATCACTAACAAGAGAAATATAAATCGAAACAAACCTGGGACTTTACCTCAAACCCAGTGGATTAGCAAAAATGATTTTTTTTAAATGGCAATAGTTAATGTTGGAGATGTTCTGGGATGATAGGTCCACTAATATATTGTTAGTAAAGCTGTGAAATGGCACAATAATTTTGGAAACAATTTGGAATTGCGTAAATTAAGGTACCCTTTGCACCAGAGACTTCATTAGTGGATTTAGGCCCCAAGGAGTCCATCAATAAGAAAATCCCTATATAGTCTAAAATATTTAAAGCAGCACTTTTTGTGATGGCTAAGAATTGGAAACAAAATAGACACTATCAATTGGGGAATGGCCAAACAAATTGTGGTGTATACATGGAATGGAATTATACTGTGCTGTAAGAAATGATATGTGTGAGGAATACAGAGAAGCATGGAAAGATTTATATGAACTAATTCAGAGGACAGTAAGCAGTGCCAAGAAAACTATATACAGTGGCGGCTAGGTGGCGCAGTGAATAGAGCACCGGCCCTGGAGTCAGGAGGACCTAAGCTCAAATCCGACCTCAGACACTTAACACAAAAACTAGCTGTGTGACCTTGGGCAAGTCACTTAACCCCAATTGCCCTCCAAAAAAAGCAAAAGAAAAAAAAAAAAGAAAGAAAACTATATACAGTAAACTATAATAATGTAAAGGGAAAGAAGAAGAATGACATACTAAAAAAAAGTCAAAGGTAAATATAACAAAATTATAAAGATTAGATAGAACTCAAATGAAGAGATAAGAGAGGACACCCTCAATCCTCCTCTTTGTGGAGGTAAGAGGTCCACAGGTATTATACATTGCATGTGTTTTCATATTTTTCAATGTATTGATTGGTCATGCTGATTTCTTTTCCTCTCTAAAAAAATACTATTTATTATATAGAATAGCTCTCTGAGGGGGTGGCTAGGTGGCGCAGTGAACAGAGCATTGGCCCTGGAGTCAGGAGGACCTGAATTCAAATCCGGCCTCAGACACTTAACATAAAAACTAGCTGTGTGACCTTGGGCAAGTCACTTAACCCCCAACTGCCCTCCAAAAAGCAAAAAAAAAAAAAAAGAATAGCTCTCTGGGAAGGGAGGAGAAAAGGATACTTGGAATAAATAAGATGATTTGAGAAACAAGGTATCAATAAAAACTAATTTTTAAAAATTGAAAACATGAATGGAGAGGGGGTCAGAGAAACCTTGACTAGGTTTATATGAACTGATGAAGAATGAATTGAGTAGAACTAGAGACCAATTTATAAAATAACAATAATACTAGAAAGGAAAACAATTCTGAAATATTTAAGAATTCTGATCAATGCAATGGCCAATCACAACTCCAGAAAACTGATGATGATAAGGAAACCTGATTCTCCTTTTAGCTGAGAGTAATGGTTGATAGGTACAAAAAGAGACATACTCTTTCAGACATGACCAATGGGTGAATCTGTGGACCATATTTATTTGTTACAAGGGAAGGTTTTTATTGAGGGAAGTAAGGAGAGGAATAGAAGAGGCAAAGATATATTTTTTAAAATTCAAGAAAAGAAAGAAAAGAGAGTAAACGAATCATTAAAGAATAAAGAGCAAAAGTTCAGAAGAGCAATGGTGAAACTACCATGTTAAATATGAAACAGACACAAAGAAAAACCAAACCATGCTGTACATGGTGGAGTTGCATGGCAAATACACAGTCCTATGTTTCTGTTCTTCTTTGTACAGGGAAATGTTCATGTCTATTAATGTTTGTCATTAATATTAGTAACAGAAGAAAATGGGGAAAAATATTTTGTCCTTAAAGCAAGCCTAAATATCTTTTATAACTTTTACCCATTGTCCCTTGTATTACCTTCTGGAGCCAAGAACCATTCATACTATTCCCTCTTCTACATGGCAGCCCTTCAAATACTTCAACTATCATGTCCTTCCTTCCCTCCAACCTCAGTCTTCTATTATACAGGCTAAACATCCGCAGATCTTCCTACTCTATAAACATAGAAGCTTTTTTTTTTAACCAACCTGGACAGTTTATCAATACCCTTCCTAAAATGTGAAACCTATAGCTGAACACAAAGGTTCAATGAGAAACTATGTTTTGACAGTAAAGCTGTCATTTATGTAGCATTTTATAGTTTATAAGGGACTTGTCTTAAGATGGTACAGTTGTTATTATCCCCATCAAAGGATAAGTAAACTGAGGTTCAGAGATTAAATAACTTGCTCAAAGTGAGAGAATTCATAAATGACAGCCAGGATTTGCAACAAGGTTGCCTGACAATGTTTTATTTCTATTCCACTGTATCTGACTCTGGGGCAGCTAGATGGTACAGTGGATAGAGCACTGAGTTTGGAACCAGAGAGATTCATCCTTGTGAATTCAAATCCAGACTCAGATACTCAGTAGCTGTGTGACCCTAAGCAAATCATTTAACCCTGTTTGCCTCAGTTTATCATCTGTAAAAAGAGCTGGATAAGGGAAACGGCAAACCACTCCACTACCTCTGCCAAGAAACCCTCAAATGGGGTCACGAAGAGTCAGACATGACTGAAAAAATAAATAACTGTCTCTGCTTGAGGTTATGCTAGAAGGGACATAAAAAATGCAGAAAGATAAATACATTTAAAAAACAACAACAACAAAATACATATGTGCTTAGGAAATACAAAGTGTTCTAACATCATATAAGGAAGAAAGCAATTCCAGATTGGAAGAAAGGAGCAGGGAGGAGGGGATAAATTAGTGAAAGCTCCATGGAAGAAATAATGTTCAGCTGGGATTTGAAGGATAAGTAGTATGTCAAAGGTAAACAGCATTCAACAGAAAAGGGATGGGGAAATGAAACTAGTCCAACAAAGCAGTTTTTATTTGATCCTAAAAGGCAATAGGGAGCCATTGGCTTTTATTATGTAAGGGAATGAAAGTTCCCTCAAGTTCAGGGAAATCTCTTTCAGCAGCTGAATGGAGGAGAGGTGGGAGACACTTACTTAAAACAAGGAGATTAATTAGGAGACTTCAGATGAATTTGAGTAGCTGTGTAACACTGGGGAAACTCTTTCTGCTGTTAGACTCACTGCAGAGATACTTGACCATTTTTAATGTCACAGACCCTTTTGGCAGTCTTGTGAAACTTATGGACACCTTGGAGTAATATTTTTCAATGTATACAACAAAAATACATAGTGTTAAGAAGGAAGTCAATTAACTAGAAATTAAACTATTAAATATATATATAT
>CM053595.1:217882034-217894538 GCA_028646575.1 Pseudocheirus occidentalis
GGGGTTTCATCAGTCTAATTTATCCAGTATGAATCCTCCTTTTGGAAAATTATTTTTTAATCAAAGTTAGCACAAAGTGTCAGAAGTGACAGGACATACCAGATTGTCTTGCTCCTCCTGTATCCTAACTAGCTCACTTCCTCCATTTTTCTCAGATACAACTCCCTTTCATTCAGGCAGATCTCCTATAATCCACAGGCCATAGGAACAGAACAAACAAATGAAATCCACCTCTCCATCTGAATTTTCTCCCAAGTTGACAAAAAAAAAAAATCTGGTTGAAAATAGTCTCTGCTCAAAAGCCCTTAAAACCTCCTCACTGATTGATGAATAAAATCTAAATTCTTTAGATTAGTAAGTACAGAAGAACTTTCACATATTGGTGCCTCCCTACTTTTTAAACTTTGTTTAAAATACTCCCCCTACTCTACATTCAATATGTTTCAGTCAAATTGAACTACTTTTCAAATCACAATACAAATTCTGTGATGTCCTGCCACCATATCTTTGGTCAAATTGTTTTATTATACGTATTTCTTAGACATGTGCTTCACTACTATTATAATCTAAGGTTAAGCTTATTTCTCACATGGAAGTTGTATTTGTGGGAAGGGGTAAACCAGGTACTTAGGAAAAGGTTTTGTTTTAACTGTCTTACAGACTTGTTTGAAAGTAGTAGGTGAGGTGTGGTATTCCTCCTTCTCTTCCTCCTTTTATTTTCTTTCCAAAAAGCTAGGACAATTTATTCTTATCCTACAAAGTTTTCCTTTCTGATTTCTTGAAATATAACTCTGAAAAAATGGACTTTAAAAAAAGTCCATTGTGTTTCAAATGGAGCTACTTGACCATGCCTTTAAATCAAATCATTCTGGCTTTCCATTTATTGGTGAAAAATTGGAACAGTTCAAGCATCTGTGGCTCATGTTTAGGTTTCAGTGGCTTAGAACAGTAGTTCTCAATCTTCCTAATGCCTCGGCCCTTTAATACTCATATGTGGGCGTTTCTGCATGTGGGCGAACCCCACTGGAGATGGATAAAGGTGCAGTGTCTCAGTTTCCTAAGACCGTTGGAAATATGTGTTTTCTGATGGTCTTAGGTGACCCCTGTGACCCCTGTGAAAGGATCCTTTGACCCCCAAAGGGGTCACAACCCACAGTTTGAGAACCGCTGGCTTAGAATGAGAGCAAATAGCAATTGTTTCTGTTCTGAGGACCTTCCCCACCTGGACTGATATCTTTGTGATGGTCAGTTGGACCCAATCTTGACCGGAAGACAGGTCAAATTGTTACCAGTGCCACCAATGCTCCCTCCTGTCTTTCTACCTGTTGAAATTCTGCCCATACTTTAAATCCCAGCTTAAATGCTTCTTTCTTTATGATGTTATGGCTTCTCAATTTCCAAAATAAGCACAGTCAAAAGAACTGAGAAGAACTCAGAAGTTATCACTGATGTCATGACAGAGACTGAGTCACCATTATCAAGCCCATAGATATTCCCTGTGCCCAACATCTTGAAAAGGAAGCACATGAAGCATAATTTCGAGCACTAAATTATCCAAAGGATGCACATAACACAAGGGAGCCTAGACCCAAGCACTTGGAAGTACTAGACATCCCCAGTCATACAGCTCCATCACAGAGAGGCCTCATCTGAGGACATCTTTTTCTCTTGAAGATGCCTGAGCTTGTGTCTTCTCAACTCCTCAATCACTTCCAATTTCATTCTTAACTGAAACTGATATAGGGCAGCTAGGTGGTGTAGTGAATAGAGTACTGGACCTGGAGTCAGGAGGACCTGAGTTCAAATTCAGCCTCAGACACTTGAGCCGTGTGACTTTGGACCAAGTCACTTAACCCCATTTGCCCTCCAAAAAAAAAAAAAAAAGCAAAAAAAAAGTTACCAGTGATCTGTTAACTGCCCAATCTGATGATCTCCTCTTAGTCTTTGTCCTTCTCAATCTTTCTATTGCATTTGACAATACTGACCTTTTTCTTTTCCTTCTGGTTTTCCTGATACTTAATTCTTCTCCTGTCTGACCATTCCTTCTCAAACTCCATTCATTGCTAGTTTATCACCCATATAACAAACAAACCCTAAATGCAGGTGCGCCCACAGTTCCCATCCAGGACCCCTTTTCTCTCTATACTCTCACTTGGTGATCTCGTCAGCTCCCACAGGTCTAATTCCTGATTTTATGAAGATAATAATAAAAAAATAATAGTTTAACATACAGCATTTTAAAGCTTGCAAAGTGCTTTGCATATTTTATCTCACTTGACAGAACAACCCCATAAGTTAGGTACTCTTATTACCCCCATTTTACAGATGAGGAAACTGAAATTCATGAGAGGTGGTGTGATTTGCCCTGGATCACATAACTAATAAATGAGGCAAGATTTGAACTTATCTTCCCGAATCCAAGTCCTGTGCCATTTCAATTTCTTTGTGAAGCATACCAGGCATCATGTTAGAATACGAATGTGGAGGGGCAGTTAGGTGGCACAGTGAATAGAGCCCTGGATTCAGGAGGACCTGAGTTCAAATCCAATGTCAGACACTTGACACTTGACACTCTTACTAGCTATGTGACTTGGGCAGGTCACTTAACCCCAATTACACTGGGCCACCAGACGATTTTCTCATCACTATAGGGGAGACTCCTGTTTCCCCTGAACCCCAGATCTACATCACCAGATATATATTAGACATTTCAAACTGAATGCACCATAGACATTTCAAATTCAACATGGGCAAAAAAGAATTCATGATATTTCCCCACAAAAACTCATCCCTCTTCCAAATTTCTCTATTTTTGTTGAAGATACCACCATCAACTATTTTAAGCTGAGCCATGAATGAACAATCGGGAAGTGCTTCTTATATTGTTCTGTAGGAAACCTTGGACTTAGACTTGTGTTACCATCTTGTAAATAAAAACTGAACTCCTTTACTGTTATAATAGACTACTATAGTATACTGATAGCACACTGCTATTTAACAATACAAGGCTATGCAACAATAAATAACTATTTCCTTCATAAAAAAGAAGATACCATCATCCCTCTAGTTTCCCAGGTTAATAACCTCAGTCATACTCAACTCCTAACAATCACTTGCCAAATTTTCTCTTTTCTCCTTCTATATATTTCACATCTGCTCCTTTCTCTATTCATACTACCAACCCTATAGTTCAAACTTATCACTTCTCTCTTAGACTATTTTAATAACCTCCATTACTCAATTAATTTCAATGACTCCTTATTCCTTTTATGGTTAAAAAGAAAATGCTCCATTTGACCTTGAAGGTCCTTTACAACCTGGGACCATGTTACCTTTCTATCTTCTCATACATTACTCCTTTTCCTACATTCCCATGATCCAGACTTTTGTCCATTCTTCACAAACTATTTGGCTATGGATTGCATAAGAGACTTCAATGCAAAGGTGACTCTAGTGGAGGATAGTGAAAAATATTGTAAAACATGGCTCGGGAGTAAGAAACAAGTTGGGTCAAAGGTTTGTACAAACTAAAGAGAAGATTCATGCCATATGAATTCTCATATGATGGATGCTTTGTTCAACAAGACAGTCAGGAAGGAGACACTAGATTTGCTAAGTACACAACACACAATCACAACCACAATTACAATAAAATGAACTATATTTACCAAAGAGAAAATGATTGGTCCCTGACGTGAAAGTGAGTTTCAAAGCTGCTATCTATACACAATCAGAACAGTGATATAAAAATCAATAAGAAATTAGAAGAATAAAAATCAGAAGAAAGGGCATATAACTGAATCTCTTTCTTCCCTATTTAAACAAACTAGTGATGCTGAAAAATGGGAAACAGATAATAGTATATACATTAGTGCAGCAACTAGCACTTGGTAGGCATTTATGAATGTTTATTGACTGAGACTGACACAAACTATTACCCTTTTGTAAGGATATTTAATTATTAATCTTTCCCCACAACAAGAAGCAGATTTAATGGGAACCATGATTCAGAAAGGGAGTTCACAGCTTTGTCCAAGGGCACCAGATTTAAAGGCAGGAAAATTTAGAGAGAGCTGACAGCACCTGAGGTCCTTCAGCAGAAAAATATATTTTAGCTCTTAGCTAACAAAAATATTTAATTAAATTAGAAGCTACTTGATAGTAGCAGCTGAGTGAGCTCTCCCACCTGAGTGACCATCTCCCCTGGAGCGGACACACATGATTTTCCTGGGGTCTAGATAGGTCCTAACTACATCACCTGAAGGTGTGCTTTGTGCCACTTTCCACAGGCTTGATTTGTGATGTTTGCCCTGGTCATAAAAATCCCTAGTTACGATTCTGATAAGATGACCAAAATAGCCCAGAAACCACTGAGCCAGCAAATACTTGATGTCCTTGCCAGTTGAAGAGATATGACAGCCAAGGGCAGAACCAGTTTAGAATTTAAACTTGTTTGTAAAATCTTGTCTGGGATGATGGGAGAAGATCATGAGCAATATTTATCACCATAAAATAGTAAGGAGTTGTGGAAAGTAAAAGAAATTTAAAGGATGTTTAGTAAAAGATCCAATTAAGTAAAACCAATCTTTAAAAAGGTCATCTAAAGATGAAATACAGAAAGAAACAATGAATGAATGAATGGAAAATGGAAAAGATCTGTAAAGATTGGTATGGTAAAAACTCTACTTTCTATCAATGACAATGGAGCCCCCACATTCGCATTTTTTTTTGAGGGAAGAAGACAAGGTAACTGAGGTTAAGTGACTTGCCCAAGGTCACATAACTAGTAAGAGTGTCAAGTGTCCCGACATCAGATTTGAACTCAGGTCCTCCTGAATCCAGGGCTGATGCTCTATTCACTGTGCCACCTAGCTGACCCCCCCCCCACATTTGTATTCTAACACGATGCCTGGTATGCTTCACAAAGAAATTGAAATGGCACTAAATAAAATGAAGACAAGCAGAAGAACCAGACTATACTAAGTATGCATAGAGGAGTTTGTGTTTTATCCTAGACGTACAATTGTAAAGATATTTTAGGATTGATTCTTAAGGTTTATTAAAGAAGGCAGGATGCTAAACTCTTAAGGGAAAAAAAAGTCTTGGACCTTGTCATCACCCCACCCCAAGAAAGACAACTGAGAAATTTTAATAACAATCAAACCATAGACTTACTTTCCCATATCTATAAAACTTTTATGAGAGTGAGCATACACAAAAGTCCTATTTGCTGACAGTATGAGAAGGGGAACAGGTAAGTTTTTGCAAACGATATTCTACAGAACAAACACATCTTTATGGACATACGATTGACTGAAAGATTGTTTATATAGATGATATATATGTACAACACATTAAAAACTAGCCTTGCTTATGATCATAGATGCAAAAATCTTAAATACAATTCCAGCTATGGGACATAGTAATTCTTCACTAAAGTCTTCCTTCAATGCCTCCTCAAGGTGCAGAGCCTTGATACTTTCTTTCCTTCATCTTTCTTACCTAATCCATTGCCAAATCTTGTCTAGCCTACTTCCACAGTAACTTTCATATCCTTCCTCTTCTTTTCATTCTCGTGGCTACTACTCCTAAATTAAGCCTTTATTTTCTTTTTCACTTAAAATTTGGTCTCCCTCCTTCCAGTCCACCCTCCTGCAGCTACAGAAGTGATATTCTTAAAAAAAATAAAAGTAATATTCTTAAAACAGAGACCTGACCAAGTCATTCTTCCTCTTAAAAAGTGCATCTATTAACTTTAGGATAAAATACAAGTTCCACTACATGGCACTGAATGTTCTTTACAATCTGGCTGCAGACTTTACAGACTGATTAAACATTTTCCTCCTTAGGAACTCAATGGTCCAGCAGAACTAATCTATTTGTTGTTTCTTGTACACATTTCCTGTACATAATAGACTTTGCACTCTGGAACACTGTATCAGCTTGTAGGCTCTCCAGCTTCCTTCAAAGCACAACTCAGAAGCCGTCTCCTAGAGAAGACCTTCTCTAATCTCCAATTGCTGAATTCTCACTTGACTCCCCTATGTTACTTTGTATTTACTCTGTATATATTCAATATAAACTTATCTGTGTAAAAGTTTTATCCTGGGCTCCCACCAACCCCAACTTAGAATGAAAGCTCCTTGAGGGCACAAATGGCTTCTTTTTCTTTTATTTATTTGTTTGTTTATTTTTTTGCCTTCCACAGTACTTGGCACATAATTGGCACTAGATAAATGCTTGTCAAATTGAACTGAAGTGAACCTAGGTTCTAAAAGCTATGTCAGGATAGTTTTTGAACAAGCTAAATTCTATCAAGCTGAAATGGCTTCAGGTATGAGACCTATGATATACTGCTGGCCATAAATCAACCTACTTATGTTCAGAGAGAGGGGCTTATCACCAGGCGGTTGGATAATTTTTCCCCCCCCCTCTGACTACATCAACTGTCACAGCCTGTCAATTCCATCTTTGCAATATCTTTTATATGTTCCTTTCTCTCCTCTGACACTGCCCCCATATGGAACAGACCCTTATCGCTTCATACTTGCATTATTGCAGCAGCCTACTTGGTGGGTCTGCCTGCCTCAAGTCTCTCCCACCTCCAATCCATCTTCCATTCAGTCACTAAAG
Organism: Pseudocheirus occidentalis; assembly: GCA_028646575.1. Classification (NCBI taxonomy): domain Eukaryota; kingdom Metazoa; phylum Chordata; class Mammalia; order Diprotodontia; family Pseudocheiridae; genus Pseudocheirus; species Pseudocheirus occidentalis. The sequence goes on from CM053595.1 coordinate 217,888,668, forward strand.
TGTTTTTCCTAAGTTGCAGGTCCAATCATGTCACCCTCCCTACTAAATAAACTCTAGTGGCTCCCTATCACCTCCAACATCAAATATAAACACTGTGTTGGGCATTTTGAGAACTTCATTGACACCTCCTACCTTTCCAGTCTTCTTGCACTTTACTCTCTCCCATGTACTCTTCTATCCAGTGACGATGGCCTCCTGGTTGCTCCATGAATAAAGCACTCGATCTCCTGAGTCTGGGTGTTTTGTCTGGCTGTCCCCTTGCCTGGAATGCTCTCCCTCCTCATCGCCACCCACTGACTTCCCTGGTTTCCTTTTTTTAAGTCCTAACTAAAATTCTATCTTTTACAGGAAGTTTTTACCAATTTTTCTCAATTCTAGTGCCTTCCCTCTGTTAGTTATAATTGATTCTGTCATTCATGGTAGTTATGGTCTATAAAGTTGCCACAAACACTGAATTAGTTAATACTGAACCATTGATCCAAGGGGAAACACAAGGTTAGGTTCCTGCCAGCCTTTTGTCACAACATTTACTTTAGCACTTTCCGGAGCAGAGCGGCCTCAAGTACAGATCAGCAAATTTCCTCTTCCTTTTTCTGGATGTACCGAGTTGTTGATTCATCAGCATTGAACTCAATGCCAACAATACTATAACTCACGCTTCGATGAATCTTGTCTAATATACAGATTTTCTCCATAAGGAATATCCTTCTTATGCTTAGGAACACTAGATAGCACTTCAGCACTACATTTGGGGGACATTTTAAATAGTGGAATCATCAACAAAAAACACTAAAATGTGAAAATTATGGCACTAAATAAATGGTGAAAAGGACAATTGTTCATAGAATGAGAGCTGAAATGATCTGGTTTAACCTTAGCTAGGAACTATGGAGGGGGGGGAAGGGAGAAGTGACTCAAATTTTTCAAGATCTATGTGTGTCTGTAAATAACCTCAAAGGCTGCAAGTATTGATTTGGGTGTTACAAATAATTTTTAATAACTAGGTGAATTCTAAAATATGGAATCTGCTAACAATGAGGATCAACTATATTTCCTATTTATAGATAGCTGATTTGTACATATTTGTTCACATGTTGCCTCCCCCATTAGATGGTAAACTCCTGGAGGGCAGGGACAGTCTTTTGCCTCTTTTTGTATTTCCAACACTTAGCACAGTGCCTGGCACACAGTAGGTACTCAATCAATTTTATCAATTGATTATCAACTAATAAACCAGAAAGTTTAAAGCACAGAAAAAAGTAATATTCTCCATCAGTGGAGAATACTCTTACCAATTAAATCATAAGTTCTTGAATTATTGAAAAAAAGAATAAGCAATCTGTCAAGAGGAATTATTCATCACAACCACAAAAGATTTGTCCCAGGAGAGCCAAGATGATTCAATACCAAGGAAATGATTAATATAATTCCTCATATCAACAGGGGGAAAAAATAAAAAATCATATGATCATGTCAGTAGGTGCCAAAAAAGCATATGCCATTTATAACAAAAATCAGCTCTCATTTATGCTTCAAACGTCACTAAAAATATGAATAAAATACAGGAATAAGAGTTGTTGTTGCTTTTCTTTTAAGTAATTAAGAACATTTATTTGAAACCAAGATCCAACATTATTCTCTATATTAGAGGAATTTGGCCTGGGGAAGGGGACAGGCCTGGTCTCCTCCCTCCCACTTTATACTGTGTCCTCCTTTGCTACCACCCTGCCTCCCATACAAATTGCTCGAATTTCCTCCAAGACTTTGTTGAGAGTGACAGCAGACCCAACTGCATGTTCCAAAGAGGAAGATGAAACAAGTAACACAAGATGAAGACCAGAAAAAATGTTCAGAAAGAGGACCAGGTTTGAGGAACAGGAGGGGTCCAGGTTCTCCTTCATCTCCAACAGGGAAGGCAAAGAGAACTTCAAGCATGATGCTGACCTAGACATGGGAAGCAGTGACTCCTTGGAGTAGGAGAGCTCCCAGCATGCCAAGGCTGGTCTCATTCCATGCACTGGCAACCTGGTGCCTTGCTGTGCACCCAGGCACAGGTGGTGAGCATCACCTTGCCTCCAGTACTTGGATAGTACCAGGATTCTCCAGATGGGCCAGAGCAATAAATGGAAGACCAAGGTGCAGAAGAAATGAAAGAATAGTGACACTGAAAAACTCTTAAATGCCCATCTCATGAGAATCAACACAAATGTCTCATCTGCATGGACATTCCTACATTACACCTGCCCATCCAAGAATCTCAGAACTGCTGGTTCTGGATCCCAGGAGCCCAGAACAGGACACTGTATCAGCCCCTAGATTCCTGCAGAGAATCTACTTATGAACCTAGACCTAGTTCCTTCCTAATGCCACAACCCTTTAATACAGTTCCTCATGTTGTGGTGATCCCCCCAACCATAAAATTATTTTCATTGCTACTTCATAACTGTAATTTTGCTACTGTTATGAATCATAATGTAAATATCTGATATTCAGGATGTATTTTCATTGTTATAAATTGAACATAACCCACAGGTTAAGAACCGCTGACCTAGACCCTAAGAACCAGATGTGAGCTGAACCTGGGTCCTGCTCACCTACTACCCACTAAGACACACATGCATCCCACTAAGACACATATCCCCATGCACACAAAGGACACAAAGCAGACAGAGCAAAGGGAGTGGAGCTGCCCAGCCTCCTTTTCCTTCTTACCTTATCCTTAGTGGCTCACACTTCAAACTAGAGCTGGAGGCACACCACCCTGACCTGGGCCTGTCTCATCCCAGGCCTTCCCTGTCCTGTCCAGCTCTGTCTGTCCTCCTCCCTGTGTATCTGCAGCTTGGTGACTGGGAGAGATGGACTTGGAGACATGCAGAATAATGGGCTAGACAAACACACCTAACAGACCCAGCATGTTTACAATGTAGTATATACATAAGACACACCTTTCTCTCCTTGTCCTTGGGGGCAAGGCTGGTTTATTTTTCTTCTTCTTCTTCTTCTTCTTTTTTTTTTTTTTTTTTTTGGTCTTTATAATCCCATCACCTCCCACAGTACCTAGGTTCTTAAAAGATACACCAGTATAGTTCAAACGAGTTAAATTCTATCAAAGTCTTCAGATTTGGGACCCAAGACAGGCCAAGAATCAGTCAACTTAAGTTCAGAGAGAGAAGCTTATCACAAGACCATTGGCCACCAGTGAATGATTTTTTTTCCTCCAGCTACATCAATTGCCAAGGTCTGTCAATTTTTCCTTTGCAACCTCTCTCTTATACACTGCCCCCTCTCTCCTCTGACGCTGCCCCTTTCCAAACTTTGCTATTACTGTTGGGGGTACCTTCATCCTCTCAGTCCCCTAAGCTTGTAACCTGGGTATCATCCTCAAATTCTCACCCTCGCTAACCACCTCCTCCTCCACCCCATGTCCAATCTGAGACCAAAATTTGTTTATTTTACCTTTGTAACATCTCTTGCATACACTCCCTTTTCCCACTGGATACTGCCACCATCCCTGATAAAGGTTCTCATCACATCCTGCGTGGACTATTATAATAGCTTGCTGGTTGGTTTAGGCTGCCTGCTTCCAGCCCATTCTCTGCTTAACTCTCAAAGTGATCTTCCTTAAGGATAGATCTGATCATATCACCACCGTCCCAACTTGATAAACTCCAGTGGCTCCTTATGGCCTGGCCTAGGGGATCAAATATGAAATCTCTTTTTTTATGTTCAAAGCCCTCCCTAACGTGCCCTTTCCCACCTTTCCAGCCTTATTACACCTTACACTCTCCCCTCAAGTATTGTTCCATTCAGAGACACTGGTCTCCTTGCTGTTCCTCACACAAAACATCTCTCTCAAGCCCAGGAATTTTCTCTGGCTATCCCCCCATGCCCAGAAGGTTCTCCTCCTCACCTCCACCTCTTGGCTTCCCTGGCTTTCTTCAAATACTAACTAAAACCTCATTTTCTACCAAAAGATTGCTGATCCCTCTTAATTCTAATGTCCTCCTTCTATTGATTATTTCCAATTTATCTCATATATATATATATATATATATAGAGAGAGAGAGAGAGAGAGAGAGAAAGCCTGTTTGTACATAGTTATCTGTATCTTGTGTCTCCCAATTGACTTCGAACCCCTTCAGGGCAGGGACTGTAATTTTGCCTTTCTTTGCATCTCCTGCCTTAGCAAAGTGCCTGGTATACAGTAGGTACTTATTTATTGACTGACTATTCAACTCAATATTTAAAATGCTACAAAATGTTGATAAGGGATGAAAAAGAAATAAAAATGGTAAATATTAAAAAGGAAGAGATCAAGTAATGACATAATCACCTACCTAGAAATCTAAGAAAAACAACAAAATCACTTAGGGATAATAAGTTCAGCAAAGTGGCAGGTTATGAGATATAATCACAAAAATCAATTCTATTCCTACATACCAGAAGCAAACACTCAGATAACAGAATTGGAAGGGGGGGGAGCGGGAGAGGATCTCATTTATAAGAAATCATTTTTAAACAATGGGTATTAACCCAGGAAAAAAAAAAACCTGTAAAATCTTTATTTAGAGAACAAGCAATCTTTTTTCCCCTGTAATATGCTCCTACATTCTACACAGAAATGATCATACCCTTGATCTTGCTAACACCTACAAGCATTCAACTTCAATCGTCATGAATTCTGAAATTTCTTTATATGATCAAAATCTTTTATCATTCCATCTTTCCGGTTGCTTTATATCTAAGGCATCAGTATGCCTTATTACTGCAACTTTACACCTGTCTTCATCCTCACTGTGACCACAAATCTCCTCAGACCCTCAGCAGAAAGTTTACTGGACTTAGATATTAAAATGATCATTATAAAATTATAAGTGAAATTTATGTTCTCATTTTAGAATATAGCACACCTAACAAAAATCTAAACAAGAAGGAAATAATTAATTTTAAAGGAATATTAGAACAATACAAAATAGACCAATGCTAATTACTTAATGGGGATCCTAAAATACATACATACACACATATATATTTAATATTACACAGTACCTTTAAAAATCATTTTTGATAGGACATAAGTGATTCATAAAGGCAGATATACTAGAGGTATCTTATACAAACCATAAAGCAATAAAAATTATAACAAACACGGGAAAGGATCCAAATATGAAAGTCTAAATGGAGACTAAGTGACCATACCCTATAATGAGTAAGCCAAAGAACAAAATACAAAAACAATAAATAATTATATTAAAGAGAATAATGAGACAAGATACCAAAATATATGGAATACAGTCAAAGCAATCCATAGAGGGAAAAGTCTTTCTGAATACAGGAACAAAGGATAAAAAGAAGATTAATTAATAAAATATATAAATTAAATTAATAATTAATTAAATTATAAATAAATAATAATCTTTTAAAAGCCAAAATTAATTTTGAAAATCGAAAAAGATAAACAAAACAATAAGAAGGCTAAGTAAGAAGTAAGACAAAGACCTATTATTTTTAAAAGGCTAACACAAATCATTAGATAACAATTTTAAAAAAGGAGTAATGCCACATCACCAATATCAAAAACAAAGGGGAATTCACAACAAATGAAGAACTGAAGGAAATTAGCAGAAATTTACTAGACCCAATTACATAAAAGAAAATGAGAACTTAGATAAAATTGATGAATATCTCAAAAACATAAAATACATAAATTAACAAAGCATGAAATAGTTCAGCTAAATTCCTAGAAAAACAAATTGAACAAGCCATAAATCAACTCCAAAGAAAAACTCCTGGTCCACATAGAGATTTAAAATAAAGTTTACTTAATATATTAAAAACAAATAATCCTTATGATACATAAATTTCTCAAAA
>CM053595.1:217895038-217917715 GCA_028646575.1 Pseudocheirus occidentalis
ATTCTCTGAAGTTCAGGGTGCTGACTTTTTCCCCTGAACTAGGTAAATGATAAATGTTTGGTTGATTATGGAAAGATTGCTAACCCATTTTAAGTTGCTTTCCTTTAGAAAAGCAGATCTAAGAACCTGTGCTAGCAGCCATCCTAGGCCTGCTAGGGTGCTTGCTGATACACAGAGTTAAGTAACTTGTCCAGGGTCACACAGCTAGTATCTGAGGCTGAATATGAACTCAGGTCTTCCTGACTCCAAGTCCAGCCCTCTATCCACTGGGTAGTACACCATACTGCTTCTCCTGACTTCATCCCCTAACCAAGAACTGAGTTGTCAGTCTTGCCTGAGCTTTCTAAAATTTAAATTTAAATTTAAAATTTATTAAATTCAAAAACACCACATAGGTGCCAGGGATGCAAAAATAAAAATACAATTCATGCCATGAAAGAAGTTACACTTTGCCATGGGCATATGTGTACAATATATAATATACATTACACACACACGTACACACATATGTATATAAAATATATGTTTTATATATCTATATAATTATATAAATAATATACATAGTACACACATATTACAATATATAATATAAACATAGTACCCTAAGGGTGGGCAGCTAGGTGGCACAATGGATAGAGTACCAGCCTTGAAGTCAAGAAGATGAGTCTGAGTTTAAATTCAGCCTCAGACACATGTCAGCTGTGTGACTCTGGGTAAGTCACCTAACTCTACATACCTCAGTTACCTCATCTGTAAAACAATCTGAAGAGGGAAATGGTAAACCACTCCAGTATTGCTGCCAAATGGGGTCGTGAAGAGTGGGATACAACTGAAAAAATGACAGAAGTGTCATGATCAGACCTAGGCTTGGGAATATTAATTTGTGAGCCGTACGGTCAATGGATAGGAGAAGGGAGATTGTGGAAGAATGAAGACTCGCTTGGAGGTGATAATCATAGCACAGGGAAGAGATGAAGTGACTCATAACGAATGTGGTAACCACACGAGTGCTGAAAGGGAGACCGAGGTGAGAAATATGAAGCCTGAATGCACCAAATTTGTCCAAAGACTGACCCTGTGCGATGAGAGAGAAGTTAGAATTGAGGATGAGAGAGGTTATGAACCTAACTGACTAGAAAGATATCAGCACCTTCAACAAAAATAGGGAATTTTGAGGAATATATAGTTTTTACATGCCGTGTTTGAGTTTCAAAGCTAGCTAACTATGGCAATGATAGGGTGGTAACTTTCACTGAATTAGAAGAGCAGTTTTAAAACAACTTACCAAATGTTTCCCATTTGAAGCTTTAGAGCAGCTAGTGTCTAAACGCCTCCACTGGACTGCGGCATGCCCCAAAGGCATAGCCAGCTGGAAAATGTGAAGATGGTTCTCATCCAATATTCCCACGATAGTGGTGGTGCTTGTCTCCAATTATATCAGCCCCTTTGCCAATTATAGCACAACTAAGCCCTTTCTTCGGGCTGGTCCCCCTGGCTATGCAGGCTCCTAACCTCTCCCCTAGTACCTCAGACCTCAGCCCCTCAGGGAAGACAGAAGCCTCTTGGGTCAGACAACAACTACTTTAAGCTATTATTCAGGGGCCATTGAGAAAACCTTTGCCTCATTTCCACTTCTAACATGTCCTCCAATCAGCTCACACCTGTAGATGGTAACCCTCAGCTCCTGTTAAGGCCTTCCCCTCTCCCCATTTTTGTTTTTGAATGAGAAATATTCATCCTTTGGCTTTCTACCCAAACCTAACCTTCCATGAAACCTCACCACTTCTGTTCCATTTTCTCAGGTGCTCAGCCTCCTTATTATCCTCAATCCTTTACTCACCTGAAACTACTCATATCAAAATTACCACGACCTTTTAACTGCCGAATCCAGCAGCTATTTCTCCATCCTCATGCTACTTTATCTCTCTGCACCATTTCACGCTACTAGAAGACTAGTGTTTTCTCCTACGTGCAATCTTTCTTCTCTGAGTTGGTGAAAATTATTGATGTCACCTATAAGAATTCTTATTAAGTTATAAACTTACAATACTTGGAAACAAATTTTCTTGTTTAGAAATCTTTTTTTTTTTTTGCTTTTTGGAGGGGCAGTTGGGGTTGTGACTTGCCCAAGGTCACACAGATAGTAAGTGTTAAGTGTCTGAGGCCACATTTGAACTCAGGTCCTCCTGACTCCAGGGCTGGTCCTCTATTTACTGTGCCACCTGGCCACCCATGTTTAGAAATCTCCCAAAGAGTTTCGAATTAAGTTTTTCTGATTAGTTTGTAAGAGCAACAGAGGGATAATAGGAAAGAGATATTTACTAGCTGAATTTCAACAAAACCTTTGCTTAATTAGTGGATAATTATCACAAGTGAGTAAACCTAGCCTAGAATGCACTTCTTCCATTTGGAGATAGGTATCTTTATGAGGTATCTTTTACAGTTATGACAACTATTAAAACCAAGAAGGGAAATAAACTGAACTTGCAACCAGATCTTGAAGTCACTGTATTACCAAGTATTACCAAGCAATATTAAAAAAAAAACAAACAAACAATTAAGGGGCAGCTAGGTGGCACAAAGAATGGAGCACTGGCCCTGGAATCAGGAGGACCTGAGTTCAAATCTGGCCTCAACACTTACTAGCTGTGTGACCTTGGGCAAGTCACTTTACCCCAATTGCCCTGCCCTTTCCCCTCCAAAAATACAAACATGAAGTATTGTTTTTAATGAGATCATATTGTTCTCATGAAACTATCATGATTAGAGATATTTTATAGAGAGCAAAATGAGTTCTTGTACCATTAAGGAAAAAATTATATCCAAAATTGCATTTTATCTTCATTTTATCCTTTTAAAATTTTTATGTAACTTACCTAATATACACAATTATTAATACTGAAGTTTATGTATATAATTTATAAATAAAAATACACATATACATTTATACAGAAATATATAAGAGGGAGGCAGATCCAAGATGGTAGAATGGTAGGAGGAAGTACAGTGAGCCCTGTTCCACAAACATCTCCAAACAGACCCAGAAAATGAACCAAACCAAATTCTGACGGAGAAAACCAGAAAATGTCTCAGTGAGTCATTTGTCCAGCCCAGTTCGGCATAGCAAGACAGACAGGAAGGGCTGTGGACATGGAACACAGTGAGCCAGGAACACTAAAGCACCCAGCACTAAAGGCTGTGCATCAGGACAAGAAAAGGCCCCAGACTCTTAATGGGACACCCCAGGCCTATGCCAGTCACTGTGATGGTACAGGTGCTAACTGACAGTTTTGTTGATCAGTACCTAGTTCTGGGTCACAGATCTAGAGACAATGCCCAGGGGAATGGCATTACAAGTAGAAAGGCTCTGGGCTGCAAATGGAGAAAATAAGAAGTCAGCAGTAGTGGCAAGAGTGGTATTACTCAGTCTCCCAGGCAGAGCAGATTCTAACTGAAAGCATCTAGCCCAGCCTTCAGAAGAATGACCTAGACAGGAAATTCATACCAAAGGAAAACCTACCATTCTGCCACTCTGACCAAAAAAGCTTTGCAGAGGGCTGAATGGGGTGGAATTCAGCAATATCTACTCTTGCACAGACCCAAACTCAGGTCAGGAAAAAATCAGAGTTCAGAGTAGGTGGAGCAGCAGTTAGATTTTTGTCCTGAATTAGACCACTTTGGGAGCACTTAAAGTTTGCAGGTCCCCGCCTTGTCCATGAGACTCCAGAATAACACAACATTCACTATTCCAAGAAAGCAGTAACACGACCAGCCTACACCTTCCCTCCAGAAATGCGGCAGAGCCCAGGCTTAACATCAAGTGTGTAATCAGGAAGTAAGCCAGAAGAATGGTCAAGCAAAAAAGATATCCTACCATAATGATCAGTTATGGTGGCAAAGACGCTCAAGACACAAATGCAGATGAGAATGACTCCAAAACATCTACAAGCAATGCCTCACAGCTTGGGCACAAACTCAAGTGGAATTCCTGGAAAATATGAAGCAAGAGGTTTTAAAAAGACTAAAAAATATTTCTATAAATGGAATGAGAGGAGGCAAGTAGATGGTGTAGTGAATAGAGCAGCAGTCAGGAGAACCTGAGTTCAAATCCAGCCTCAGACACTTACTAGCCTTTGTGATCCCTGGGCAAGTCGCTTAACCCCAATTGCCAATGAATCAATCAATGAATAAATGGAATGAAAATACTTGAAAAAAAAGGGAAAAGAAATGAGAGCTATGGAAGAAACAACTGGAAAGGGAATTAACAGCCTTACATTATAAGTACAAAACCCTACCCAAACAACAAATTCTCTGAAAATTCAAATGGACAAAAAGAAGCCAATGACCCCAAGAGGCAACAACAACAAAATTAAAACAAAGTCAAAAGACTGGGGAAAAAAATGGAAGAAAATGTAACAACTGATCTGGCCAATAGACTGAGAAGGAAAAACTTAAGAATCATTGTGCTATCTGAATACTATGACCAAAAGAGCCCAGACATCATAATTTAAGAAATCTTAAAAGAAAACCACCCACATCTCTTAGAACTAAAGAACAAAGTAGAAAGAGAAAGAATCCACTAGTCACTTCCTGAAAGAAACCCTAAAATGAAAACTCCTGGGAAAATCACAGCCAAAATCCAGAGTTTCCATGTCAAAGAAAAAATTCTGTGAGCAGTCAAAAAGAAAGGAAGAATTCAAGTCCCGGACGAACCAGTCAACATCATAAATAATTTAGCAGCCACCATTCTAATGAAGCAGAGAACATAGAACATGATGGTCTATAAGAAAAAAAAAAGTGTGGCCTCAGACACTTAACACAAAAACTAGCCGTGTGACCTTGGGCAAGTCACTTAACCCCAATTGCCCTCTAAAAAAAAAAAAAAAAGAAAAAAAAAGTGCTTACAACCAAGAATAACTTACACAGAAAGACTGAATATAATCCGACAGAGGAAAAAAATAAGCCCTTAATGAAAGAGGACTTCCAAGCATTCCTGATAAAAAGATCAGAGCTGCATAGAAATTCTGAAGTTCAAACACAGGAGTGGAGAGAAGCATAAAAAAATAAACAAGAATGAACAATGATGAAATATGAAACAAGGATAAACTTTTTCATATTCAAATATGGAGAAATGATATGTGTATCTCCTCTAAACCCTGTCCTCATCAGGGTTCGTGGAGAGAGTCCAGATGAACAAGGCTTGGGAATGATTCTGTTATGTCTTCATGATTTTAAGAAAAAAAAAACCAGAAAGACAGAGGAAGAAGAATATACTGAAATGTGATGAGGGGGGAGGATTAGGGGAAATTATCTCCTATGATCTGACTGTACAAGAAGACATCTACTTAAACAAGGAGAAGGGGAAAGGGACTGACAGCTAAAGCTCATTCTCATCTAAATGGGTCAAAAGAAGGAAGAAGGTATGGGCACACATTTACAGACTTGGGTACAGAAATACATTTCACTCAGCAGAGAAATAGGAGGTTAAGTGAGAAAGAGGGGAGGAGAAATTAGGTAGAAGGTAATTTAAAGGGGGCAGCTCGATGATACAGTTGAGGGAATGCTCATCTTCCTGAGTTTAAATCTGGTCTCAAATACTTACTAGCTGTGTGAGCCTGGGCAAGTCACTTAACCCTGTTTGCCTCAGCTTCCTCATCAGTAAAATGAACTGGAGAAGGAAATGGCAAACCATTCCAGTATCTCTACCAAGAAAATCCTAAATGGGGTCACAAAGAGTCAGATATGACTGAAAAATGACTACTCAACAATGGGAAAAGTTTAAAGTCCTAAGCAAAACAAACTACAGATGAACAAAAATATTTCTAACTCTTTTTGAAATGGCAAAGAAGGGGAATCTAAGAAGGTGCTAATAATTTGGGGAACAGCTAACCAAGTTATAGTATATAAAAATGATGGGATACTATTGTGCTGAATTCTTATCAGCATATTGATCAGTGAGGATTCCAGAAAACTGATGATGAAAAATGCACCTCCTGATAAAGAGGCGAAGGGCTCAAAATGCAGAATGAAACAAATATTTTTTGGACATGGCCAATATAGAAATTTGTTTTGATTTACTATATATGTTTGTAATGGGGGAGACAGTGAACTACCGTCTTTGGAGTCTTCCTGCACAAACAAGATTGCCACTTTTCAGAGACGCAGCAGAGGATAATCCTGCTCAGGCACAAATTAGACTAGATAATTTCTAAGGCATCTTCTAATTTAGTTTCAGATTCATGCCTGACTAAGCTAATTTCCCCAATGGGGGTGAGGAGTAGGGGAGTATTATTAAAAATAACATCATGCATATTTGTACCAGGTTTTGTTTTTCTTACTTTTTCAATGGGGAGGGGGAAGGGTGAGAGGGAGACAATTAGGAACTGAAAATAAAATAAAATTGAATTTAAAAAATAAAAGAAACATGGCCAGGGTCAGGGGTTGGGGAGGTGGTGTTCATACTAAGAATTCTTAGTGATGAGTGGGCCATCTCCAGTCATCCTGATCTATATCTTGCCTCTGCACCTAGGAGAACATGAGGCTGGTAACTTTGCACAGTCCTCCCTCACTTAAATCCAATTCACTTAAAAGTCATGGAATCAACTTCCTGATGTCGTGGTCTCTTCCAGAAGGAAGGACAAACAACACTCTTACTGATAAAGTTTAAAAAAAAAAATTGAAGACCACTGCTTTAGAGAATAGTCAGCTTTGTTCTATAGGTTAATAAACGTTTTTGAACGAATGACACACCAAAAGAATAAGAGAAATAAATGATGCTCCTGACTCTGAAGTTAAATCCTGCCTGGAATGTTTACTCCTGTTTGACCCGGGGCATTTACTTCAAAACACCTCAATTTTAAAAATAAGGGGGTCTTAGGTCCCTCAGAGGTCCCTCCCAGGCTCGAAATCACTGATCCGAGGCCTGAGACATTTTAGGGGAAAGGAAAAGAAAGAAGGACATAAAGATATGCAAATGGAACTAAGTATCTCCTTGGACAAAAGCTCTGCTAACCCTGCTCTCTAATGTAGTGCCCATAGGAGTGGTTGTAATGGGAACACATAGGATTTGGTTCTCATTCGTTGGTTAAAAGAAACTAAAGAACAAGAACAAAAGGTCATCATACCAAAACAAGGCTTTGGTTCTTAGTGAAGATGGCTTCAAAATGTTCCCTCTCTGGTCCAAGGGCAGGAAGCCCAAGCTAAGCTCTTTCTACATAGAGCAGGCACGAGGGCTCCCTACCCCCTTTATCACAGTACACCAAGCCGTTCCTAGCTGCCGTCTCATGTTCCACAGGAAAACACCAGAGGCACCTCTGTTTCTACAGGCCACAGGCCATAAACCACAGCATCTGTTGAATCACCGACCACTACCCATATAAGTGGTTATGCAGGGTGGGGCCAAGAAAAAGGTATAGAGGAAGAGAAGGAATGGAAGGAGAGGAATGGGCACTTCGCACACATTTACTATATGCCAGGCACTGTGTAAAAAAAAAAGCATTTTTTACAAATATTATCTCATTCAATCCTCAGGGCAGCCCTGAGAGAAAGGTGCTATTATAAACTTCATTTTATGGTGGAGGAAACCAAGACAGAGGCTAAGTGACTTACCCAGGGTCACACAGCTAGGCAGAGTCTGGGGCTAGATTTTATTACAGGTCTTCTGGACTCCAGGTCTGGCACTTTATCTACTGTACTGCCTAATTTGCCTACAGAGTTTATAAGGGACTTTTTAAGGCATTCAAGGATTTCTCCTGTGCATTCTCCACATTCACCCATGTTTTAATCTGGAGGGAAGCTTAGGTAGGCTTGCAGAAAGGAAGGAAAAAGGGGGATTCAAAGACACTTTGTTCTTAAATTCAAGTCATGGCTGAGAACCCAGCCCTTAGGAAGGCATTCAGCAGCTGCTTTAATCAATTATCAAATCTGAAATACAAAGGCTAAGTATAGAGAACCTAGGCCCCAGAGGGTCATCAGCAGTGACTCACACATGTCTTTTTCCCATGGCTGCACATAATGTATAAGCTATCACTCAACACTCTAACTTCTTTCTTCTGCAAGCTTCTGAACCACAGCCAAATCCCAGGACCCCCAAACACAGCTGTGACCTCTCTGGTCAAAGGTCAAATCAGTTTTCAGGGTTACTCTTCCACCCTCCATGTAGCAACGTTCCCTCTTGGCCTCCCTCCCTTTCCTACCATCCAGGAATAGGGCAGAAGACCCCATGCTACTGAAGAGGGTACTCAAAGAGGGTTAGGGTTGCCTGAGATCCCAAAATACCTACATGCCGGGTCCTGCTGAAAGAATTCCACTCAAGTCTTCTCAGACAAAGAAAATGTAAAGTTTATTGAAAGTTCAAGTTCACCATATAGGGTAGACTCTTAAGGAACCTATGCTAGGTTGTTCTATGGAGCTTTCACACAGAGCAAGTCTATGCTAAGCTATTCCATGGCATTCTCACAGAGCAAGTCTCTACTAGGCCATTTCACAGTGCTCTCACACAGATGGAGGGAAGATGGGGTCTTCTATACAGAGGAATCTAGGGGTGGTTTAGAGGAGGAGCCTGGGGAGGGTCTTCAGGAGGAGCCAATAAGGTCAAACTCCAGTAATGAGTTTGGGGAGGAACTTCAAGTGGAGTTAATGAGGTCAGACTCCAGTAATGAATTTGGGGAGGGACTTCAGGTGGAATTAATGAGGTCAATGCAAGGGTGATTTGATATTTTGATAGGCAAGGGGTTTCCAGGAGCATGTACCTCAAAGATTCAAGGAGAGCTCAAGGAGGGGGTGGTCCCAGAACCTACACCTCATCACTACTATAAAGAGATTCTTCCAATCCTAACCCAGTTTGGACAACTATTTCTCAGAGCAATGATGATGCTGGAGACTTCTGGGCACAGAGAGAAAGCACAAAACTTGCCTTTTCTCTCATTTGAGGCACCCATTTCAGATACAATCACCTCCCTACCAAGTAATCTAATTTTTAGCTGTATGATCTTGGACAAGTAGGTTTCTCTGGACCTCCGTCTATCCCTGTGAAAAATAAGGGGGTCAGGCTAGTTGCCATTCCAGGTCCCATCCAGATCTGGCAGTCTGTAGTTCTCAAAACCAGCATTTGTCCACCTCAGGGAACCAGGTCACTGTCTCTGCTGGGAGAGGCCCCAGACTGGAAGAGCAGGTGAGGCTACAGGGCCAGAACCACATCAACAAAAGCTATGTGGAAACTGTCCCTGCCCTGAATCCTTGATCTGGCCCAGCTAGCCTGATGCCTGACTTTAACAAATGCTTAACATTTGCTAAAGTACTCACTGTGAGGAAAGGCACCAGCTCCCCAGAGTAGAAAGAGCTTCAAACCTGGAAGTTGTAGATTCATTAGCCCTTTAAGAACCTATGAATGAACTAGGACCAGGCTCCATCCACCTGCTCAAAGGCAATGCTTTCCACAGCCTCGCTAGTGTTTGAATCTTGCTCAGTCCTATCATCTGGCTGCTTGTCTGGGATTACATCTCCTCCCTACTAGTCTAGAGGAACAACGTCTGGGGCCAGTCTTTTCTCTGGCTGTCCCTCATACCTGGAATGTTCTTCCTCATCCCTGCCTCCTGACTCCCTTCAAGTCACAGCTAAAATCCCACCTTTCACAGAAAGCCTTTCCCTAGCCCTCTCAATTTAATTCCAGCATCTTCCTTCTGTTGATTATTTCCAATTTATCCTATCTAAAGCTAGTTTGTATATAACTGTTTGCCTGCTGTCTCCCCATTAGACTGAGGACTCCTTGAGAGTAACAGCTGACTTTTTCCTTTCTTTGTATCCTTGGCGCTTAACACAGTGGCTGGCATAAAGTAGGTATTTACATGTTTATTGACTGACTGATGTTTACATGCATTTATAATCTTTCCTTCCCACTATCTCTATTTCCCTCCCATGGTCACCCCATTGAACAGAAGGAAGGAAGGAAGGAAGGAAGGAAGGAAAAAAGGAAGGAGGAAAAGAGGGAGAGAGGGAAGAAGGAAGGAAGGAAGAGAGAGAGGGAGAGAGGAAGGGAAGAAGGAAGGAAAAGAAGGAAAAGAAGGAAAGAAAAATGAAAGAGAACAAAACTCTCATAAATAAGCACACAAAGTCCAGCAAAACAAATTCCTACATTAACCATTCCTCAAAATGTTTACACGTATGTAAACTTAAACTATATTTTAAGTTTATCACCTCTCTGTTTTCTTTGGTCCTCCATGCTCCTGGCTTATCATCACATTGATCAGAGTTCTAAAGTCTTTCTTTCAAAGTTGTTTTCCCTCTAAAATGCTGTTGTAATCATGTGACTAGTTCTCTTAGTTCTGCTCATTTTGCTCTGCATTAGTTCTTAGAGGTCTGGCTGGCACCAACCTTGAAAATTATCTAATCCAACCATGACTCCAGAGGACCAAGGATGAAGAGAGCTACCCGCCTCCCGACAGAGGAGTGAGAGGCTAAACATGCAGAACGAGACATGCTTTTTGGATACGGTCAATGAAGGAACTTGTTTTGTTTGGACATTCATATGTGCAACATGGGTTTTGTTTGTCCCTTCCCCTTTCCTCCCCTCCCCCAGAGGAGGGGAGAGGTGAGAGGAAGAAAAAAATGCTTCTTAACTGAAAGAATATTAATATAAAAAATTGTTTGACCCAACCACATCATTTTACAAAGGGCAAAACTAAAACTTGCCAAAGAGACAAATAGAGTGTTGGGTGTAGAGTCAGGACCTGAGTTCAAATCCAGCCTTAGATGCTATCTGTATGACCTTGAGCAAGTCACTTAACCTTTAAGACTTAGGAGGATCAGATGAAGTAACATTTGTAAAGCATTTATCACAGTGCCTGACACAGAAGGAGCCTGATTAACGTTCATTTCTTTCCTCCCTGTACCACACTGCTCTCTTCACCTGGTTTGCTCTTGGTTGTATGGTCTCACTTACTCTCCTCTGATAGTGCTGACTCTGTACTTGGCCTGTCTAGTTAAGTCCTGGCATCTGACCATCCTATCCCTTTGTTCCCCTATTCTGTGGAATTCTCTGGTACATGACTTTTGTTTAGGGCTGTCATTTGTTGAATCATAGTTGTGGGCAACAGGCTTGCCAGAAGCAGCAAAAGCTGCCCTACCTGGTCCCCATGAAACCTAACAACCTCCATTAACCCTGTGCATCCCACAGTTCTATCTCACCACCCCAACAGATGAGTGGCCTTTCTACAGAAGGTCAAAGTTGGAGAAATTTTTTTTAATATTCAAATTTATAATTTTTAAAGTTAATTTATTTTTGGTTTTCAATATTCACTTCCATAAGTTTTAAATTTCTCCCCCTCCGTCCCCAAGACTGCATGCAATCTGATATATACGTATTCATTCCTATTAAAGATTCCTATTTTCATATTAGTCATGTCATATAGAAAAATTATAAGGAATGGGAGAAACCACGAGGAAGAAAACAAAACAAAACAAAAAGAAACAAAGTTGAGGGAAATTAATAAGCTCGAGTACATTCAGAGTCAGGCAAAAAGGATAGTTGAGGGATATAGCCATGTCATGTAAAGGAGGATAGGGATATTTTACACTGGAAAAGAGAAGACTCTGGCAGAAACAATAGCTCACTGAAGAGCTGCCATGGGAAAAAGGGATAACACTTACTCTCCTTGGCCCCAGAAGGGCAGAACTAGGACCCATGGGTAGAGACTACAGGGAGCCAGACTTTGGATTACTATAAGGAGGGAGAAAACTTCCTAATGTTAGAGCTGTCCAAAAGTGAATTAACTGCCTCAGGAAGTAATGAATGCCCTGTCACTGAAAGTTTTCAAGAGGAAAGGTAAATGACCATTTGCCAAGGATATTATAAATTGAGTTCCAGCTTTGGATAAGGGGTGGACTGACCACTCAGATCCCTTCCATTCTATAATTCTGTGATGTTTTTTCCCAAGTGGAGAGAAGGAGGAATGGGTCAAGTTTTTTGCCCTCCATGCTGCTAATGGATCAACCAGATAAAGCTGACAAGATTAGCCACAGGCTCCTGTCTCATCTCACCTGGGGATTGTCCATGTACCAGAGGAGGCAGTTAGCCTGGGTGTCCAGGATAAAGTATCTCCGTAAGAATTTGCCACTGGTCTCATTGTCCTCGATGTCCAAGAACCCACAAATTCGATTCTGTCGATCCACATAAGGCATTCCTGTGCTCTGCTCACATCACCCTACAAAACAAAGGAAGGTTGAGGAGGGGTGATTTCAGTAGGAAATTGGACTTGGCTTGGCTTATAGCTACAAAGGAGTATAACTAGGGTCTTCAATGCTTTCCTTTCCAAGGCATCAAATTCTCCACCCCAGCCAGCTCCCACAGATCTACCTCCCCTGGGGGATACCAATCATCAGCTTCAGTAACTAGAAAAACCTGTGCAAACCTATGCCAGGGTCATAGAGAAGGGTAATCCCTTCACCCAAAAGAAGAAAAGATAGTAATAATACAAGATCAAATCCTGGGGAGCACAGAGCAAGCATGCATTCCTGAGTTCTACTTCCTTCTACCAACACACCCTTACTACTAGTGCCTCCACCCAAAAGACTGCTTTTTAACTGAACAAGAGAGAGATTATGAAAAAGCCCCAATCCAAATCCAAAGTCTAGACCAAATCAATAACTATACTGTACTGCACCATGCCATACTGTTCTGGGGCAGCACAACCCTCTTCTCCACTTTATTTCCGTAAGAAGGCAGGAAGACAACCATATTTTTGTCTCCATGGAAGAACATTTTGGAGTAAGCATGGGATTAGTGGAAGGAGTATTGGACTTAAGCTTGGAATCAAGAGATCTGAATTCAAAACCTCTCTGGAGCACTGACTAGCTAACTATGTGACTCTGAACAAGTGACTTAACCTCTCAGCCTCAGTTCCCTTATCTGCAAAATGAAAAAGTGGGAATATCTTTTCAGTCTTGTTGCACGTTATTTTACCTCATGAAATCCGCAAACCAGTTAAACAAGTCTCTTCTCTTTTCTTCACAAATGATATTCCAGCACATTAGATGGCACCTCTAATAGAGCATCGTCCCTGGCGTCAGGACAACCTGACTTCAAAACTGTCCTCAGACACTTAACACTTACTAGCCATATGACCTTGGGCAAGTCACTTAATCCCAACTGCCTTGCCTTCCCCACTCCAAAAAGCAAAAAAATAAATGGTATTCCATCTCCTGTCTTTATACAGACCATCTCCCCTCATTTAACTACTTTGTACATATTTGTATTTATTAATTTTGATTTTCTGCTATATGTGTATATATATGTATTTGTACACATAAATATGTATTATATAAAATATGTCCCACATATTTCAAATGCACTTATTGTACAATGAAATTAAATTAAGTTCATTGTGAGGAGGGATTTTTTTCACTCCTTTTCCTTGTATCCCCAACACCTAGACCAGTGCATAGCATGTAATAGGCACTTAGTTAATATTTGTTGGTTGACTGAAGGTCCCTTCTAGATCTGACTACTCTAAATATGTTACGAGACACCCCATTCTAGACCCAGAATTAGAGTAATGATGTTCTGAATTAATCAAAAGAGGAGGCCCACCTTGTCATCATCCTGGGGTGAGACATGCAAGGGGCAAATGTCTACGCCTTCCCCCTCTCACCCTGACAGAAGAACTGAGTTGGTCAAGCCCTAAAATCTCACCTGAGAGTGAGGTTTGTTAGGTCATTCTGCTGTACTTTATATACACTCTACCTGTATGCTGGGACTTACTGCCTCTCCCCTATCAGAGCGCTCCCTTCCCGTGCGACCACAGGCAATGCCCTCAACCGCTTGGCCTCAGTTTTCTCACCTGCAAAATGAAGAGGTTGGACTAGTCACCCAGAGGGTTGGAGCGTTCAGGTTCCTCCTTCTCTGTCACTCAGTTTTACTGCCTGAGATACAAACTATATTTCCTTATCACCTCCTCCCAGATTTTATCTCTACACACCTTAGCTTTCTACTTCCTCTATCCCATTTCCCCCGGCCAATCCTTCTAACAGACTCTTCTTAAGTGCCCTTTGGAACCCCCTTTTAAAAAAGTTTAATTGTTGCTTTTTGTTTTTACATCCTAATCCTTTCCAGTGAGTCCTCCCCATAAAGTGAGCCTCCCCTTGCAATAAAGAAAACCAGTTAAGGAAAGCCAACCAAATGAACACAGTGCCTGTATGTGAGAGTATACACAGTGTTCCCTATCCATAGTCCCCCAACTCTCCAAAAAAAGAGAGGAAGGATATTGCAAGAACTCTCCTCAGGGCCAAGACTGGTCCTTACAATATACACACAGCCTTCTGCTTGCTTTGGTATTCTTCGCCTTTACATTATTGCAGTCATTATATATTGTTCTCCTGGTTCTGCTTATCTTATTTTACTCCAGCTCATATAAGTCTTCCCATATTTCTCTGAATTCCTCAGATGGTACAATAGAAAGAGCACTGGTTCTGGAGTCAGAGGACTTGGATTAAGATCTTACCTCTAAAGCTTACTACCTGAGTGACCTTGGGCAAGTCACTATACATTCCTGGACCTCAGTTCCTTCACCTGTAAAATGAGGAAGATGGTCTAGATGGGCTCCAAGTCCTTTCCAGCTATCAATTTATGATTATTATGATCACCATTTCTTATGGCACAATTCTATAATCTTCACATATCTCAATTTTTTCAGACATTTTCCAAATGACAGATACCTTCTTTGTTTCCAGGTTTTACTACCATATAAAATGCTGTTGCAGTCACCTTTTTTCTTTTTTTTAAATTAATTTATTAACGTTTAATTTATAACATTCAGTTCCATAAACTTTTGGGTTCCAAATTTTCTCCTCCTCCATCTTTCCCCTCTTTCCCCTCTTTCCCCCATAGCGGCATGCAATCTAACGTAGGTTCTACATATACCTTCCACACCAAACATTAGTCAAGTTGTAAAGAAAAATTACAACCCATGGAATGAACGAGAAAGAAGAAACAAAACAAAACAAAACAAAAAAGAGAGAGCAAGTAGCTTGCTTCAGTCTGCATTCAGACCCTGTAATTATTTCTCTGGATATGGATAGCCATCATCAGTCCTTTGCAGTTGTCTTATAGCCTTGCATTGCTGAGAGGAACCCAGTCTATCAAAGTTAGTCATCACAGATACAATGTGTCTGTAATTGTGCACCATGTTCTTCTGGTTCTGCTCCTCTCGTTCAGCATCAGTTTATATAAGTTTCTCCAGGTTATTATGAAGTCCATCTGCTCCTCATTTCTTATAACACAATAGTATTCCATTACATTTAGCCATTTCCCAATTGACAGGCATCCCTTTAATTTCCAATTCTTTGCCACCACAAAAAGAGCTGCTACAAATATTTTTGTACATATGGGGCCTCCTCCTACTTGTATGATCTCTTTGGGATACAGCCCTAGAAGTGGTATTCCTCCTGGGTCAAAGGGTATGCATATTTTTATAGCCCTTTGGGCATAGTTCCAAATTGTTCTACAGAATGTCTAGATCAGTTCACAACTCTACCAACATTAGTGTTCCAATTTTCCCACATCTGCTCCAGCATTTATCATTTTTCTGTTTTGTCATGTTAGTCAAACTGACCAGTGAGATGTGGTACCTAAGATTTGTTTTGATTAACATTTCTCTAATCAATAGTGATTTAGAGTATTTTTTCATATGATTAGAGATATCTTTAATTTCTTCCTTTGAAAACTACCTGTTTATATCTTTGAGCATTTATCAATTGGGTAATGACTTGTGTTCTTATAAATTTGACTCAGTCCTCTGTATATTTTAGAAATGAGGCCTTTATCAGAGACACTGATTATAAAAATTCTTTCCCAATTTTCTGCTTCCCTCCTAATCTTAGTAACATTGGCTTTGTTTATACAAAAACTTTTCAATTTAATGTAATCAAAATTATCCATTTTGTATTTTGTAATGCTCTCTATATCTTTTTTGGTCATAAATTCTTCCCTTCTCCATAAATCTGACAAGTAAACTATTCCTCGCTAGTCTTCTTTTTTCTTTACATAAACAAATTTGCTTACATTTTCTAACTTTTCCAGTTTTCTTGAACATCAAATGAAGTCTGATTTTGTCCTAATATTCCATTCCTTAAAATTCTCTTCAGTGTAGGTTATTTCTCCTACAACCTTTAAGTTATAGGGCATCATCATGCCTTTTGTTCCTCCACTGCCACTACTACTTTTCTTTCATCAAAACTCTCCTTCATGGGATGGCTAGGGAGTGTAGTGAATAGAGCATTGGCCCTGGAGTCAGGAGGACCTCAGTTCAAATCCAGTCTCGGACACTTAACACTTACTAGCCATGTGACCTCGAGCAAGTCACTTAACCAATTGCCCTGCCTTCCACCCCAAAAAGCAAAAAAAAACCCCAACTCTCCTTCAAAATTCATGATATCAGACTATAGCTTGCTCACTCTCAATTTCTCCCTCTGTCTCTGTCTGTTTCAGTCTCTCCCTCTCATTCTTTCTCTTCTCCATGCTATCAACTACTGACCTCCAAATTATTCTCCCAACCTTCTTTAAAGCTTTTGGGACATAGTTCAGTCAGTCTTCCATTGTACCTCATCCTTTGCCACCATCCACAGTAACTTCAAAAAGATGTTGGCAATTCTTCTGACATTCTAGTCTTGCAGTTCTGCTTTTTTTTTTTTTTAAACTCTGGTGATCTCAGTCTCTGGTCTATTTTTGCATGGCCATGGATCTTGGAAGCCATTATCACCCATAACTATACCATTCCAAAGTGTAGCAAATAGAAGAGTTCTGGATTTGTAGTCAAAAGGTATAGATTCCAATATTTGCTCTTACTCCCTGTGTGACTTTGGACAAGTCAATTAGCTGCTGGTAGGACTCAGTATCTTCATCTGTAAAATGAAAGTGGCTGACCTCCATCCAAGGTCCCCTCCTGCTCTAAATCCTAAATTCCATGAGGTTAAAACTCCAAAATTCTACTCTCTAATCTTAACATAATAGCCTTCCACCTTTCCTACTCCTTCACTGCTCCTGAACCTACTTTTCATCCCCACGATGAGCTCTGGTACCTTAATTCCTTCTTCCAATCCGTTGTCCATATCCTGGTTTCCCCATCTAGCCACTGCAACAATTCATTAGCCATGGCGGCTAGGTGGTGCAGTGAATAGAGCACTGGCCCTGGAGTCAGGAGGACCCGAGTTCAAATCTGGCCTCAGACACAACACAAAAACTAGCCGTGTGACCTTGGGCAAGTCACTTAACCCCAAATGCCCTCCAAAAAGAAAAAACAACAATTCATTAGCCATAATAAGAAAATCATTCATGCCCTTGATGTTTCTAAAGATCCCCCCTACCAATTCTGGGTACCTCAACCATGTGATTTTTCTGCTGATCAGAACTACAGAACATCCCTAAACCCTCCTGATAATCAATTACAAATTCAAGCAATTTCATTTTAACTGAACCTCCACTTCCACTTAATACTCAAATATTTAATTCATTGGCTAACCATTGCCCAGGTACTATTCCAAACCTCTTCTGGTCTCTTTAAACCCCAGCTACCTCCCCAGTCTCTCAGAAGATAATCTGATCTGAGACTAAGAAGTGCATTTCTCAATTCCCTTCCTTACCACTTAAACACTACAGTATCTATACCCACTCTCCTCTTTCCTAACCATCAGTGGAAGAGATGTCCACCTCCTTGCCAAGGCTAAAATGGTATCCTACCTAAGCTTAGATTCTATCCCTTCTTAACCCATCTGGAACCTTACTGATTCCAGCAAGATTCCTGTTGGAATCCTCACTCATGAATCTTCAATTTCTTCCTATCCATTGGCTCCTTCCCTTTTGCTTAAAAATATGCTCAGGTTTCCCCTCTCCTATAAATCAAAAACAAAATAGTCCCAGACTTTGGTCCCCTTTCTTGCTTCCCCTTCACTCCTACACTTTTTTAAAAGAAAATAATACCCAATATACAGGTGATACTTTCACTTCCTCATCTTCTCTGCAGCAATATCTCTCTCCCCCACACCATTTTATTCTTTCTACTGATGAGTAACACAGGCACTCAGAATAGTGTAGTTCAGATAGAAATCTAAGAATAGAACAGCTCATGAGCCTCAATGGTAGCTCAATTAGTCCAGGATCAGCACCCAATTACCTCCAGCTTCCTGAAACACATAACGAGGGGTGGAAATCCCTCTGCGGAAACATCACTCTCCAAGGCACAGAGAAGGCAAGACACTCTCGGCTGGCCCAGTGACAAGCACCTTTCAACTAGGCATATATAATTACAATGTCAGGAATGAAGGAACAGACCACCAGACACTGGCAGAGTAGGGATTCCTCATCTAGCCAGAGCCTACAAAGGTAAACTCTTAACCAACTCCCGCATGGTTGTACCCTCTGAAGAAACTCTCAGAGAGCTGAGCTAGTGGGGGAGAGGGTGAGGTCGTATAAAGATAACCAGCAAGGGGGTGGGGCTGCTTGCTCTATGATCAAGAGGAGAGAGCCATCACCTTGCCTAAGCAGTCCTTGGCAAGTACATCTGGACCAGGGAGGTTCCCTTTTGTTGAGTCCAGGTCCGTGGGCTGCCCATGTCAGGACCGTAGCCAATGACACGGTCTCAATACCACCTACTCCTTAAATCCTTGAAATTTGGCTTCCAGTCCTACCATTCTACTAAAATTGTTGTGAGGACAACTGTGACCTTATTGCTAAGTCCAATGGCTTTTGATTTCAATTCAGCAAGCATTTAAACACCTACTATAGACAAGGCTCTGTCCTAGGCACCAGGGATACAATGACAAAATCCCAAATAGTCTCTTCTCTCAAGGAGCTTTCATGGGGAAAGATAACCATACATATATAAATAAACAGAAAGCATCATCAGTATAAGGGGGAGGGATAGGCACTAAAAACTGGGGATTAAGGGAAGGATTAATATAGGAACTATCATCTGTCCTGAGCACGGTGTCCAGGTCACTTCATCCTTGATTCAATGAATCCTTATTAAGCATCTACTATTCATTCATTCATCACTGTGCTAGGCACTGGAGATGTAAAATTTAAATCAGACAGTCCATACCCTCCTTGTGATTATAGTCTACTGGGGACCATAAACATAGATAAATAGTATTATACCAAATTATATTATGAGTATATTAGAGTCACAAAACAAAGTGCTATGTGAAGTCTAAGAGCGAGGGTACAAGCATTTATTAAATGCCTATGATGTGCCAGGTACAGTGTTAAGTGCTTTATGGGTATTACCTCATTTAATCCTAAAAGGACATTCCCTATTGATGGGAGTATGTATACAGGATGGGGAGAGAAGAGAAAGGTTTCTCTGGTAAATGGTATTTGAACTGGGACTTAAAGAATACGTAGGAATTCAAAATAAGGTGGAGATAGTTTGGGGAGGATGGTTATGGGGAGGAATTTCTGTTGAATTTCAGTGCATCCTTTAAATCCTAATTCTAATGCTCTCTCTCATTAGGAAAAGCAAAAGCAAAAGTGTGGAGGCAGGAATGGATGGGATGTGTGTATGGGGAATGCCAAGTAGCCCAGTTTGGTGGCAGCATAGAGCATACAGAAGTATTTCAGAGGTAGCATTGTCAAAAGTTAGTGACTAATTGGATACAAGAAGTGTGCAAGGAAAAAAAATCAAAGGTGACACCAAGGTTTCAAATATGGAAAGCTGTGAAAAAATGGTGATTCCCCCAACAGAAATAGTGAAGTCAAAAGCAGTTGCAAGTTGGAGGGATAAAGATGAGTTTAGCTTGGGATCTGTTGAATTTGAGGTGCTAGCAAAGTCTCTCCTGTATATAGCCTGGCTTCTATTATACTGTACTCCCTTGCTTCATCTATACTGTGGTGATCCCTTCTTCCATTGCCTTCATTGAGTCCTCTTTCTCATCAACTTAACTTATTGTTGTTGTTCAGTCATTTTTAGTCACAACCTACTGCATGACCCCATTATAGGGCTTTCTTGGCAAAGATATTGGAGTGGTTTGCCATTTCCTTCTCCAGTTCTTATTGCAGATGAAGAAACCAAGCAAAGAGAGTTAAGTGGATTGCCTAGGATCACACAGATAGTAAGTGTCTAAGGACAGATTTGAACTCTTGAGGATGAGTCTTCCTGACTTTAGGCAAGGCATTCTATCCATTGTGTCACCTAGCTGCCACTTTAACTTAAGTGTACCCCAAATCTCTTTTCATTCTCTTTTCCTTTCCTTTTCTCCTTTTCCTTGTGTACTCTCTCCCTTTTTGATCTCACCCACTCTTACAACTTTCCTTCTATACAAATAAGTCCAAAATCAATATAATCAATCTTTCTCTGGAGTTCCTGACCACATTTCCAACTGTCATCAGGTCAACTCAATCTGGATGTTCCTCTAGTCCCAAACTCTTAGACTCAATGTATCCAAAACTGAGATTATTAACTTTCTCCCCAAATATCTCTGCCTCCTCCTTCCTTCCTTATTACTCTAAGGTAGAGTCTTGGACTCCCTTTGAGAAGAGAAATATAGCTTTCCTCAGGGAGAAGGGAATAAGGTTGTAGGAGAGCTGATCGTACAAACCTCACTCCTATGTAGTTTCCTTAGGGGATTAATTCATTAATTCAGGTGGAGGTGGGGGAAAGCCATCACCCTTCCTCTTTCTGTCTCTAGAATAAACGTGTTTCATTACAGAATTTAGAGCTAAAAAGAATCTTAGGCATGCTCTAATTCAGGTCTCTAGTCACATTTTAACAAATAATAGGATTCAGATTTAAACCCAAAACTCCCAATTCTAAATGTAGTGTCCTTTCCTCATGTCCTCTCATTATGGTGTTATTCTCCTGTCCTAGAACCTTCAATGACTCCTTATTCTCCAAATTCCTCAACCTGGCATTCAAAGCTTTCTATTATCTGGTTCCAATCTACCCATGCAGCCTTCCCTAGTATTATTTTTCTTTGGGGTCCATTCAGGATAGTCTGGTTCATCATCCCATAACTTAATTACCCCACATTTTTAATAACTCAGTACCTTTGCTCTCTACATTCTCTGAACATAAAAATGCCTGAATTACCTTCCAAACAGTCTCTTCCTGTTAAAATTTAACTCCCTCTTTTCAAAATTATTTCCAAAGCAAACTTCCCCATGAGGCCTTCCTTGACACTCCTTTACCCCACCCCAATCAGAAAAGATGTCTCCCCAGTATAAACTCTTATTGCACTTTGTGTATACCTCTCATCTATCAATCAATCAAGAAATCTTTATTAAGCCACAACTATATGTCAGGCTCCCATGAACAAAATATCTCCCTTATTATACTGGTAAAGTCTAGAGCCACAGTGGGGAACCTAAGCTACATGTGGCCCTCTAGGTCCTCAAGTGTGGTCCTTTGATTGAATCCAAACTTCACAGAACAAATCATTTTATCAAGTATATAAAACTAGTTAAGTATCAAAGGCAGCATTCAAACACAGAGCTCATTCCTCTACACCACATGCCCCTCTATATAGTTTAGAGTTTTATAAACATTTAACATTTGTTGAATAATAATGCATATGTTATTTTATAATAATAGTAGCTAACATTTACTTAGTGCCTACAGTGTGCCAGTTACTGTGCTAAGTGCTTTAAAATTATTATATTATTTGATCCTCACAACAACTCTCGGAGGTAGGTGCAATATTCCCATTTTACAGTACTAAAAACTGAGGCATACAAGTATTTAAGTGACTTGCATGTAGCTAGTAAATGTCGGAGGCCAGATTTGAACCCAGCTGATCCTGTCACTGTGCCACCCTAGCTGCCTCACCATGGCTCTGTGAGACAGGTGTTATTATTATCAGGAAACTGAGGCTGATACAGATTAAATATTGAGCCCCGAGTCACACAGGAAATGTTGAAGACAGAATTTCTGGTCTCCGAGTCCAGTGTACTCACTGTACTTGTGAACTGTGCTGGGATAGAGTAATGTTAGAGGGAGCTCAGGCCTTCAGAGGCAGGCTCCACCTGGTGTCCCTCCTCTGAGAGCAGAATCCTGAAGCATAATGCAGGAGATTAATCCTTCTCATTTTTCCAGGAGGGCATGAGCCCACATGGGTTTTTAGTCAGCAGAAAAAAAAAGTCGATGTGAAGCAAGGAGTCTGAGTCACTGTCAGTCATTAAGTGACTACCCAAGACAAGCAGAAAAACTATAAGGAGAACACACCATTGGTCTAACCAGCCCTGGGAGGAATGATCTCCACAAGGCAATGAGGCAAATCCCTAGGATGCCAGGCAGTTCCCAGAGGTGGCATGTCTGTTAATGGTACCACCATCCTCCCAACAACCCAGGTTGTGCCATCATCAGTGTATCCTTCAGCTTCACAGTCCATCTCCAGCCAACCAATTGCCAAGTCTTGGAAAGGCAGAGGAGGAGAGTGGAACAAATGTTAGGCCTGGAGTCCTGAGAACTAAATGGGACCCCCACCTCTGACAATTACACTCTGGGAGCCATACGTAACTTCTCTGGACCTCTGAATCTTTAGTGGTAAGATAAGGAAGTTGAACTACATGGTCTCAATGTCCCTCCCACCTCTAGAATCCTATGATCTTAAAGAGAGATAGATAGATAAATAGACAAACAGATAGATAGAAGAAAGGTAGATAGAAACAAAGAAAAATATACAGAAAGAAAGAAA
>CM053595.1:217918215-217985953 GCA_028646575.1 Pseudocheirus occidentalis
GGAAGGAAGGAAGGAAAGGAAGGAAGGAAGGAAGGAAGGAAGGAAGGAAGGAAGGGAGGGAGGGAGGGAGGGAGGAAGGGAGGGAGGGAGGGAGGGAGGAAGAAAAGAACTAAGAGGAATTATTATTATCCCTACCCAAAGTGCAGGCCATCCCACAAATGCTTAGCTCTAGCTGAACGATGGCCACTCTGATTTAGCCCTGCAGTATTAGGAGGCTGCCTTTGGGAAAGTCCCTGAGGAGACACAGATCAGCCCTGCCCAGCTCCCTAAACAAGGCCAAGCCCCACTTCTCCTGGCACCAGAGACAGAAGAGCAAATGACTGGGTGAGGGGAGAAAAGCCAGAACCACCCCAGGGAGAGGGCACAAAAGAGCAGGTTAGTAGTACATGGGAAAGGAGGAAGAGGGGGGCAGAGGAGAGAGCAGAAGAAGTAAGAGAAGGTACAGAAAGATGGAGGAAGAAAGAAAAGGAGACAACCAGGGAAGAGATGGAAGAAAAGGAGAACACAACAGAGGAACAAGGGGTAAGATCATCAGGTTTAATGATACCTGTAGCACCTGCCGAAGTTCCCCTGGATTCTCAGGCCCTCCCCTCTGCGGATTTTTTCTAGTTCCAGTTTTTCACAAGAGGTGCTGGTGAATGGGTCTCCCTGGGACTCAGGAAAGGGAAGGAAGTGGAGGCAGGTCCAGGGCACTGCCAAAAGTAGGGAACAGCTGCTGCTCAGAAGGAACTCAAGTCTCTTCCCCTGAATTGAAACTGGGAGTCTTCCAGCAAGAGAGATAAGGAGATGGGGAAGTACAGAAGGGGGAAGGGTGGAGAGTGAGAGATCTGAGAGAAAGGTCGGTGGCTGCTCTGTAATAAGAAAGCAGGGAAAAAGAGAGAGAAAACTAGACAGGTTTTGACAACCTCAACTCTTGGGGCTATAGGCACCACATTAGACTCCTCCTCACCAGCGATGAGAAAAAGTCAGAGCAGGACAACCTCTACACAGCAGTCTGGCACATTCCCATGATGCCAGGTGATTAAGGTCGAATAACCCAAAGGTCAAAGACCTCAGTGGTTCCCCAAACCCTCTGGAACAAAGTCTGAAAAAGGTAACCAAAAAAAGCTCCTCCTACAGGAGGCTGAGCAAATGCCCTTTGGGAGGAACGGCCCAGAGTACCCATAATGCCTCATTTAACTTCCATTTTTAAACAAATTCACTCTGTAAGCCTGACTGGATGGATTAATTTCTCTCTTCTTCTCCAATCAGGGGTCAGGGAAAGTGAGTTTCTCTTTCTCTCAACAAAGATAAGGGCTTCTTATTCACTAGGCTCCACTGTAGGGTGGTGAGGTCCATCAAAAGCAGATGTGGATTTTGCTCTTGATTTCCTCCCCTCCTCAGAAAAAAAAACAACTGTTCAATTACTTGAGCATCCCTAGATGCAGTTGAGTCATAAAGCTCACTAGAGGTGTGGGAGCTGGGGGTGAGGGGAGAAGGGAGAGAACTGATGAAGAGCAGGGGGGATGGGACTGTGTATTTGCCAATATAATGGAGCCATAACATGCTGCTCAGCAGGGTTCATAAAGAACAAATTTGTCGTCCCAAGGTCCTTGTTAAGATTCTGTTATGTGCAATTTTTAAAATGTTGCAAAATTACAAGAAATAAGCTTGACCCCATTGAAGATATATGAAAATTCACTCCCTCCAATTCCTTTGCAGAGGTGGGAGGTTCATGGGCATGGAACATTGTATTGGAATGCCTTTTTTTTTAATATATGTATTGATTATTTTTTATCAATCAAATTCTTAAGCACCTACTATGTGCCAGGCACCGTGCTAAGCAGTGAGGATACAAAAAGAGGCAAAAGACAGTCCCTGCCCTCAAGGAACTCACAGTCTAATCAGGTAAACAACATGTAAACAAATATATACTGAACAAGTTATATATAGGATATAAATAGCAAATAATTAACAGAAGGGAAAGCACTGAAATTAAGAGTGGTTGGGAAAGACTTCCTGTAGATTTTAGTTGGGACCCAAAAGAAGGCAGGGAGGTCAGTAGTCAGAGTAGAGAAGGGAGAACCTTGTAGGCATGGAGGTAAGCCAGAAAAAATTCCTGGAGTCAAGAGATAGTGTCTTGTTCACAGAACAACCAGGAGGACAATGTCACTAGGCTGAAGATCATCTGTCAGGGAATAAAATGTAAAAAGACTGGAAAGGTCAGATTGAGAAGGGCTTTAAAGGCCAAACAGAGCATTTTGTATTTGCTCCTGGAAGTAATAGGAAACCACTGGAGTTTACCAAGTGGAGAAAGTGACATGACTGGACCTTCAATTTAGGAAAATCACTTTTGTGGCTGAATGGAAAATGGATTAGAATGGGGAGAAATGTGAGGTAGACAGACCCATCAGTAGACTACTGCAATAATCCAGGGGTGAGTACCCAGAGAAGTGGTAGTGTCAGAGGAGAGAAGGGGGCATATTGAAGAGATGTAGAAAAGGTGAAATTGACAGGTGTTGGCAACAGCTTGGATATGGCAGTGGAAGATAGTTAGGAGTTCAAGATGGCTCTTAGGTTGAGAGCCTTGGCAATGGGAAAGATTGTGTTGCCCTCTATAACAGGCAAGGTAAAGGGGAGAAAGTTTAAAGGGAAAGACAATGAGTTATGCTTTGGATTTACCGAGTTTAAAATTGCCTACTGGACACTCAGTTTGAGCTGTCTGAAAATCAATTGGAAATGGGAAACTGGAGGTCTGCAGAAACACTGGGGTAGGAAAAGTAGATTTGAAAATCATCAGTGGAGATGATAATTCAATCTATGGGAACTGATGAGATCACCAAGTGAAGTAATAGAGGAAGAAGAGGGCCCAGGACAGAATCCTAAGGGACACCTGTGTTTAGAGGGCATGATCTGGAGGAGGATCCAGCAAAGGAGACAGAGTAATGTTAGAGGGAGCTCAGGCCTTCAGAGGCAGTCTGAGAGGTAGAAGGGGACCAGGAGAGACAATGGTATCCCAAAAACCTGGAAGAAGAGAGTATCAAGGAGAGGAGAGAGAGATCTACAGTGCCAAAGACTACAGACAGATCAAGGAGAATGAGGATCGAGATAAGACTATTTGTTTTAGCAAGGAAGAGACGATTAGTAACTTTGGAGAGAGCAATTTCAGTGGAATGACAAGACAGGAAGCCAGATTGGCTAATATTTTTTCTTACTCTTATTTCTTTTCTTTTAAAATAGAAATAAGAGGGGTGACTAGGTAGCACAGTGAACAGATCACTGGCCGTAGAGTCAGGAGAGTTCAAATATGACCTCAAACACTTAACACTTACCATGTGTTACCATGTGACCTTGGGCAAGTCACTTAACCCCAAATGCCCTGCAATAGAAATAAGAGATATGGCCCTCTGGGACAAGGGCTTCAGAGATCAATTTAGGGTATGTTAAAAACAAAAGCTATCAGTAAAAACATTTTTAAAAATAAAGATTCTGTTTTGTATTACCAAAAGAAGTCCCCCTGAAAGACATCCATATTGGGGTAGGGGTGAATTTACTCAGCTGATGCCTAGACTATATAAGGGCACTCCTACCACCTATCTGCTCTGGGTTCATTCTAGTTGATACTTTATCACCTTGGCTTCTGAGCACCTTGGCCCCTTCAACTTGTTATCCTTTCCCAAACCCTTCCCTAGCTCCCGGAGTGGGGGGTGGAGGTGAGAGTGGGATGGGGGAAGGGCAGAATCCTTCCTAACTCTCCACTAGTTACCATAGGGTTAGGCATAAACCGGGTTTGGGTGGGAGGAACTAAGAAAAGGATCCTGACTCTTAGGGTTAGAAGAAATCTAAGGCTCATATATGCATTTATACCATAAAATCCCTTATTATCATGAAAGCAATAATATGGGACTGCCCCCTTTCCATATTTCCCAGTCTTCATGTTCTACATGTAACTACTTTTCCTACTCCAAAAAGTCCCCGTCTTAATTTTATTTAAACTCAATATTATCTTTAAAACAATTTGGGGTATATGCATGGGAGGAAGTTAGCAAGCTGGGAGGAAGTTAGCAAGCTGGGAATCAGACCTCATGATCTGCTCCGAGCAAAGCCCGTTTATAGCTCTGGCCTTTCCTACATATAGTTCTGGCCACTTCTCTGCTCAAAAATTTTCAGTGACTCCCCATCATCTATCAAGCAGATGCCAAACTTCTTGTCCCGATCCATTCAAAGTCCTCCACAATCTAGTCCCACTAAATCTTTTCAGTCTCTCTCCTGTATCTTCCCAGCACTCATTCTACTCTCTAGCCAAACTTGATTCCTCTTATGATAACAGCTGTGAAAAAAACATAGAATAAGAAGGGACTGTAGTGGTCATCTGATCCGATCACCTCACTTTATAGATCAGAAAAATGAAACCCAGAGAGCTAAAGAGATCTATCTGTGGTCATTCAGGAGGTAAATGGTAGAACTGGAATTTGAACCCAGGTTCTATACTCTGAATTGAGGCTTTCTCTAACCTCTAAAACTGGAATTTCCTTTAAGGCCTGTGACACTTAACACTTAACCCCATTTACCCTGCCTTGCCCCCTCCAAAAAAAAAGCAAGAAAAAGTAAAACTGGAATTTCCCTTCACTTACTGAATTCCTACTAATCTTGTAGTTGTTATTGTTGTTCAGTCATCTCAGTTGTGTCTGACTCTTATTTGGGGTTGTCCTGGCAAAGATACTGGAATGATTTGCCATTTCCTTCTCCGGGGATGAGGAGATTAAGGCAAACGGGACTAAGTGACTTGCCCAGGGCCACATAGCTAATAAATGTCTGAGGCCAAATTTGAACTCAAGTCTTCCTGACTCCAGGTGGCATACTCTCCACTGTGTCACCTAGCTGCCCTTTCATCCTTTAGAATTCAATTCTAATTCTATCTCCTCTGTGAAACTTTTCCTCATCTCCAGCTTCAGCCTTCTCTATTAAAATTTACCTTGTTCTTATCTCTAATGAACTTACCATGTAGTAGTGGGTCTTATAAGTTACCTATGAGAGTATCTTATCAACTTATCAAACTAGGGACCATGTCTTATTTAAACTTTGTATCTCCCTCAAGCCTAAAATAGTATTCTATACAAAATAAATGTTTGTTGATTGAAAAGAAAGAATAATTTATCATCTAGTATAACAAGAAGAGAAACTCTCATTCTAAGTCTAAAGATCTACTGTTACATGCATTTTCATTCCTTCTTCCACTAATCTACACTTTAAGTTCTAACCACCACTCCTATACTATCTATCTAGACACATTCTGGGACATCCCGGATTTAAGACACTTAAAAATCTCATCATTTCCAGGCATCCCCTCTCATTGGTAAAATTCAAGGGGCACTGGAAAGACCTGTCCCAAAACATCTTTCACACCTAAATAAGCATGGTGCCTTTAGATACCACATATGTCTTCCACCATTGATAGACTGGAAAGAGCATTGGCTCAGAGTCAAGAAGTTGAGTCAAAAGTCCCATTTCTGCTCTTAAATAGCTGTGAGTGACTTTCCCTTTTCTAGGCCAGTTTCCAAATCTGTAAAATGAGACAATTGGATCAGGTGTCAAACTCTCCATCAGCAGCAATACTGTCATGTAATTGAGAAATGTTTAAGAAAATAAATAAAAATAAAATACGACAAAGATAACATTAATTAGTGGTTTTCTAAGTCTCTATTTGGGTTTGATACCATTGGACTAGATAATCTCTTAATGTCTCTCCCAGTTCTAACATCCCATGATTCCATTTTTTTTTTATAATCCACATGCCTGTAGAAGTTAAATCTTTTTTTTTTTTCAGTTAATGGCTTAAAGGACTGAATAGCTTAAGAGAATTCAACCTTGAATAAGTGGGAGGGTAAAGAATAAACACCAGATAGACAAGCAGTATTTCATAAGGGAGAAAATGTTTTGTCCTTCTGTCCTTGCTATAACATCTCAGTAAATAGTCCTAGTAGGTTAGTGGAAAAAATCCTGGACTTGGAGTCAGGAGGTCTATCTACCTGGGTTGGAGTCCCAGCTCTACCACTTACTAAGTCCTGTATCTAGATAGCCTTCAGAGGAGGCTTTATATAGTTTGAGGTTGGCTGTTTCTTATTGCTGGAAATCACCTCTTCTCCAGTCTCAGTCTCCTGAGCTATGTAACCTTGGACAAGTCTCATGGCCTCTCTGAGCCTCCCTTTATTTACATGTGGAATGGGGACAATAATATTTGAACTACCTACCTTACAAGGCTCTTGTGAGGAAAGTACTTAAACGTGAGCTATTTTTATTATAGGATGCCAGGGAGCTGAAAAGAAAAGTAGGAAGCCTGCCAAAGACAAAATTCACCTCTGTCACAATCTGGCTGAGGGCTGGCCTTGCAGCTGAGACTATATTTCTCAACCTCTTCTCTCCCTGCACATTTAAAAAGCAAAATATAAACAACCATCTCTACATTAAAGCTCTCTCCAGACTCTTGGGACTGGCAGCTTTCAATCCAGTAAATGGTATCCCATCAGTAGGCACAAATTCTGGAGGGGCCTGGAGGATGTAGGAACTACCACAAAGTTTTTGTATCTAGACAGCCTTCAGAGGAGGCTATGCATGTAGTTTGAGGTTTTGTTGCTTCCTACCATGTGCAGAGTATTGAGGAAGGTACAAAATATTAGTCATTGAGGGAAATACAAAATTTAGGTAAGAAATGGGCCCTGCCTCATGGACCTTACAGTCTAATCCAGGGGTTCTCAAAGTATGTTCCAGGGACCAAGTGCAGTCCCCAGAACCCTTAAGGGGTTTGCGGAAGTCAAAATTATTTTCATGATAATATTAAGATATTTTAGTTTCTTATACTGTAAATCACAATAGATAAAATCTATATAAGCAAAAGTTCTTTGGGGGAGGGTACTCAATAATTTTTAAGATTGTAAAGGGGTCCTGAGACCAAACAGTTTGAGAATTGCTGGTCTAGTCCAGCGGTAGGGAACCTGTGGGGCCTCAAGGCCACATGGGCCTTCTAGGTCCTTGGGGTGTGGCCTTTCAACCAAGTCCAAGTAGGGAATCTGTTCCATTAAGTTTGGAGTCAGTCAAAGGGCTTCATCTAGGCTGGACCTAGAGGGTCACCAGGTCCCCCACCCGACTCTAGTCTAATAAGGGAGAATGAGATACATAACATAAGGAACATAAATGTGTCCACTAATACCTACTAAAAAGTTTAGTTTCTTATTTCATTCTCTTTTTTCTTCTTTTAATATTAAAATGTTTATGTCTATTGATGAGTAGAGCATGATTTTTTTTAAAGTGTAAAAAAGAAATCACATACCTGCTACATGAAATAAAAGAGGTACAAAACAGAACTCTGAGATCCCAGAAGACTAATCAGGGGAAATCAGAGATGGCTTGGAGGATTTGGCCTTTGTATGCAAGATGAGGTTCAAAGGAAGAAAGAGGCACCTGGAGTCAGAGGAGGTGATTCTGAGTCTCAGCTCTGCCATTTACTAGCTGGGTGACTTTGGGGGAAGTTCTTACCTCTTTAAGGGCCTCTATTTTTTCATCTGTAAAACTAGTTGATATTTAAGGCAACTTTCAACTATAAGAGTTTACAATTCTAGGAATTCAACAAGGGGAGACAGAGGAAAAGGACATTCTAAGTCTAGGTAGTGGTAGTAGTGTGAACAAAACCCCTAGGTCAGTGGTTCTCAACCTTCCTAATGCTGTGACCCTTTAATACAGTTCCTCATGTTGTGGTGACCCCCAACCATAAAATTATTTTCGTTGCTACTTCATAACTGTAATTTTGCTACCGTTATGAATCGTAATGTAAATATCTGATGTGCAGGATGTATTTTCATTTTACCAATTGAACATAACCCACAGGTTGAGAACCACTGTCCTAGGTGCTCATCTCCACATTCCTGAAACATGCTCAAGCCTCTGGACTCTGAGATATCCCGAGACTTGGCACAGATGAAGAAAGGAGGCCATGAAAGTACTGAAGTCACCAAGGATTGTCCTCTATGTCACTGCCCTTCTGGGCAACCAAGCAGCAGATTTGAAAAGTAAAGTGATAGAGACATAGAGTAATGAATGAAAACCAGAATTAACCCCACCATCAATAAAGTGGGGGTGGTTTGCACACCCCAGTTCTCTGTTGTAAAACCATGGGATTATCAGAGCCTAATTTAAAGGGGCAGGGAAGAACAAAAGGAGCTCACATTTCTGTATAACTTTAAGGTTTACAAAATACTTTCCCTGGGTGCCTGGTAAGGCAGGTAATGCAAATATTCCCATTTCATAAATGAAGAAAGAAGGTTCAGGGAATTTGAATAGTAGGCCAAGGTCATACAACTAGAAAGTATTGGGTCTTGGAAACTGTAAAATTTCTGGGAGAAAGCAGAATGTAGTAAAAAGAAAAGAAATGTCTTATAGAAACCACACTAACCCAGGTGAGGTTTGGATTAGAGGTTTTCTGAGGCTCCTGCCAAATTGAAGATTCTATGCTTTCAAGGTCTCAGGTTCAACACACAAACCACTTTTAAAAATTGTATCCAGGAAGTTTTCTTGATTGGCAACACGATACAGTAAATGAGTTCATCCCAACTACCATATAACAGAAAGAGCACTCATATTATGATTAATTTTTGATGTTTGATTGAATTGAGAAATGTCCTGGCTATGGGACCTTGGGTTACATCTTAGAGACTCAGTTTCTCTGCCTGGAAAATGGGGACAACAATATTTTCACTATCTACCTCCAGGGTTGTTGTGAGGAAAGTACTCTGCAAACCTTAGACCAATACCAAGATGTTACTGGGGCAGGAGTCAGGGACAGTGGCTTTGATGATGGGCAAAGGCGATACTTCAAGGAAGCTGCTAATCTCTAGCTAGAGAAAGTTGGTCAGGAAATGATGTCACCAAATAAAAGAGGTTGAAACCCAGCCAGACTGAGTTTGAAGCAGTAGAGGAGAGCAAAAGTGAATTCACTCAGCTGCTGCCTACAATGTACAGGATGGGGGTGGGGATGACGCACATGGGTGGGGGAAGGGAGGGAGAGGGAAGAGAAGTGGACCAATCCACTGGGTCTGTGGAGGACTGCTAATTGTACAGCCCCCAAAGTCATGGGCTATTTCAGAACAAATCCCTGAAAACAAGCCAAGAACTATAAATAAGGAAGTCTGAGAGCATCTATTACCTAGTGAATACAATACCACTAGATTTTTAAAATTCTCATGAGAGCAAATACTGAAGAAGAGATGAGAGCAGAGAGTCTAAGGACAGGAGGAGTACAATGTCAGAAGGAAGAGACTACAAGGAGTTCTTATTGTCATTGTAAACATAGAGAATGAGCAAAATTCTAAACCTCTGCCTCCAGAGAGCTGAACACTCAAAAGAGATGGAAAACGGTATGTCCTCTTAACCTCTCAATTTACCAAATAGTAGATGGGAAAGGTCCACCAGAACTTGGGTCACATCAGAACTTTCCCTAAGCTTATTTCCTTGTGTTGGGGGTAGGTGGTGAGGGCTGGCCAATGAAAGCCCAGTCCTTAGAGTATGTACAATATTCTCTGGCTGGTTCCAGTCCAACATGTAGAACCTTCTTCTAGACACAAATGGCTGAAGGGACTGGTGCTATGTGGTGGTGCAATCCCTTTTTGTCCTTCTCTCTTCCCCAGTAGCTTTTAAGTAAAGGGGATGAAGAAAATCTGGGTTGGGGAAGGAATAGCGACTTAAGCTATTTTATCTCCCCACCCTGTTGTCTGCCATGTGTCCCTAAATACATGGTGCCTGTTTCTTTGAATTTATTCTTTCTTGATCTTAGGTGAATGAGTATCCAAAGATGAAATGAATCAGGTTATGAACTTGTGAACTTCAAAAAGTCAGAAGAACCATCAGAATTCCCTTAAGTCACCAGTCAGTAGCCGAGACCACCAGAACTGGTCTCAACAGTACCTGAATCCACTGAGGAGTCGTACCTCAGAAGTGACTTCTTGACCCATTGAAGCAATATGCTGCCCCAGCACCTGAGACATTTTGATCTTCAAGGAGTCAGCCCAGCTGAGAAAGGGAACAACCTGCCCATGGGCTATGCCCCACCTAGAAGTCAATTTGGTAGGGATTCTATAAAGAAAGACAAGGACTCCCAAGGCTTAGATATTATAATATGCTTTGACCTCAAGTTTGAGTCCACTTTCCCTAGGGAGCCTGTATGTGTGTAAGAGGGATAGCATACCCTCTGGATTAGGGAGAAATGTTTGCTACTTTTGTCTTTGTTCTACCTTCTAAACAATATCCCTTTATAAGAACTAACTGATATTCACTGGTTAACTGACATGGAGTAGAAATATACCAGATGGAGACTTGCAAGCAACAGTATCATTTTTATTTTGGCTATCCATTAGCATTTATTAAGCACCTGCTGTGTGCTGGTCATTAGGGATACAAAGACAAAAATGAAATAGTCTCTGAGCTCATGGGGCTGACAGTCTATAAGCCATATGGCACAGTGGATAATACATTGAACTAGGAAATCAAAAAACCTGGGTTTGAATCCTGCTTCTGACAACCAGCTGTGTAATCTGGCTTCAATTTTCTTACTTACAAAATAAGGAAATCACTTTGCTAGCTAATTTAGAA
The DNA here is from genome assembly GCA_028646575.1 of Pseudocheirus occidentalis. NCBI lineage: Eukaryota > Metazoa > Chordata > Mammalia > Diprotodontia > Pseudocheiridae > Pseudocheirus > Pseudocheirus occidentalis. The sequence continues at coordinate 217,928,833 of CM053595.1, forward strand.
AGTTTATAGTAAAGGAAAACACTTTTTGTGAATTGTAAACACATATGTAAATGTGACCTACTATATAATAAGTTTGTTTCAACTTCTTAGGTGCCCAGAATCCTTCCTGATTAACAAGAGTGCAAATACCACGTCATTTATAATTTATTATGTATAATCTACTTCCTTAAAGTACTAAACTCAAAATGCATGGAGAAACCTGTGGAAAACTAATGAGATCATATTAACTATGTACATTGACATTCATGTTAATGAACAAACATTTATTAAGTACCTACTGAGTGCCGTTTATATTTCCATTACAGGTACAAATACGGAAATAAGAAAGTTACTTCCTCAAGGGGAGATAGTCTACTGATCAACTCAACAAATGCACAGTAGAAACAGAATTGATTTGGAGTCAGATAACCAGAATTCTAATCCCAGCTCAGTGGCTATATGGTCATGTGACCTCTGCCAATGCAAGTTAAGTTGGGGGGTGGTGACCAGGAATGGGTTGCTACACTTGAGCGTAGTAGGTGCTTTAAATATTTTTTTAAACTGAATTGTATTTGAACTAAAAATGCATAGTAACAAAAATGACAAGATGTCTAAAGTGTGCTCACAAAAATCAGCATAATATTAACATCAACCTAAGACAGGTATAGAAAGACAAAAACTCCATCATCAAACCTGAAAATGAGGATTGATAGATGTTCTCAGAGCACACAATAAGCAGATAAATATATAGAAATACTCTGGGAACAAACTAACATTGCTTCACCAAGTGATAGTGAAGGCTAACAAATAACTTGCCTATCAGTAGATTTGTCAAATCTAACTGAAAATGATTTCTTTTGAGGTAAAGTCTATGAAATGCCTAAAATCTAAGAAATGATCCCAAAATACCATCCGTGAGTGCCATCCACATGAACTCAACATGTAGCAAAGAAATTTTGAACAAATGGCTAAATCATAGACTTGTGTTCATAGAAATGGAGGTATATGTGATAACAATTGAGGATCTGGTTATCACAACAAAAAAATTACAAATGGGTTGTTCTTAAGGGATCCAAACTTATTGATCAATTCAGATTACATGCAAGGAAATGGTACATAGCATACTAATTGATGTTGGCAACACATAGCTGCAGGTTGCAAAAGGATTAAATACCTAAGCAAGATATGATCCAGGAGCTAGAATTATAAACCAGAAACTCACTATCTTTCATAAACTGGCAGATAACAAAAATCCATACTTAGAAATACCTCAAAGTATCCTTGAGAATTCAACAAATAAATTGTACCAGAAATAGCACAATTATTTCAGATAAAACTGTTGCCCACAATTGCCAGAATATAACATTGATCTACAAAAATTTAAGAACAATGTTTTTAATAGCTGTTACAGTATCAAATATTCATAATCTTCAAGCTCTGTGGAATTAAAAGCTTTCCAAACAGAAAGACCTGGTGAAAGAAATTAAAACGATGTGGGAACGGGATAAACTACATATTATTCTTGTTTCTTGTTGGCTATTACAGTTGATCCAAAGATGCTTTCAATGAAACTGCAGAAGATTAATTTACATCCAAATACTTCTATTCAGTTACCAAAAAAGCAGTTATTTTGCCCATCTGTGCAATAGTCCATAGAATATTAAATATAAAACAGTAATAACAAGATATTTACTTTCCCCAGAACTGTTTCTAGCTGAACTCAATTGAAAAAGATGAGAAAAATGAGAGGAATGTTCATATTAATTCTGCTATCCCGAGATAGAAAAAAAAATAAAAATGAACACTTCTCAAAAATAAAGAAGAGCACTGATAGGTTGAAAATTTACAAAAATATTTCCCAAATAAACAGATATTACTTCCCAAAGAAATAGTAGAGGCTGACAACAGACATTTGCTACTAGAGTTACTGAATGTCACTGCACTACCTCCAAATGGAGTCTAGGAAACAACTAAGATCCAAGAATGAAACCAAAAGGCCCTCCATGAATTCAGCTAGTGACAAGAAGCACCCAGCACTTAAATGACTGCATCAAGTCCATTTGTTATCAGAAAAAGAGAGGTTCAGGGGAGCAAAACAGGATTAGGTCATTTCTACCAGAAACTACAGAAAGCTCATTCTTTAAAAATTCTAACATTTTGATCCTGTAAACTTTGCAAGGAAACAGAAACCATACCACATATTACTGGAGGTTGCAAATATTTAGCAACTACCAAAAACCTAGAAAGATAAAAAGAAATGACCAAGATTATATGCCATGGATAGGCTTGATATTCTTAATTTAAAAGAGAACAAAACTCTGTACTGCAAATACAAACCTCAAATTATCCTTGAGAACTCAACAAACTGTATTGGAACAAAAGCATTATCACAGATAATTGCCCATAATCACCCAGACATAACATAAGCCACAAAAAAATTGAAAATGTCTTTAGCAGATGTTGCCATACCAAACTTTCATAATCTTCAAACTATATTGAATGAAAAGCTTGCAACAATATAGAAACCTAGCAGAAGAAATCAAAATGTGATAACGGTAGCAAGTACATATCACCCCTGTCATCCTGTCTCCTACTAGAGTTGCAATTTCAGTAGGCTGACAGAGGATGATCCTGAATCCCAATTCCTTTATTCAGTTACAAAAATAAAACAATATCTTTCACTTTATCCACCAAGACAACCGAATCCTAAACATAAAAGAATAACACCAGAATACCGACCTATCCCAAGACCATTTCAATCTGAGCTCCATCTAACATAAGATGAGAATGTCATAATTAACAACAATAATGATCACAGCTCACAGCTTAAAAAAATCATAGACAATCAGAACTAAAAGGGATACCAATCCAACCTTGTTTTTTTTTTTTTTTACACAAGAGGAAAGTGATTCTCTTCCCAGAAATGGAAAGTGATTGGTCTAAAATGATGAGGCAGAGCTGGGGCTGCCACCCTGGTCTCCTAACTTCCATTATAGCACTCTTCTCATGATACAAATAAGGAAAGAATTTCAGGAGGGGCAAAATAAAGATGAGGCTGACATGTGAGGTGATTATGAGGCGACCAGGCTGCCTAGAATAGAGGATCCATGCTGATGAGTTGTGGTACCTAAAGTTGCATGGGGAAGATAGAACCAGGTGATGGTGAACCTTAAATGTCAAGCTAGGAAGAACTAACTGAGCTCTTGAGTGTTTTTTTTTCCCAATTTGCATGTGCTCATGCTCTTTGAACACCAGTAGTTGGGTCAAGAGGAAGTAGAAGAACCACTGGTTAGTGTGGTCAAAGATGGTAAAAAAAGTAATTTAAGACAGTTGGACATTGTAAATGCATGCTAATTGGGAGTGCCACCTATGAAACTACCTTTTATGGGTCTCTTTTAAGACCAGTCCCATACGCATGAGAGGCCTTCAATTAGTGTGAACACAGAAGGGGATCTCTCTCACACACACACACACACACACACACACACACACACACAGATCACAAACTGTAAAATGAGTTTGGTATAAACTGAACTGGCTTCTTCATCTACTCCAAGGAGATGTTTCTTTTTAATTATTTTATATTTTTAATCTTTATACCTTACAACTCTAGAATTCCACATTCCAAAAGAGTGAAACAAAGAATTAGAATGTGAACAAAATCTTTGGTTACATTATTGTAAAATTTAACATTACCCAGACCCCCCTGCTGAATTAATCAGTCTCCTCAGTAAGGGTCTCTAGACCTCCATAGAGTAGATGACATGTCAGGAGCCTGATAACAGCAAGAAGGGACCTAGTCATTTGTTGGCCAAATTTGGATGTAATCTGTTGGGACAGGCTGTCTGAACTTTGCATGTCAACTACTGCATTTCTCAAGAGCTGAAAGGAAGATGTAGGCCAGGCGGTCCTTATATCCTTCCCTCCTTTACCTCAGCTGGCCTCCTCACAGGCCCACACACTGGAAGCAAAAAAGTCCAAAGCCTAGGACTTAGTCCAGACACCATAATGTTAAGACTCTCATAATGGGAAGTCCCCAAGCATTTTTTAATAACTAGTAAGTAGCAGAGCTAGGGTCCCAAACCAAGTCCTTTCAATCTAGATCCAATATTCCTTTCAGTACCAATAACAATTACATTAAAAAAAATCAAATCCATAAAACTTACACATATGCATAAAAAATACATCAGAAAGGGCAAGAGTAAATAAGTCATTATTTTTAGGTAAAAGTACAATTGCTTTTAAAAAAAATAAAACTAAGTCTGACCATATGGTTACACTGGGTTTTATTCAGGAGATTTTTCCCTTTGAGATTTTTACATTCCTAGTGCCTGGTATGCAATAGGCACTTAATAAATGCTTACTAATTCACAATGAAAAAATTTTTTTCAAGGTAAAAGAGAGAACTTCCTAAAGGTTGGAAAAACCTAAAACTAAAAAGAGAACAGGACAACTAAAGATGCAAAACAGGTGAATAAATCCGGAGAAACTCTTCCAAAAGTATCTATACAGAATCCCAGATTGTTAGAGCTGGAAGGTATCTGAAAGATAATCTAACCTAACCCCCTCATTCTATCATAATGTAATTCAAATTCCACCCAACCATTCACCGGTGCCATCTTACAACACCTCTTGTTGAATACAGGATACATTAATATCCCCACTCCCTGCCCCAGTTCCTAGAAGTCAATCCACTTAGCTGTGGAAGCGGGAAGAGCCAGACAGGAATCACTACCTTGAGGAGTACAAACCCTGCCAGCCCCAGAACAGACTCTGCCTCATGTCCCATCCTGCCTTCCACCCCAGTAATCTTGCCTTCTGTCTACAATCTCCATGATTCCCCAGACCAAAACTCCCTTCCCTGGCCACTACTCCTATGCAAGCAAACTCTGCCCCCACTAGAAGGGAAGTTCCTTTTAAGATCTATGAATGTAGTAGTATATGGTTGCACTGTAAGAAATGAAGAAAGAAACAGATTTGGTGAAATCCAGAAAGACTGGCATGAACCTCTGCAGAGCAGAGTAGGGCGATTTATACAATGATGGTGCTGAAAAACGACTCTGAAGGACTTAGGAATTCTGATTGATAATAAGAATAATAGCTAACATTTATGTCTTACTTACTATGTGCCCAGGAACTGTACTAAGTGCTTTCCAATGACTGTCTCATTCGATCCTCAAAACTACCTTGAGAAGTAGATACTATTAATATCCAAATTTTACAGATGAGGAAACTGAGGCAAGCAAAGGTTAAGTGACTTGCTCAGGGTCACAAAGCTAGGAAGAGCATGCTACCAGTCTCCCAACAGAAAAGATATATGTGTGTGTTTATGTGTGTGTGTGTGTGTGTGTGTGTGTGTGTATACTTGAGGTGCAGAATGAGATGAATACTATCAGACACATCCCAACATAGATGGACATCTTTTGCTTAACTACACTTATTTGTTATATGGGAGTTCTTAAGAAAAAATCAGGGGACAAAAGGGAAGTGATAATGATGCCAAAAAGAAGAGTCATTAAAACACTTTTTAAAAAATTGTTAAAGGAATTTCAGAGAGAGACACAGACAAGCAGGCAACTTTGAAACTAACACATTAAATTTATATTTTAAAAAAACCTAACTATGCATCCCAGAGATTCATGGCTTCATATGCAAACTCTTTCTGTTCTTTCATATGGAAATGTTCATATGTGTCGGTATTTGTCAAGTTCAGAATAACAAAAAATAAAAATTGTTTTTAAAAAAGAACTGAGAGCAGGGACTTTCTTTTGTATTTGCACGCCATAGCAGACTGCCTGACAGACAGTAGGCATTTAATAAATGCTTTTTCATTCATTCATTTTTTCATGAAGAAACTGAGACCAAATAGGAAAATTGACTTACCTGAAGTTAGTCAGTCAGTAAAGATTCATTAAGTGCCTATTATGTACCAGGCCCTGTGCCTTGGCACACTGGGGAAGCAAAGAAAGGCAAAAAGTTCCTACCTTAAAGGAGCTCACATGGAACAAACTATATATAGGTTAAACTGAACCTAGCATTCACAAAAGTCATGAAGAGAAGATGGGATGAAGTGAAGATGAGTCAATCCTGGTCCTTTGAGTGTTGTAGAGTAGAAAAAGCACTGAGTTTGGGGGCATCTAGGTGGCATGGTGGATAGAACAGCAGCCCTAGAGTCAGGTAGACCCGAGTTCAAATCTGGTCTCAAACACTCACTAACTGTGTAACCCTGGACAAGTCACTTAACATTAACTGGCTCAAAAAATAAAAGCACTAGGTTTCAAATCAGAGGACCTGACTTCAAAACCTGGCTCTGCTATTTTATTATCTATGTAAGCTTGAGTGTTATTTCCCCTTCTTTTACAGATAAGAAAACAAACAGTGTATTTGTTGGACTAGATCAGAGTGTGGACCCCTTTGGCAGTCTGGTGAAGTCTGTAGATGCCTTCATAAAGTAGCCATTTTAAATAGCATAAAATAGAATACATGGCATTACAAAGGAATTTCAATGACATTGAAATAAAGATGTATTTTTTCCCATTCAAGTTCACAGACACACCTCTACCCCCAAATCTTCCCTTTGGTGGAGGAGCCCAGGTTAAGAAGTCCTCTAAGGCCACAGAATCAAAAACCTGGAGCTGGAAGGTGCCTTCTAGTCAAGCCCCTCCCAACTCCTTTATACAGATGAGAAAACTGAGATCCAAGAAAATAAAGTGACAAAGCAGAACCCAGAACCCAGGTTCTCTGAGTCTAGATCCTCCCTTTCTACCCACACACCAGGCTTCTCGGGGCAACAAGGCGGCACTTCTGTCTGGGTAGACAAGACCCATCCCTCCCACTCAACCCCCAAACAACCTGTCCCCCAGATGGAGAATGGTTAGTGAACAGAGAGCTGGGCTTGGAACCCTAACGATAGTGGGTTCAAATTCTGCCTTGAACACTTACTAGCTCCATGAAATTGGGCAAATCACAGCTTCTCTTCTGAAGGGGCTTGACAGGGTCTGTAAGATTCTTTCCATCCTGAAGCCTACAATCCTATGATCTATGGAACCCAATTCTGGATTTCAGTATAAGAGATGCACAGAGCTCAGGCAGGTCATACCCTGGTATCTTATTTCTCATCCTAAAGCCTAACTCAGCAGATGAACAGACAGACCCATGTAGCTCAGCAAGGCAAAATAGGAAATGCCAAGTGAGGTAATCAAAACCACTTGCACTCAGCAGTGGAGCTGAGGGGAGGCAACAGCAGCCTGGCCCAGCCCAACCCAGCCCAGCCCCAGCCCCAGCCCCAGCCTCAACCCCAGCCTCAGCCTCAGCCTCAGCCCCAGACCCAGACCCAGCTCCAGCCCCAACCCCAGGCCCCAACCCCAGGCCCCAACCCCAGCCCCATCCCAGCCCAGGTCACATAAACCATTCCGTCAAGCCCCTCTGAGCTCTACAGCATGCTAAATATGCAAAGAGAAGATGGTCTCCAAGGAACTAGTTAAAATTGCCTCCACTCAGGGAGACAAAGACCTACAGTTAGGTTACCTGGACCCTCAGGAAATAAATAAAATGCTTAACAAAGCAACAACTTAGCACAGGCCTTCTCCGGGCTGCAGTAATAATGCTTGATAAGATATGCTGCAAGCTAGAATGATGAGTTGGAAAGGCTTAGCCATTAATTCCCCTTTCTAAAACATGTTAAAGATGGCAAAGTACTTTATCCCCAACCCTGTGAGGTAGATAGTACAAGTATTATCTTACACTTTAAAAACTGAGGTAAGCTCAGACAACTCATTAGTGTTGGAGCCAGGCCGCTCCAAGCTGACTCCCCTTTCCATTATCCCCCATTACTCCCTACTTTTCAGAACCTCACTCTCCTTCCCGTGCCACTTGCCAGGATTTTTTTTTTTTTTTGGTTTTTGGAGGGCAGTTGGGGTTAAGTGACTTGCCCAAAGTCACACAGCTAGTAAGTGTGTCAAGTGTCTGAGGCCAAATTTGAACTCAGGTCCTCCTGACTCCAGGGCCGATGCTCTACTCACTGCGCTTCCTAGCCGCCCCCACCTACGACGATTCTTCTGTCCTCCAACATTTCCCATGCCTCCAGAATTCATACTGGCAGGTCTGGGTCTACCGTTCTGGGGGCTCAGCCCACTATGGCAACATGACATGAGTGTGTAGGTCTGCTTCCATTTACACTTACTCAAAGGAAAGAAGAACAAAAATAAGAACAAGAAGAATGCCAACAAGAGAAAAAAAAGAAGGGTTTACAGAACCCTTACAGAACTAACATTTAAACAGCTAGAAGTTTCCAAGCCAAGAGGGAAATGACAACATAGGAGATGGCTGGCTGAAGAGATGAGGGGGAAACAATCATACCAGCTAAATGCAGCACTAAAAGCCCCATGAACAAATGTTTTCATGAGTACATGTGCCTATTCGGGGTCACAAAAAAGGGGGAAGGGAGAAAAAGATATAACATAATGGGTCTAGGCGACTGTTGCAAGGCAAATCTCAAGAAGATCTGGCTGCGAAGTCATAGTATCTGAAAAAAGTACAAAAAGTTAAGTCACCATGGAAAAGCTTCCATGCTAAGCCCTGAAGGAAGCCTACATGTCTGTCTGTAGGCATCTACACGATGCTTAATGTCTGACCATGGTGGTGGCACATCTTTAATGCATCCTAAAAGGAGACTCATCAGTCTTCAAGTCTTCTGCTATACTTTCTCTGTGGAATTGGCTGCATAAGCAAAGAAAAATGAAGAAGGTGAAGGAGGTAGCAGTCTTATTGATCCCTATCCTGTTCTGAGCCTGTGTCTGACATATTTTATCTAGTTTATAGGTGCTCCATTTTAAGAAGACCATTGACGAGCTTGAACACACACAGAGAAGGGTGTCCAGGATGGTGAGGAAAACCAAAACCATGTTATACAAGGTTCCATTGAACAAACTGAGCTTGGAGAAGATCAAGGAAGGATGTGATTAAGGTATTTGAAGGACTGCCATGTAAAGAAGGGGCTAGACTTGTTCTCCTTGGGCTCAGAGGGTAGAACTGGAAGAAAATGAGGGAGAGTTACAAAGAAGCAGAAATTTCACTTAGTTGAAGGAAAATTTCCCTGTGGTAAGGACAACCCAAGAGTGAAATAAGCTGCCTCAGGAAGTAAAGAATTCCTTATCAGCGTAGATCTAGATTACCTCTCAAGGGTGCCTCTCAGGTGGTTGGACTAGATGACCTAGGGTCCCTTCCAACTCTGAGAGTCCCAACCTTGGAGAGGAAAGAAAGGACTAGGCCAAGTGCATATTTTAACTGAACCCACAATGCTACAGGGTCATAGGGAAGACATCTGCAAATACAACTAACTGGAAGAAGCCGTAGAAATCAGCCGGTCCAACTCCATCGTTTTTTTCAGAAGAAATGAAAGCCTAGAGAAGGATGGGGAAGTGACCTGCCCAAAGTCACAGCCATCAGAAGCAACTCTGGAATTTCAGTTCAGATCTTTTGACTTCAAATCCAAGGTTCTTTCTACTTCATGTCACGCTTGACCTCCCTTCCTCTCTTCTTCTCTTTCATAAGTTGTATCCCATGCAAATCGGCAGTTTTAGTTCCATATTGGAAAGGATAGAGGAACAAGATCGTAGGGACATCCTGTACCAAACCCTTCAAGAAGCATAGGAAGGAAGTAGAGCTTCGTAGAGAAAGTCTTGGAAAAAGGGAGCCAGGGTGTATTGAAAATGGTCAGGCAACAGAGGGATGTGCCAGCCTGATATATTTTTCCTTATCTGTAAAATGGTATAATAATAGCACCTACCTCACAGGGTTGTTGTGAGGTAATATATCTAAAGTGCTATGCATAGCTTAAGTGGATGTGTGTATGAGTGTATGAACATGTGTGTGTATGTGTGCGTCTGTGTGTTAGTTATTATTCACTATTATATGATCTGAGGTTTGGAACCACTACTCCTAACAGTCCCAGTCCCTCAGGCAGCACAGTGGCTGGACCCTGCTGCTGCTTCTCCTGCTTCCCAGGACATGCCCAGGCATCTTGCTGTACTGTAGAGGATCATGGTCCTGAAGTCCTTCTGTGGCAGCGGGAGAGTTTCTAGAGATATGTGTAGGGGAGCGGAAAAGAAAGGTAAATGAGGGAGACAGAGGTGGACAGGTGCTGGCCTAAGGACAGAGAGAGGCGCTGTCCATTCTATTCCCGGGCTGTCCTCGAGACGAAGTACAAAGACACATTCAGGAGGACCCCCAGAGCTGCCGGGGAAACGTCTTACTTGGGCATCAGAGCCCAAAGTGGAGACAGGGGGTGGGGCAGGGACAGGTAGTAGATTAAGGAAGGATCTGACAGAAGAAAAGCAGTTGAACCGTTCAAAAGCAGCTGGGGATGGGTTGAGGTGGGGGGAGGTAGAATTCTATTCAACAAATATTAAACTGCTTCTGTGGATAAACACTATATATACTACGCGCTGAGGTTGGGAAGGGTACAAAGTTTAGGTAAGGCACGTCGTAGCATTCCTTCGAGAAGCATAGAGTTTCGGAGGTCCAGCAATAAGGAAGCTACCTCACTCCCCCAGTTCTGCGCTGAGTCCCCACCCAAGCCAACCCCAAGACTCCGTGGGGTCAACAAGAAAGAGCAGCGTCTCCCAATTTGGAAGCCCTGGGATTGGCAAGTAGTACCGGGAGAGAAGAGGAGGGGGATGGTTCTCGCAAAGAGAGGCCGAGCAAACCCCACTAGACTCTTGAGCTTGGGTCTGGGTGCAAGCGAGCCCATACGCTCCTCACCCCTCTCCCCAAGCCCTTCTAATCCCCATCCCTACGACTAGGTTGGCCCAACGTTTCGCGGTTGCAAACGTGAGAAAAAACAGAGCAGCCATACCCCCACTTCCAACTCCCCAGCCGCCCTAAGCTGCGCTCAGATTTGGGGGAAGAGAAGGCCAGGGGGAGAGAGGCAGGGCACTTGTTGCAAACAGTCTCAGAGAGCTAGGAGACACCCAGACCCGCTCGAGTGGGCAGCGGTGACGACCCCTGCACGAGCACTCCTACCTCCAAACAGACCGATGCTAACTCCGAGCAAGCCAACCTCTCCCAAGCCCCAGGCTCGGTGCCCCTAGCCCTGCCTGTGCCCTGCGCTCGATCTCCAGGCACCTCTTCGAGTCCCCTCCTCCCATCCAGGAGCCTCAACTTACCCCGCTGCGCAGGGGGCCCGGGGATCTCCGGTTGCTTCACATCGGGTTTGCCAATTGGCTCTTCTCCCTTCTCACTGGCCAAATCTCTCTATCTCCCGGCCAATCTCTCTCGGTCCCTAGAACTGTCAGTGTCTCTGTCTCTATCTGTATCTCTGTCCCTCCTCCTTCTCCTTCCTTCCCCCTCCCCCTCTCTGGTCTCTCGGCCCTTTTTTCCGGGTTAATTACGCTTAGCACTAAAGCAAAACGCAACCCCCGGATGTGAGTACAATGCTCGGAGGCCGGCCCCCAAGGGGAGTAGGGAGGGGGGGAGTAGGGAAGGGGAGGAGAGGGAGAGGTGCAAAGGCCAAGAGGGGCTGAGAGCCGTGTGGGGGCGGAGGGGAGCGGGTCTGTGTGGGGGAGGGAGGGAGAACTGAGAGAGGAGGTGGAAGGCGAGAGGCGGGGCCCCGGGGCTGACAGGTCTTGGAGGGACAACCTCTCCCAGGTGGGAGCTGTAGATCTGACACCTCCCCTCCCGCTTATATTTCGAGGAGAAAGATTTCCCATAACTAGACCCCCTTGCATTTTTGTGGCTTCCACTCCCTGGTTTGCACCCCAGTTCCCACTGGGATCTGGACAGATAAAGGGGTAGTAAGCAGGAAAGGAGTTGGTGCATGTCTTTGAGAATCGAAAAATGTTCGAGCTGGAAATGAATCTAACCCGCTCATTTTACAAAGGAGGAAACTGAGGCCAAGAGATAGGAAGTAACTTACCCAAGGTCACATAGCTTTGCAAGGACCCGCTTTTATTTCTTGTTTTTTCCTTCCCAATATCCTTGGGGAGATTTGACACTGGCTGCAGAGCGCTTGAGAAAACCTGGCTTTAAATCTTGTCTCTGCCTCTTACCAAGTATGTCTTCTAGCAAGTCACTCTCCCACTGCCCAGCAGATGCTTGGGTACCACCCACAATAATAAGGGGGCCTCGGTTTCATTCTTTGTAAAACGAGGAAGCAGAGTTGGACTAATTTACCTCTGAATTCCTCTCCCACTTCCTCTGCACCTCAGTTTCCTGGTATATAAAACTAAGGAGTTAGATTAGATGTCTTCTAAGGTCCCAAATCTAAATCTCTAGCATGATTCTATGATATGATAAACTTTCCTGAGGTTAAAGAATTAGGTTCAGGAGAAGAAAGAGAACAAGAACAAGGGATGGATAGATAAAGCGTTTAACCTCTTCCTGTGTGCCTAACCCAGTGCTAATGAGCCCATGTGACTAACCTGATACTAGCCCTGTGACCCTGAGAACATCACCTCTCTATGTCCCATTTTCCTCATCTGTGAAATGACAATAATAATACTTATGCTGCCTACTTTACAGGGTTTTTGTCATGCAATGATTTTGTAAACCTTTATTATTATTGGTTGTACCCAAGGAACTTTATAGGCCTGAGAGAAGTCACCTTTCTTGCCTTCAAGAAGCAAATTAATGTACCCTGTTAAAAGGGGATTATAGATCTGGAAAGAACCTTAGAAATCATCTCATCTACCTCTTTCATTTGACAGATAAGGAAATTGAGATCCAGAGTTGTTAACCCAAGGTCACGAAAGTACAAAGTAGCAGAGTAAAGATTTGAACCCAGGTCCCATGACTCCAAATCCAGTGCTTGGCCCCATGGTATCACTCAAATCATCACATGTAACTGACAAAGGAAAAGGTACAGGAAAATATACATTCAAAAAGGGACATTAACAAATGTTCATAAATGGTTCATTGCTGAGGGAGAATGAATATGTCCCGTCCGCTTATACCAGTGTAAATATGACAGTCTCTAGTGTGTGTTGATCTCAGTTAATAATAGCCAATAAACATTAATTAAACAAACATTAATTAAGCACCCACTGTTCCAGGCACTGTGCTAAACACTGAAAAAAGGCAAAAGACAAGGAGCTCTAGGTCTAATGGGACTGGCTCCCAGAAGTCTTCAAGGAAGAGGTGGAATTTTAGAAAAATCTTGAATTATAATAGCTCATTTATGGAGTGTTTTTACAGTTTGGAGAACACTTCCCTCACAACCACCTTGTGAGGTATATAATCTAAATATTATTTCCCCATTTTACATATCAGGCAACTCGGGTGCAGAGAGAGGAAGTCTAAAGTCAGTCACATGGCTAGTGAACACCAGAATCAGCTGGGACCCATATCCTCTACCCTTTCCACTGCACTTCTAAACAGAAAGCACATGTTTTATTTGCAAAGAATAGTAATAATAGCTCACGTTTCTATTGGCCTCTTAAGTTTCCAAAACCCTTTTATTGTAACCAGTTGGTTTGGGCAAATAGCAAAAGTATTATTATCATCCCCATTTCTTGTAGATAAGGAAGCTGAGGCTTAAGGGACTTGCCCAGGGTCTCACCAGTTGGAATTAGGCCTGGAACTCAGATCTCTACAAATTCTGAGTCCTAGAGTGCTATCTGTGATCATGGGGGAAATAGAGGAAAACCTAAATCCCTACATCAGTGGTTCTCAACCTTCCTAATGCTGCGACCCTTTAATACAGTTCCTCATGTTGCGGTGACCCCCAACCATAAAATTATTTTTGTTGCTACTTCATAACTGTAATTTTGCTGTTATGAAGCTATCTGATATGCAGGATGTATTTTCATTCTTACAAATTGAACATAACCCACAGGTTGAGAACCACTGCGAAAGAGAAAAAAAAACTCTAAGGAAGGAAATCAGAGCTCCTAACCAAGAAGGGCTGGAGTCAGGGGGAAAGAGAATTATGTTGGCTCTTCCAAAAGTCTTAGTGTTTATAGATTTGACCAGGTCATTGGCTCCCTGTTACCCATGGAGTAAAATTTAAAAATTCTCAGCCTCATATTAAAAACCTTCCACAAACTGGCCATTCATATTTCTTCCCCCACCACTCACCATTATAGCTAAACTGACCTATGAGCTATTCCCCAAACACATTTTATCTCCTATCTCAGCACCTTTGCATAGGTGATCCTAGAGACAGATAAGGAAATTAAGATCCAGAAATGATTAACCCAAGGTCACACAAGTACTAAGTAGCAGAGTCAAGATTTGAACCCAGGTCCCATGACTCCAAATCCAGTGTTTATCCCCATGATATTACTCAAACCATCACATGTAACTAACAAAGGGAAATGTACAGGAACATATACATTCAAAAAGAGACATTGATGAATGTTCATAAATCATCTTTGTTGAGGAAGAGTGAATATGTCCTGTCTACTAAAACCAGTATAAATATGGCAGTGTAATGTGTGTTGGTCTCAGTCAATAGTCAATAAACTATGTGCACCTATTATGTGTCCAAAGTGCACTCCATCCTCCCTACCTCCCTTAGAGTTGTACACAACTGAAATGACTGAATAATTTTTTAAAAATAGTCCCTGCTCTCAAGGAGCTCATAACCCAATGTAGGTAGGGGAGTCAAGGAGACAACACGAAACTGTTTACATACAGGACATGTAGGATAAATTGGAGACAATCTCAGAGGGAAGGCATTACTAGAATTAAGGGGGATGATGGAAGGCTTCTTGTATAAGGTGGGATTTTAGCATAAACTTGAAGGAATCCAGGGGAGCCAGGAGATAGAGAGGAAGAGAATTCCTGGAAGATAATGTGTTTTGTGAGAGGAACAGTAAGTGTGAGGTGTAGGCTCTGGGACCTCCCCCCCTTCCCCTTTGAGCTCTCCTTGAATCTTTGAAGAGCCCCTTGAGGTCTGGTTGGGTCTTCCCACTTGGTGGGGCATTTGCAGAGGCTGTGGGTATTTCACTGTGGCTGGGCCCAAACCTCTGTTGCTGGCCTGGCCCTCCATTGTCCATCTGCTTCCCACCCTGGAGCCTATCAAAATATCAATTCACCCTTACATTGACCTCATTAACTCCACCTGAAGTCCCTCCCCAAACTTATTACTGGAGTCTAACCTCATTGACTCCTCCTGAAGACCCTCCCCAGGCTCCTCCTCTAGACCACCCCTAGATTCCTCTGTATAGAAGACCCCATCTTTCCTCCATCTGTGTGAGAGCTCTGTGGAATGGTTTGGCACAGATTCGCTCTGTGAGAGCGCCATAGAATAGCTTAGCACAGATTTGCTCTGTGTGAAAGCTCCATAGAATAACCTAGCATAGACTGGCTCCTTAAGAGTCTACCCCATATGGCGAACTTGAACTTTCAATAAACTTTACTTTTTCTTTGGCTGAGAAGACTTGAGTGGAATTCTTTCAGCAGGACCTGGCATGTTGGTATTTTGGGGTCTCAGGCAGCCCTAACCCTCTTTGGGTACCCTCTTCATAAGAATGCCAATGCCGCTAGATCATAGATTATGTGGAGGGAGGTAAGGTGTAAGAAGACTGGAAAGGTCAAGTTACAAACGTCTTTTAAAACCAGAGGGAAGAACAGTCAACTGGTAGGTAGCTCACTGTGTGGTTAGCAACTTCCATGTTTCTCTTCTAGGGCGGTTTTCTGCCTGAGCCAAAACTTCCTTCTCTCCACTACCTCTTCTGCCCTTCACTGCCACTGTATCCTCCAGATATCTGGTTCTACTATTAAACTTTCCTTCATTCTAAATCTCTTCCTCTTACTCTTTCTTTTTAAAATTGTTACGTTAATAAATAAAAATCTTCCTTCTCCCCTATTCTTTTTATTATTTTCAACTGCTGAGTTAGTTATCTTGGTGGATTTAAGTGCTGGGTTCAAGATTAGAAAGTATTGGGCGGCTAGGTGGTGCAGTGAGTAGAGCACCGGCCCTGGAGTCAGGAGTACCTGAGTTCAAATCCTGCCTCAGACACTTAACACAAAAACTAGCCGTGTGACCTTGGGCAAGTCACTTAACCCCAACTGCCCTCCAAAAAGCAAAAAAACAAACAAACAAAAAAAAAAGATTAGAAAGTATTTGAATCTGGTCTCAGACAGTAACAACCTTTGTAGGCTCTATCCTGATATCTCTCTGTCTCTCTTTCTCTGTCTCCTTCTTCCTCTCCTGTCTTTCCCTTTCTTCTCTCTCTCCTTCCCTCTCTTTTCCTCTCCCTTTCTCTCTCTCTCTTCTTCCCTCTCTCAACATCCATAAAATTTCTATCATCTCTATGCAACTGAAGCTCAAGTCTACATATCCAACCTTCATTTTCCCTCTGTGCTCCAGAACATCTCCAACTCCACCCTACCTGTTGGACGTTCCCACCTAGATGTTCCATAAGCATCTTAAACTCAATGTGTCCAAAGCAGAGCTTTCCCTTTCCTCCTCAAAGGATCCTATTTCTTAATTTCCCCATTTCTATAAAGGGCACCACTACACTTTCAGTTTCCTGGGAGAATGGAGAGGACATCCTCTTTACTCCTGCTAATTCCTCCATATTCAATTAGTTTCTAAATCTTGTTGATTCTACTTCTTCAGTATCTCTTCCATCTGACCCCTTTTCTATGGTTACATTAACTATGATCCTAGTGCAGACTTTCCTCACCTTTCCCCAGGCCTACTGTAATTACCTCCTAATTGGTTTCTGGTCTTGTCACCTTTCCCATCCATCCTCCTTACAAATGTCAAATTGATGTTCCTAAAGCATAGGTCTCACCTTGTCACTGCCCTGAGCAAGGGGGGTTCTGTGGCTACCCTTTCCCTTTAGGATAAAGTCCAGACACCTCTGTCTTCTTCAGTATTTTGCCATCTGGATCTAGCCTTTCTATATAGGCTAATGACACATCACCTGGGCTCCAGCCAAATTAGCCTATTTGCTTTTGTCCTGTGCCTATCTCCAGCCTTCATGTCTTTGTACAGGCTGTTCTCCATGCCAGAAATGCTTTTCCTCCTCACGTCCCATCCCCTTCAGGAGGTGTTTCCTGATTCCCCCAAATGTTAGTGCCCCCTTCAATATCCTGCATTTGCTTTGATCTCCAATGCCTTCTTTCATACATATGTTTTGTATTTACTTCTTTATGAGCATCCACCCCTTCTCCCACCTAGTCCATAGACTGAGTTCCTTGAGAATGGGAACTGTCTCACTTTTGTATTTGTGTCCAGAGCACCTAGAACTGTGCCTGGGACATAGGAGGTAATGTTTATTCATTGATTAATGTGATCCTGGGCAAGTCATTTAACTTTTCTGATCCTCAATTTCCTCATCTGTAAAATGAGAAAAAAGAATACTCTCTAGGGTACCCTTTAGGTGGCACAGTGAATAGAGAACCGGCCCTGGAGTCAGGAAGACCTGAATTAAAATCTGGCCTCAAGACACTTAACACTTACTAGCTGTGTGACCTTGGGCAAGTCACTTAACCCCAATTGCCCTGTCTCTTACCCTCCAAAAAGCTCTATATAAATGTTAGTTACTATCATCATCATCATCATCATCAAAACTTGACTGCCTCCAGAAGACCCACATTCTTAGCCACCTTCTCCAGTCCTAGATGCTACTCTCGCACCCCTACTGATGAACTGGAACAGAAAGAGAAGCAGATATGCCCTTTGCTCCTCATAGTCTCTTCCAGACCTTCCTTCTGCCATCACTCAGAGGAGTTTCCTCTGCTGAGATTCAGATAACTGACCAATACCACATGGTACCGATTCCTATTACTGCCATCTGGCCTCTGGGTCACTCCCCTTTTCTCAAGGAGCTCCATATCTGGCTCTTTGGCTTCCTCTCCACACTAAACTGTGCCTCATACTTGGAGGGTTTAATATGTATACATACTGATGACCCCTCAACTACCTTGGCCTTCTAGTTCAACCTCCTCAGATTCTGGAGCCTTTATTTTCACTTCTACCTCAGCCACCCACAGGACTGGTCATACCTTAATAGCTCACCACCACCCATAACTGTTTCATAACCTAAATACTCTAAAATCTCCCTTCTATCTCTGTCTTCTAGACCTACTTTTCATCACCTATTTCATCTCTAATTCTACTCCTTCCCCAATCCAATATCCCTTCTCTAGCTATCTGAAAGTTGACTAATTTAACTATATATTCCCATCTATTCTTGAATCCCTATTGCTCTTTTTCTGTCAATACTCATGACTTTCCAACTCAGATCCTGGTTACCCCTTCTCTGCTGTGCACTACCATACAGCCGTACCATCTGGGTTTCACTGTAGATTTGTGTTATTTAACCTCAACTGGGCTTTCACTTCAATCCCTCATTGATTACATGTTACATCTCCCACAGAGCTTATTCCAAGCCTTGTCTTCTCAAATCCCCTACACTTTACCCTACTTCCTACTTCTCTGAGAAAATGGCGGCCATCCTCTGTGTGCTCCCACTTCTTACCTCTTTCATGGTTTAATGTTTTGCATTTTGCTTTAGTGTGAAGCATAAGATCACTCCACATCATTCCCAGTTATCTCCTTTTTTGCTCTAGTCTCCATAGAAGAAGTAACCCTTCTCTTAACTCCTTTGCTTGTACCCTTGATCACATTGCCTCCAGTCTTCTCCAGAAGCTTGTGCTTCAATTATTTCCTTTTGTTAATCTTCAATTCCTCCTTATCTACTGGTTTCTTCCCTTTTGCCTACAAACATGCCCGTATCTCTTCCATCCTTAAAGAAAACTTTCAGTTGAGCCAGAAGCTATTATTCTCCAACCCTTCCCCTCTTCATTGCAAATCTCCTAGACTTAGAAGATGTCAGATATAATCCTTGCCTCTACTTCCTATATATCACTTGTGATCTGACTTCCTACCCCACTACTCAACTGAAACCTTTCTCTCCAGTGTTACCAAGTGTTTAATGGAGGAACTGCTTGTCAGGAGGGGGGAATCCATCCTGCACTTGAGGACCTAGAAGGCCACACATGACTTCAAGACTGCAAGTTTCCCACCTCTGCGCTGGGTAGTACAATGATTAGAGGACTTGAGCCTGGAGTTGGAAATATCTGAGTTCAAATCAGGACTTGAATACTTGATAGCTATGTGACCTTGGGCAAGTCACTTAACAACTGTTTGCCTCAGTCTCCTCATCTGTAAAATGGGGATAATAACAGCACCTATCTCCCAGGGCTGGTGAGAGGATCAAATGAGGTAATAATTGTAAAGTGCTTCTCATCGTGCCTGGTACAAAGTGCTACCTAAGTGTTAGCTATCATTATTAAGGGATTTTGAAGAAAGTACTCATCCTACTTTATCTCTCTGTATCTTTTAAGAGTCAACTCCCGCTCCTTTTTGGATACTTTCTCCTCCCTCAGCTTTCCTCACAATACCCTCTCCTATTTCTTCTCCTACCTGTCTGACTACTCTTTGCTAATTCAGTTATCATTGCTATGTAGATCACTGCAGAGCCTATATAATGTATTCAACCCTAATCTCTCTCCTGAGTTTCAATCTCCCACTTGGAGATTCCATAAGCACCTCAAATTCAACATGTTCAAAATGGAACTTATTCTTTTCCCTCTTAAACCAATTTCTCCCTTTCTTCCTATTTCTATTGGGGATGGGGGAGGGGAGAGGAAGAAGGAGGCGAGGGGTGAGCAAAGACATTATTGGCATTGTTATAGTGACCCAGGCTCACAACCTCAGAGACAACCTAGACCAGGGGTGGGGAACCTTAGGCCTCAAGGGCACGTGTGGCCTTCTAGGTCCTCAGATGTGGCCTTTTGACTGAGTTCAAGTTTTACAGAGCAGATCTTTTATTTTTAAATTTTGTTATTTATTTTTATTTTATTATTTACAGATCCTTCTATTAAGGGGATTTGTTCTGTGAAGTTTGGATTCAGTGAAAGGGCTGCACTTGAGGACCTAGACATGTGGCTTTGAGGCCACAGGTTCCCCACCCCTGAGTCCTGAACTCTTCCTCAGCTTCACCGCCAAATCTTGTTCAATTCTACTTCTACAACATCACTACCTCTCACTTGGACTATTGAAGTAGTGTTCTTTTTTTGTTGTTTTTGTTTTTGTTTTTTGCTTTTTGGAGGGCAGTTGGGGTTAAGTGACTTGCCCAAAGTCACACAGCTAGTTAGTGTGTCAAGTGTCTGAGGCCGGATTTGAACTCAGGTCCTATTGACTCCAGGGCCAGTGCTCTATTCACTGCACCACCTAGCTGCCCCTACGCCACCTAGCTGCCCCATGAAGTAGTGTTCTAATTGATCTCCCTGGCTCTAGTTTTTCCCCTCTGTAATCCATCCCCATTGGTAGCTGGCATAGCTTCCCCATAGGTCTGACAAATTGGAAAGTTATGGTGTCACCTCAAGGGTTAAGTAAAAACTAAACTGCAAAGTGAGGGTTGAATCCAAAGGTCCCTGAAATAACCAATCACAGGGCTTGTCTCTAACCGAACCACCTACTTTTATTCCTGCTACTCTGATCCCTTTAGGGGCAAACTCCCCACATCTGAGCTTGGTTGAGCTCCTTGGGGGTCCCAAGAACCCACAGTCATTGGGAGAAATTCAGGTCCCACACTAGGTCACATGGAGGCTGGATGGTATTGATGGGTGAATAAAATCCCCATCTCCCTCCCCTGTCATTTGGATGGGTCAGGATGAGTCAAACAAGATGAGCAGGCATGAATGGACTTTGATCAGGACTGCAGATCTCATAAACGAGCTTTGCCTCCAAATCTACCTACCCCCTTTTCAAACTTCCCTGTTTCTGTTGAAGGCACCAAGACCTTTCTAGTCACCAGTGTTTTCACAGCTATCTCTGCCTCCTCACTTTTCCTCACCTTCTATTGACAGATCCAGTCAGCTGCCAAATTTTCTACCTCCAGATCTCCAGTATCTGCCTATCCCCTTCTCTCTACTCTACTCCCACAGCATCACCCTAATCTAGGCTTTCAACACCTCTTACCTGGACTACAGCAGCCTCCTAATTAGGCTCCCACCTCAAGGCTCTCCCTTTTTCAGTCCTCCACGAAGCTGTCAAAGGGGTTTTCCTAAAGTGTTGGCGGGACCATATCTCTTACACAGAGCCCACCCCACTCAAGAAACTCCCTTGGCTCCCAATTGACTCTAGGATGAAGAATTTTTTTTCATTTCATTTAATCCCATCAATTTAATTTCTATTTTATAATGTAATATCCATAATAATAGCTGGCATTCATATAGTGCTTGCAAAGTACTTTACAAATATTTTCTCACTCCCTTCTCACTACAACCTTGGGAGGTAGGTGCTATTATTATCCCCATTTTATAGATGGGGCAATCAATGCAGACAAAAGTTAAGTAACTTGCCCAAGGTCATATAGCTAATCAGTGTCTAAGGCTGGAATTGAATTTCCTCTTCCTAATTCTAGGTCTAGAGCTCTATCCATTTCAACACCTAGCACCATAAGATTAGTACAATAGTGCATGTATATAATAAGTTTATAATTTATAAATGAGTAAATATACATATAATGGAAGTGCATGCTCAATTTTTTTTTAACCGATGGGGTGTATAAACAAAAAAGTTTAGAATCCACTGGTGTATAAAATAAAATTCAAATTCCTTAGTCTGGCGTTTTAAGGTCATTCATAATCTGTCTCCCACCTGCCTTTCCAGACTTAATTTGTACTATTCCCTTTCCCAGACACAAGAGCAGTTCCTTTAACTTGACTTTCTATGTTTTATCCCTACGCCCTTGCATAGATTCTCCTTCATGTCTTAATAGTTCAGTTTAAGTTCAGCTTAGATGTTATCTCCTATGGGAAGCATTTCAGCATAATGCCTCTGTTTATCCAAATGTAAAACTAAGATAATAACAGCAATTCCTTCTCAGAGTCATTGTGAGAAAAAAATGATATATTTGTACAACATTGAGCACAGTGGTTGGCACATAGTAGACACTTAAAAATGTGGAGAGGAGAAGGGAAGAGCCATCATTTTGGATCTGAATCAAATCCAAGTCTAGGAAGGCCTTCCAAGGAAGGCAGGATTTGCACTGAATCTCAAAAGATGCTCAGGACAGTGGTAGGTGAAGAGGAATGGGAAGAACATCAGACAGGTGGAGGAGAGGGAAAAGTATGATCATCCTTGGTTCTAAACTGGGGAAACAGTTAGAAAATGCCTCCTCCCTCTTACCCTGGTAAATTGTCAAAGGGTTACGTACCACCAAACTTAGTTAATACCAAGCTAACTTAACCACTCTGACTTTTTCTCTCCTTTCCTGGCTCTTGATCACTTTTCTTGACCCAATCGTCTACTCAGGTTCCAGAAGCATCAAGTTGTTGGTAGTTTAGCGCATACCCTGTCATGGTCCCTTTCCCTTCCCTCAGCACGTGTACTCCAAGCAACCTGAAAACCTGTTTCCTGTAATACATTTCAGCAAAGGGTACACTCAATAGCCAGCTTCTGGTTGCCTAGAAAAGGTAATTCAAGGGACTGAAAGCACTGTAGAACTTAAAAACAGAGAGTCAGTATATATTTCACTTAAAGAGAAAAATAGAGTTTTGTATATCTCAGTATTCAATTGGCAGAATTGGAATAGACTGGGAACATAGAAGGTAAAGTGTCAGAACTCAAAGGGAATTTAAAATGTAGAATTTTGATAATGTTTGAGATGACAAATACCCTTCATCCTTAATTTAGTGAAAAAATAAACACAGAGATCTCTTAGAATAAGAACAGGAGTTTATTCTCTTCCCAGGGAGAAGAGGGTGATCTTCCCCATGACTCATCATGGAGAAGAGGCTGGTTACAAAAGACAGTGCAAGAATTTATAATCTAATGTAATCAAGCCCCCTTCCCAACTGTCTCCTCTCTCATTGGTGGAGAAGCATACTTAACCAAATTCTTCCCCAAATGGAACAGCAAGAAAGGAATGGGAGGAGGGTCCCACCAAGGCTGGGAAAACAAAGGAAGATAAAAGTGATTGACAGCAGCAATGGAGGAGGGGAGAGGAAGGGAAAGTTAACAACCCCAAATTGAGAAGTTTTCCCTCATCCCATACAATAATAATAGTTGACTTTATATAGGTCCTTAAAGTTTATAAAGTTTTTTATATTAACTTATTTGATCCCTGTAATAACCTTATGACATAAATACTACAAATATTATTATCTCTATTTTAAATATAAGAAAATTGGAGCTCAGAGAAGACCTTGTCCATGGTCATATAGCTAGTAAGTGTACAATGTGGTATTTGGATTTAGGTCTCTTCTGAGTTCAAGTCTAGACAAATTTCTACCATGTTCTCTTTACTTATAAATTATTAGAACTGAGAGGACCTTAGAATATCGGATCCTAAATGGCAGAGCTAGAAGCAGCCTTAGAATATAGAACATGTAGTAAGTTTCCCTAATAAAAGTTGCATTCCTAACATAGCCGTTTCCTGACTGATAAAGATACAAATAGATAGGTTTTAAAGGAAGAAAATCAAGCCATATGAAAAATGCTCCAAATCTCTTAATAATTTTGAAAATGCAAATCAAAGCAACTCTGAGGTTCTACTTCACCATCATCAGATTGACAAAACTGACCAAAAAAAAGATGAAAAATGTTGGAGGGACTGTGGGAAAATAAGTACATTAATGCAGTGTTGGTAGAGTTGGAAACTGGTCTTTTGAAAAGTAATCTGGAACTATGCCTGAAAGACTTCTAATTTGTGAATACCTTTTGAACCAGCAATACTTCCAAAGTTACATTATATTCCAAAGGCCTATACCCTAAAAAGATCAAAGAGAAAAAAAAAAGACTTGTATGTACAAAAAAAATTTTTTTTGGTGGTGGCAAAGAATTGTGAATTAAGAGGGTGACCATCAGTTGGAAACCTAGGAGAACTTCTGTGAACTGATGCAGAATGAAGTGAGCAGAACCAGGAAAACAATGTATATAGTAACAACAACATTGTAAAGACAAATAACTTTGAAAGACAAGAGTTTTGATCAACAAAATGACCCACCATGATTTCAGGGGACCCATGATGAAATGTGATATACACATCTTGAAAGAAGTGATAAATTCAGGGTGCAGATTGATACATGTATTTTTTGGACTTGACCAATGTGGGATTTTGTTTTGTTTGACTGTATATTTGACAATAGTTTCTCTTTTCCTTTTCTCTACACCCCACCCCATTACAGGAAGGGAAATGGGGGATAGAGAAAAAATTTAATATCATCAAATTTAATTTAAAAAAAAAAAGCATTTTGGTCCTCTTCAAAAACAATCAACAACCAAGGACAGCAACCAACAACTTAGCAGCTGCATGATTTTGAGCAAGTCATTTAACCTCTTCAGGCCTTGGTTTTCTCAGGACAACCTTCAAGGCCTCTTCTGGGTCTAAATCTATGACTCTATGAGTATAAATTATGGAATATTAACTCCTGAAGTGACTTAGAGAGCATCTCTTCTGATCCCCTCAAACTAGAGATGAAGAAACTACAAGGCACTTTTCCATGGTCACACAGATAGTATCTCTGTTTCAGGTTTTCTGGCTCCTAATCCTCCTAATGAAACCATTCTATGAAGAGCAAGGCTTCTACCTCATGTTCCAAAAACCTGAACAGTAACTATGTACTCACCTTCCTCAGTCATTTCTTTAGAGTACTTCTAATGTAGTTGTCTGTTTTTTTTTTAACCTTAAGTTGAGAAGTTTATGATAGGCCATTTGAGTCCATGATATAAACTTTAATTATGAATTCTGAATAATCTTCTGATGAACTATATTTTCTTCCATAAGCAGAGATGTATCTTATAAAACGCATCAAGCCAAGTCTGTCTGGATAGCTCTAAGTGATTAGACCATGATGTTTGTGAGTCCAAGAGCATAAATTTGTTTCTGCTACATGCTGGTTAACTTAACACATAGAGAAAGTGTTTCTTGGCCCCCATATTATATATGGCCTCCATTCTGCAAATATTCACAAGGCCAAAGAGCATGACTGGCTTGACTTGAAAAGATATTTTATCATGTGGTGAAAAAAGCACTAATATCAAAAGACTCAGATTTGGGTCTTCACTTAAACACTTATGTGGCAGTGTGACCTTAGGCAAGTCATTTCTTTTCACTTCTCTGAGTCTCCATTTTCTCATCTGCAAAATGAGGATACAGACTATATGTGGTAGTGGATAGAATTCTGGACTTGGTAGAATTGGAAACTGGTCTTTTGAAAAGTAATTTGGAACTATGCCTGAAAGACTTCTAATTTGTGAATACCTTTTGAATTCAATACCTTTTGAGTTCAAATCTCCTGTCTTATACTTAGTAAGTAGCTGTGTGATCCATAGGCAGCCACCTAGAAGGGAGTTCCCACGCTAGGTGTATCCTATGCTAGCATCACATATTCCTGTGAAATAGGGATAATGATACACTAACCTTCGTCTGTGTGTCTGTGTCTGAACTTTAGCACTATAAAAATATGAACTATTATTAAAAGCTACTCACAGCAAATGTCCTAAGTTAGAAGTAGCATTTTTATTATCACCCTCAACTACTCTACGTCCCTACCCTTTTTACCCTGTAAGAGTAAGTGGTCATGGTCTGCCATCCCCAGGAAAGAAGTAATGGAGGATGGGTCAGGCTTGCCCCAGTTCAGACACGCTTCCTTCTTTGCTGGAATTTCCTCCATGATTATTTAGCCAATTTCAGGTCTACTCACACATATATCCTCCTGCCACTGAAAGGGAGGGGCAGAACCTGATGAGCAACTTGAACTCTGAGTACCAGTGAAACTCATTATGAGTCACTAGACAGGTAATTTGCTCAGGAATCCCTTCTTCATCACTCCTCATTTGTATGAGGACTCCACAAGACTGTCAAATTATATTTAAATGAAGCTTAACATTAGTCTGGAGAATTTAGCCAGTCTCTCTTGGTGTTAAAGGTGGGGATCACCAGGAATTCTCAGGGAATCAATCATCCCCCACTCCAGTTGGTGTGGGCCTATAAAGCCTGGGCTTGGATGAATCAAAGGTATGAACTAGGTACAATTCACAGAATCAAATTAACTGATTTCACCACCACTGGGGGAAAACTTCAGGAAGATTCTTCTTTCTACAATGGAAGACCTTAGAAACCATTCTCAAAGGAAAACCTGGGTAATGACATCATCAAAGAATCTAACAGCCCTTATGGATCACCCATAGTGGTGCTGCCAAAGAAGAATGGAAAGTTATGAATGTGAGTAAAACAACATACTTGGAACAAAAGAAGCAAAGTGTACTATGGCTCACTCATCCACAAACTCAGGTCACCACTTTAGTTATTTTAATTGGCTGACAAGTTCGGGTGATCACTACCCTTAGTAATTAAAAAGCAACAAGTTAAATGCTTGCTTGGTAATAAATGATGTGGTTTTAATCAGATACTTAGTCTAAGGTAACAGAATCAGTAATAATTCCAGATTTACCTGGAGGTCAAACTTCAAGTCATCTCAACCTTGAAGCCCTCAACCTGAATAGGCCTCTGGACATTGTAGAGCCTCTGCACTTACTCCAGGGGCCCTCAGTGCTTCGTGTCCTCTTATTTTGAAAGGCAGTCCTTAACAGGATCAGTCTTTGAGAGGGACCTTTGAGATCATGTTGTCCAATAGGTCTTAACCTTTTTTTGTTTCATGGTCTGGTGAAGTCTCTAGCTTTCCTTCTCAGAAAAAAAAAAAAGTTTTTTTAAATGAATAAGGTTAAATACATAGAATTATGAAAGAAACTAATTAAACTGTAATTGTGAAAATAGTATTTAAAATAGGTTCAAGGACCTGAAGTTAAGAACTCCAGATCTAACTCCAGATCTAACTCCAGTCCTCCTGTTCTCAGGAAATTGAGGCCTAGCCTAAGACAGGGAGGTAAATTGCCAAAGGTCCCACAGCAAGTAAATGGGAAGTCTAGTATTATAACCAAGTCTTCCTATGAAAGCTCTTAATCACCTTTCCCTACCTCTGGGCTAGATTAGAAACAAGAAACTAGAAGGGGGAGGGGGTCAGGAAACAGTGGGAAGTACACAATGACAATGAAACCCATAATTAACAGTCTGACATTGAGAATGGAGAAGGGGAAACTCTATAGCTGATGCAGAAATGTATTTCTGGAAAGCAAAATCCTGGATATTTCTAATGATGTCCCTGACTCACCCAGAAATAGCATTTGGTGCTTTAAGAGGACAAGGAAGTAGATAATACAGTTAAGAAAGTTCGGAAAACAAAACAAAGCAACTTTGGTGCTACAGCTTTGTGGAAAATCTACTTCTCTGGAATACCTCAGTCAGTCCTTGACAATGCTGGCTAAATGAGACTCAGATCCTCAACCCCTAACTGTGTGAGACAGTATCGTTTCGTCTACAGTGACCAACTTTCTTTTAGATGGTGTTCACAGCCCTCATCATACCTACCTGTTAGTTTTTAGTTGTGATATGGCAAGCAGGTTTCCATTTCAATCACTACATCTGATTTCTGACCAAGGCTTCCCCAAATCCCAATTCCTCTACAACTGGGACAGGTTTAAGAGTGTGCTGGAGCCAGCTCAAACTGGCTTTCCAGAGATGGTCAAATTCTCTGGATGAGCATTTACACCTCTGAAATCAGCCAAGTCTACAAATCAAGACTTTATTTATTATTTTGTTGATTGCCTAGACTTAAGAAAAATGTTAATAATACAGATTAAACTTAACTGTGTACAATACTTTTTCTGGGGGTCAGTTGTTATAGAACTAAACCTTTTGCTTGGAATTCTCGGCTTCCTCCAGTCTATTTATCTCCCTACCAAAACTTCAACCCATTCACCTAAGGTGCCACCTCGTCTCTGAAGAGCTGCAACCTAGATAGATAATCTTCCCAGTCTCCAACTCATTGATTACTTCCCTTCCTAATTTCCCATAATAGTTATTACCATACAGTATTATTCTCTTTACTATGTATTTTCATAGTCTATCTTATCTACCTAGAGTTTTCCCCCAAAGGAAATTAGCCTTTCATTTCTTTTGTATCCCTTTCAAAGGACCAACCCCAGGGTTGGACCGAGAGGAAGAATAGAGTTTGAATTGAATAGAATTGAAAGGACCTTCATGAATCCCGTTTTCACAAATCTAACAGAAAACAAACAGTTTTTGTTGCTTCAAACAATGCATGCTTCATTTGCCTTTTCTTTATTCTTCTTTCTAGGAGCCCGACATTCTATTTTCAAGAATTTAGCCCTCCCCCCAAAACCCCAAAGAATCTTTTTGATGATGGCTGCAATAGTTTTGTGTATCTTTTAAAATGATATGATCTTGAGGTGGCACAGTGAGCACCGGCCCTGGAGTCAGGATGTCCTGAGTTCAAATAGGGTCTCAGACACTTAACGTTTACTAGCTGTGTGAACTTGGGCAAGTCACCCCCAATTGTCCTGACTTCACTCTTCCAAAAAGCAAATAAAGTAAAATGGTATCATCTAGAAGTCTGGAGGGATTTTCTGGAACAGAAAACAGAACTTATTCAGATAACAACTCCTATTTCTAGGAGTCACTCTCTTCTCCTGCCCCCTAGACACAAGCACAAAGCTAGAGTGTGTCCTCTTCATCCCCACAGAGAAACAGAGGTGCCAGTCCTGAAGTCATTCCCCAAAAGTTCAGTGGGTAGTAGTGTGACAATTCCAAACAGCTCCTCTCCTCTGATGTAAGCAAGAAGTTGGGGAGGCAATGAACATAAGGCATCCTTGCCTTGAACTCTCCCTTAACCTTTAACATGTATTTTATCCTCTCATAATTTTCATTCAGTCAGTCAATAACAGTAAGCACTTATTATTAGGTCCTGAGAGCAGTATTTTAAACACTGACTTTGCTCTCAGGGATTTTACAATCTAATTAAGGGAGATAAGACTTGTACACAGATGACCATAATAGCAAGTCCACTATGATAAGTGTGTGAGCACCAAGGGCCATGAAATCAAATGAGGAAAAGAGATCACTTCAAATTTTGTCAGGGATGTAGAAAATCCAGTTGAAGATGAGATTGCTATATTGCTTGGACTAGATGGATGACCTTTAAGTGTCCTACAAATTTTTAAGTTTCTATGATTGTACTGAGAACTTTAACTCAAAGTTCTGGTACTCTGGTCAAATTCAGCTAAACTGGGGTAGAGTAGGGAAGTTATAGGAAATATAATCTCTGACCAAATGTATTTCAGCTGGGTAAATCTGGGAAGAGGTAGAAGGCAAAAAAGGGGTAGTCAAGAGGCTCGACCATGGGGGAAAGGGGATTAAACATTCACATTGAAAGGCAGGCCTTCAGGAGAGGGATGGGATTTCTATTCCACCTTCCAGATGATGCTGGCATTCTGAGGCAAAGTCCTATTTACCCCACCCTTGTAAGGCTTTGATTTTGCCTCACCACGGGCTGAGCAGCCTGGTACACTAAACCATCTGTCTCATAATTAAAGATGGAACAAAGATACTGTACCACCCTAATTGTGACATTCCTCTGTTAAAAAATGTTGAGTTTTGCCCCATAGCCTATCAAATAAAGCAGAAATTGCTGATACAAGACCA
Source organism: Pseudocheirus occidentalis (assembly GCA_028646575.1). Classification (NCBI taxonomy): domain Eukaryota; kingdom Metazoa; phylum Chordata; class Mammalia; order Diprotodontia; family Pseudocheiridae; genus Pseudocheirus; species Pseudocheirus occidentalis. Next base: position 217,958,340 of record CM053595.1, read on the forward strand.
CCCACAAGTTAGACCCAGCCTGTTTCTCCACCTGATCTATATTTTGGCCAAACTGACCTACTTTCTATCCGCCATTCTTGAACTGATGTCTGTCTCCCATCTCTGACCTCCCCCTGACCTCAAACTCTGTCTATTCAAGTTCTTCCTTTCCTTTCTTGGATCATCTCTGATGCTATCTCTTCAAGGAAGCCTACCCTGAGCTTCCTAGATGAAAGCGATTGCTTAACATTTCTTATAACCTTCATCTACTGGTCTCCTGTGGACTTATCTCCCTCTCCTTTGTATCACAGTTATTTAGGTACATCTTCCTTCTTATTAAATAGTTTTCTCCTTATGAGCAAAGTCTTCACCATATCTATTTTTGTATTCCTGATTTCTATTTTTTTTTGAGGGGGGAAGTCAAGGCAATTGGGGTTGAGTGACTTGCCCAAGTGACTTACTCACACAGCTAGTAAATATGTCCAGGGTTTGAGGGCGGATTTGAACTCAGGTCCTCCTGACTCCAGGCTCTATTCACTGCTCCATCTAGCTGCCCCATATTCCTAATTTCTAACGCATTGTAGGTCCTTAATAAATTCAATTGAAAAAATATCTTATGAAGAATCTTGATTGACCAAAGGGCTATATTTTTCTTCTTCCTTTTACTCCCCTCTACACCTTAATTTATTAAATGAGGTAACATATATAAAGTGCTTTATAAACCTTACAGTGCTATCTAAATTCCACTTAGGTTGAGTGAGGAGAGCAGAACAAGGAGAACTTTGCACCCAGTTACAGACACATCATATCTATGATGACTCACTTCAATAGACGGGGCTCCTCTCAGCAACGAAAGGCTATAAGACAACTCCAAAAGACTCATGATTGAAAGGGCTGTCCACATCCAGAGAAAGAGCTGCAGAGTCTGAATGCAGACTGAAGCAAACTACTTGCTCTCTCTCTTTTGTGTTTTGTTTTGTTGCTCACTCCATTGGTTATAATCCTTTTTTCAGCTTGACTAACGTTTAGAAGTTTGTTAGAAAATTTGAAACTCAAGGAACTGCAGAACTGAATGTTGTAAACTAAAAGGTAAATAAATTTTTTAATTAAAAAATACATAAATTCCAGCTAGTTATTATTATCACCATAATTAGCAGTATTATCACCATCTCCTTGCTTCTCCAGCTCCCTCACCAATCTGTGCCTATTCTTCATCTCTCCTTTCTTTAGCAGTGGAATCAAGAATTGGAAGGGCAAAAGAAAAGTGCAACCCCAGACTGCACCCACAGATAAGAGGGATATGAAAAAGCACTTTGGCTGGAGTTAGAGGAACTCAGAGGCATAAGGCGGGCAGAGGAGGTGTGTGGGTGAGTGCAGCTTTGGGCAAAACACCCATAACTGTATGTACTCAGCTGTCTTGTCAACCTTTACAACAGAAGCTTCCTGGAGGGCAGAGGCCAAAGAGAGTTATATATTATATGTAGCCCCCAAATTTACATTGACTAAACTAATAATCAAAGATATCCTTTCCTGGAGTCCCTGAATCTCTCCTGAACTCAAAGAAAACATTGATAAGGCTCAAGTCTTCTTTTTCACTTTTCCCTTCCTCCAGCCCCTCCCCTAACCAGCACATCAATCCTTCCCCCCTAATTATTCTCCTCCTACCCCACAACCGAAAATAATGTTAAAACAAGTCTCTTGTGGCTTCTCTGTGGGTGTGGGACAGCAGAGAGACAGAGAGACAGAGACTTTGGGAATTTCCCTGGATCTGTTCCACCCTGTCCCCAATTTAGCTGACACTACTGCTCTCCGATAGTGCCCTTCCTTTTCTTGAAACTCAGCGGACATCACTATTCCTCCGCAAGAGGTTACCCAGGGCAGACATCAAGCTCAAAATGCAGTTGTCAATCTAGGCAGGGCCTCCACTTACCCCTGGCTCTGATCCCGAGGGACAGGAGCTCTTGGAGAAGTGGCATTAGTTAGATCTCCTTCCCTAAAAGTCATTGACTGAAGGCAAGTTCCTGCTTTAAAGAAACTGATGAATTCAGGGAGGGCTGGCTTCTTTTCTCCCACCCCCAGCCCCCTTTTCTCAGTTCATCTATGTGATTCTCTCTTTGCTGGTCCTTTGAGGGACTCCTGATCTTCTTTTTTGAAAATCTCATTAGAGTTACTCTGGTCACAGGGTCCATTCCTTCAGGAAATGATTAGCTAATGTCTGAGGCTTGTTTGGTGAAATTTTACTGTTTAAAAAGGAAAGAAAAGAAAAAGGAGAAGAAAGAAAAGGAGAGGGGAAAAAAAAGAAGAATACCTCACATCTAAGAGTTTCCTGTGGTTTGGGACATTTTTAGAACAAGGCTGCTTTGCTCTTTTTCCCCCCCTTTCTCTTCCTTTCAGGCTGAAGATAACACTCAAAGGCTCCCTTGCTCTGCCTCTACACCCATATAGTCAGCCCCTTTCTGGATCGTTGGTCTAAGCAGGGTGAGGCAGTTGGATTGTTCTTGGCCCACCGTACCAATGCTATTATCACCATGTCGCAAGGAAGGAAATTAAGGCTGAGGGGAGCTAAGATGACTTGTCTATGGTCATGGATCTGAGACTCAAACTTTAGTGCTCTTTTCATTCATATATGGCACATAAATGCTTAGGGAGCTACAGACACCTGCTAACCAACCTCAAAAAAGAGGTTATACAGGAAGGGCGCCACTTGGGGAATGAATATTTTAGTCCTTGAATGAGATCAAATGGGATGTTATTTGTCAAATGCTTAGCGCAGTGTCTAGTATTTAATAACATGTGTAATAAATGCCTCCTCTCCTCCATACCTCCTTTCCTTCCTCCCTTTCTTCCTCCCATCAAGTCTCAGGGTTTTGTGTAGGGGTTTTTTATTAATAGGGCCCCAAGTGATTATGGAGCACAAGACTTGATCCTCCAAATTTACTTCCAACTCTGGGATTCCAGGATCCAACAAAAGGTCAGACTCCTTAACCCAATTTTGACAACCACCCACCACTGATCTGATTCCAGTATCATTCTCTAGCATTATCTCACACTACTCCCTCTCGTATACTGTTCCTGACAAACTGGACTACTCACCATTCCCTGAACTTGTACCAACCTTTTCTGCCTCTGTGGGATTTGTTCATGCCAGCCTGTGTAAGTAGAATGATTTCTCCATCCACCATCATCACCCCAATTTCTGCCAGTTAAAATTGTAGCTCTCTTTCAAGTAACGGCTCCAGAGCTTACCTCCATGAAGCCTTCCTGGCCCCTACTCCATCTATAATCTAATATACTCCCTCTCCTAGTTACTTAATATGTTCTATTTTGTATTGTAATATTATATATATATATATATATATATATATATATATATATCTTATCTCCCTGAGTAGACTGTAAACTCCATAAGGCCAGGGACCTAGTTCATTCATTTTTTTAACCCTTGCAAATTGAAGACCTATTGTAAATGTTTTTTCAACACACTTATAATATTGTGATCAATTCTGGCCACATTTTTAGAAAGACATTGACAACCTGGAGCACATCTAGAGGAAAGGAGCTAGGACAGGGAAGGGCCTGGAAATTATGTTATCAGAAGATTGGTTGAATACTATAGGGACATTTAAAGGAGAGGGAAGCTGTGATAGCTGTCTTTAAATATCTGAAGGGCTATCATTTGGAAGCAGGATACTTACTAGTTATGGGACATTGAACTCAGTTTCCTCAAATGTAAAATGGGATAATAATAGCATCTACTCAGAAGGGTTGTTGTGAAGATCAGATGAGATGTTTGTAAAAATTGTTTAGCTCAGTGCTTGCCACGTAGTAGACACTTGATAAATGTTTCTTCCCTCCCCCATTTGCTTGACTCCAGAGGGGAGATCTAACACAAATGTGTGGAAATGACAAGGAGGGAGGTTAGCCCAATATAAAGTAACAATCCAGGCTGCCTCAGGAAGTAATGAGCTCTTTGTTACTGAAAGTCTTTAGGCAGAGAATGGACATTGAAGACAGTATTTATTTTTTAAGTCTGAATTGTACTAGATGGCTTCTAAGGCCCCTTCCTACGATGCACTTCCATGATCCTATGAATTGGACTAAGTTGAATGGAAAGCTGTAATCCAGAACAAGGTGTTCTGAATAAACCCAGTGCCCTAGCTTTAGTAATATAGAAATCACAGCCACTTAGGTCTGTAGAAGGGGTCTTTCTCAGGGGCCCTCCCCCACCTCAGCTTCACCTCCCTTGCTTGAACAAATGTGTTCTCTCATCACACCCACAGAACAAAGAGCCAGGAGAACTATCTCTTAATGAAAGGTAGCAGAGTTGAGCTGGCATAAGAATCAGGGTCCCACCTCTTGCTCCAGTTGAAGGTTCCCTGAGATAACAAAAGGAGGTGGTTTTTGTTTGTTTTGTGTTTTTTTAGAAGGAATACAAGGGGAAAGGGATAAGAAAACGCCAATTCTTTGGCCTCTTGGAATTTCTGAGTCTACTGCTGAACCCAAGACTTGTCATTAGAAAGGTCAGGGGATTTTACACAGAGAGCATTCACTGCTGGGCTACTTAATGAATATCTCTTTGTATTAATAAGAGGCATACATGGCATAATGAAGAACACCATCCTCTGTCTTAATCAGGACACACCTCTAGTAATGCACTTGTTTCTGAGTGCCACGTTTTAGGAAGGATGTTGATAAACTAGAGTGTATCGAGAGGAGGGCATCCAGGATAGAGAGGGGACTAATGAAGTGCAGTTGAAGGCACTACATGTGTTCAGTCTGAAGAAGACAAGATTTAATTGTGGAAGCACATAGGTTTATAGCTTTATAGCCCAGCAAAGACCGCAAAGTGTCAGAGGCAAGATTTTAATGCAAGATCTCTGACTCCAAATTCAGTGCTCTCCCCACTACAGAGCTTTGGTTCAGTACGGGAGGCCTAGCAGAATTCCAGGCATGGAAACCAGTGTCTTCAAAGTCGTAGAGACATGAGCAGTCGAGATGAGAACAGAAAGAGTTGAGGAGTCTGGAAAGGTAGGTAAGAACCAGACTGTAGAGACCCTTGAACACCATACCACAGAGTATAGAATTTATTCAGTAGCTAATGAAGAACCATCTTTGAATAGGAGAATGACATGATCAAAACAAGATTGGGGAGATGCTCTTGGCTGAGTTCCAAGGATAAATTAGAGAAAGCAGAGAAGAGGCAGAAAGACAGTTTGGAGTTTATCCCAACAAGTCAAGATGAGAGTACCTGAACTAAGGCAATGGTGATAGAAATGGAAGAGATAGATACAAAAAGTTTTCAGTGATTGAAAGGTAGCATTGGACAGCAGAAAGAATGCTGCACTTGGGTCAGGAAGTGTAGGTCTAAATGCTGGCTCTGATATTTACCACCTCTATGATTTTGAGCAAGTTTTTTCACCTCTCTAAAAGTCAGTTTATACATCTTGTGGCTATAAGTGATGAAAGTGCTTTTTAAATATTAAAGCATTATAGGAATTAGAGTTATTATGTAGTGAGCATGCTACAACAGGCTTTCATTTTTTAAAAATATATTTCATTGATATCCTTTTAAAACATTGTTTTCCCTTCCCATTTCCCTCCCCTATTAAAATCCTCTCTCTTAATAAGAAACTACAGTTAAACAAAACAATTCAACATGTTGACCATGGCTGACAACATATGCCCCATTCCTTGTCTACAATCCACCATCTCTCTGCCAGGAGGAAAGAGGACCATTGATGAATGGTCCTCTGAAGTCAAAATTGATGACCATATTGATCAAAGTTCTGATCTTTTTTAAGTTACATTTTTATACATAAAAGACCTTTTCCTCATTCTTTGATCTCTTGGGTGCAAGTCTACCAATGGCATTGCTAGGCCAAAAGGTATGCACAGTTTAATAAATGTTGGTGTATAATTCCAAATTACTTTCAGGAATCATAGTATCTATTTACAGGTTCACTAATAGCATCTGTCTTTTTCACAGCTCCTCCAACATAGATAATTTTCTTTTTGTCAGCTTTGCCACTCTGATGAGTATTTAATGGGTGGAATTTTAGAATTGCTTTAATTGGCACTTCTCTAATTAGCAGTGATTTTGGTCTTTTGGTATTTTTCAATTCTGTTTCCTTTAGTTCATAGGATCATAGAACATAGATTTAGAGCCAGAAGTCAACTAGTTGAACTTCTTCATTTTACAGATAAAGTCTTCAGAGGTTAATTAATTTGCCCAAGGTCACTCAAGTAGTGCTTCTCAGAGACCACAGTTCCAGTTGTTGTTCAGTATATCTGACTCTTTGTGACCCCGTTTGGTTTGCCATTTCCTTCTTCAGCTCACTTGACAGATGAGGAAATGGGGTTAAGTGACTTGACCAGGGTCACACAGCTAGTAAGTGTCTATGGCCAGATTTGAACTCAGGAAGATGAGTCTTCCTCACTCCAGGCTCAGTACTCTATGCACTATAGTGCCACCTAGTTTCCCATAACTCTATTAGTAATGGCATAAATTACTGCATTGGTTTTGCTTAAGTTGCTCCGCATCAATTTATATACATCTTTCCAGGTTTTTCTGAATTCTTCATATTATTCCTTATGGCATAATAGTACTACATTACATTCATATATCAGGTTTTTTTTACATGTTCTCTTTTGAGCACCTTGGCTTCTAGTTTTTTGCTATCACAAAAAAGTGTTGCTATCCCTTTTTTTGTATTTCTGAGACTTACCTTTGTCTTTGACTGAAGGGTATGTATACTTTAGTGCTGTTACTAATATAGTTCTTAATTGTTTCTGGAACAGTTAAGCCAATTCATAGCTCTACCAACAATTCATGAATGTACTATATTGTGTTTGAGATGCTAGAGATGAGGAAACATCCAGCTGGAAGTTTAAAATGTAGAACTTGACTTCAAGAGAGAAATTTGAGTATGATGTCTTGATTTGGGAATCGTTTACTTTCTATGGTCAGGTTCTTTTTTGCTTTTTTTGCTCATTTTTCCAGCCTATTTTGTGACTTTCAATTTTTATGTTAGGTGCAGGTGTGTGCCTGTGTCCCACAGTGCCTCCCTGTGTCCTCCTGCTCCTCCTCCTCCTCCTCTGCAGTGACATTGGGCTGTGAGCGAATGAGCTAACGCAGCTGCTGAGCCCCACAGCTACCACCATGTTCCACACGATCAACCACCAGGCCAAGAAGCACCCAAGCCTGATCCCCCTGTTCCTGTTCATTGGCAGGGGGAGGGGGGACACCAGGGCCACACTCTATGAGATGCGACTAGCGCTCTTCAACCCAGATGTCAGCTGGGACAGAAAGAACAACCCAGAGCTCTGGAACAAGATGAATCCCACTGATCAGTACAAGTTCTACTCAGTGAATGTGGATTACAGCAAACTCAAGAAAGAAGGCCCAAACTTCTAAGAGAAAGTGATGCTTTTTCAGTTGCTGAGAATAAAGGTCTTCCACAAGCTATCCGCACAAGTCTACATACAGTTAGGGAATGCTTGATTTTCCCCTTATGTTGCATGAAATCATGTTGACTTTAACAGATGAATAAAGATATGAAACTTGAAAAAAAAATTTATGTTAAAGTTGGGCTCTGCTCCTCAGATGGAAGAATACTGTCTCAAGCTTCTAGCACCAGGGGTATGGGGCCTCACTGCTGGCCTGTTGCACCGGGGCTGTGAAGTCTTGATGCTGACCTGAGCCAGGGCTCAGGGCCTTGCAGCTGGTTTACCTGGACACCACCTGCACCGAACTCCCCCTTTACGTGTGTGAGACAGACTTTTCCTGCCAACCTTCCAAGATTTTTTGTGCTGGAAAATTGTCACTACATCCTTTTGTTAATATTGCCACTCCCAAATTCATTTTGAGGCATTATTTTATAATGTTTGCCGGTGAATTTGGGATTGTTCAGGCAAGTTCCTACCTTACTCTGCCATCTTGGCTCCACTCTCCCCAATCTCCTTGCTGGCCAAGGGACTCTCAAAAGTCTTCTTCAGAGCCACAATTTGAAAGCATTGATTTGTACTCAGCTTTCCTTCTAGTTCAACTCTCACTGCTAAACATTGCTACTAGAAAAACCATGATTTAGGTATCCTATCAAAGAATAGAAGCTAAACTGACTATGAGCTAGATATTCTATCAGGACAACAATAGAAGCAACCTGATGTTGCAGAGAGAGAAAACTGTTCTGAGTGTGAGGAACACCTAGGTTCAAATACCACATCTAGGGGCGGCTGGGTGGCGCAGTGAATAGAGCACCGGCCCTGGAGTCAGGAGTACCTGAGTTCAAACCCGGCCTCAGACACTTAACACAAAAAACTAGCCATGTGACCTTGGGCAAGTCACTTAACCCCAATTGCCCTCCAAAAAGCAAAAAAAAAAAAAAAAGAAATAAAAAAAAAGAAACAAATACCACATCTGATATATATTGGCTGTGTGGCTGTGGTCAAGTCACTTAACCACTCTGATTATAAATTTTAGATACTTTTTAAAGTTTGGTTTAGTTAGCTATTATCTTAGTTACTGCAAATTTTAATCCTAACCTCTGACAGATTTGTCCCAAAATGACTTTTCTAATCCATCTGCAATGACATTTGAGTCTCTGTAAGTCCCTACAGGGAAGCTGTAGCATACAGCTAGCTAATAAACCCATAAGAACAAAAACAAACAAAGCAAAAAAAGGTGACACATTGGTACATAGAGTTTCCACACCAAGAGTTCCCTACATAGATGAAATAATGAATCTGGTCTCCTCTCCTACCCGCCATGGGGCAGGGGGAGGGAGGACACCAAAAAAACAAGCCAGCAAAGAATAAGTCTGAAGCTTAAAGTACAAAAATACATATTAACATTATCTATGTTTTATTGTATTTTATTAATTTTGTTAAATATTTCCTAATTACTCTATAATGTGCTTAGGGCTTCCCTCTGGAGAATTGTACCATGCAACCCCTTTGATTCAGTTGAACCCATACCTATGCATGCTTTTTTAATGTCCCATAACTATTTATGGGGTTCCCATAGTATAAATGTCCATTTGAAGGTCCTGGTGTTTGGCGAAAGAGTCAGAATATTCATGCCTGGAGTTTATGCCTCTTCTTTAGAGACTAGAGGTCCAGAGGGTCTAATACATCCTCTGGTTGTACATTGGTTTATCAACTTTCCTTGACATCCTGAGCATGCTTATCTATATATGTTAACAGAACTCTGACCTCAGAGTCAAAAGACTCCAAATCCTCTCTCCCTGGGATTCTTAAGAGCTATGGGAAGATGAGCAAATCATTTCACTTCTCCATGCCCTAGATGATTTAATCTGTAAATTGGCGGTAATAATAGGGATAATGGATGGTTTGAATGCTGCACTAGTTCATTTGGACAGTTTAAATACCTTGGAAGTCTTCAGAACCTTTATCTTCAATCAATCAATTAATTAATAAACATTTATTAAGTGCCTACTATATGACAGCACTGTGCTAAGTACTAGGGATTCAAAAAGAGACAAAAGACAGTCCCTGCCCTCAAGGAACTTACAATCTAATATAGAAGATGACATGAAAAAATCATATATAAAAAGCAAGCTATATATAGGATAAACAGGAAATAATTAACAAAGGGAAGGCACTAGAATTGAGTTCATTGTTTATAGACTTATAGGAGAACATGACCAAGAACTGAACACCATGAGAAGGCATGGAGACCTGGCATCTGCACCATTTGCTGAATTATCCCCATTGAAGAAAATTTAGGAAAAATGAAATCTTGAAGGGTTAACATGAATTCTCCTTGCCAGAAGGGGGTGGAGGACCCCCTGAACTAGCATTAGGTCTTCGTGGCGCAACTATACAGAAAGGAAGGTCCAGGGTGGCATCATTAAACAACCTAAGTGGAACAATAAGCATCAGCTGGTGGCAGAGGACCAAGCTGGGCAGCAAGGGCTTATGAAAAGGGAAGGAAAATAATGTGAAAGTAAACAGCAGGCTAAATAATTTATGATAGATGGCAGCACAGATGCTCATTTCACTTCAGGTGAGGGTGGAAATGTTTCCCCAAGCCAAAGCTCTGTGCAGCTTGTGCCTGCTCCACAGCTCAATAGCTCCAGAAAATAAACACAGTATTATTGTTGAAGTCAAGGTCATTGAGCTCAGAGAGTCAGAAAACCACAGGATATTACAGCTGGAAGGAATCTTAGCACGTAGAACATGGAAGGACAGCTGGAAGGGACCTTGGAGATCACTTCCTCCACTCCTCTCCTTTTCTTCCATTCATTCACCAACCATTTAGTTCCTCCCAAATACAAAACACTGTGAGAGGGTCCCTCTACAAAAGCATAGTCCCAAGTTTCAAGTTTACATCTAAGTAGGAGAAAGAAGATACAGGTACAAGTAGCCAGAGAAGGGGCTAGAATGTGAGCAGTACAGAAGCTGGCTGGGAACAACTTTGGAGTTCCAAAGAAGGAGTGAGAATTTCTGAGTAGGTGGTGCAGGTGTTAGATGGAGGGGGCTGACCAGGGGGAGCAGTGTGGACTCTGCCTGCTGCGAACCATACTGGGAGGTTTGGTGATCTGACCCTGGAAGTTCATGATGATGCCCGATGAAGAGCCCTGTTCTCCACTTCAGAGCATGGGCAATTGGGTTAGATAAATATGTGGTGAAGAAACAGGACTTTTAATTGTCTACCAAGCAGGAATTAGGTCTTTCTACAAAAGTTTGCCTTGGTATAAGGGAGACTTCAGGGAAATGGGGCTGACTGTGTAACTTTAGGCAAGAGGATATTTTTCAAAGAAGGTGCTGATCTGCATTGGTAAAGGGAGTTCCTCATGAGAAGCTCCCTAGACCACTAAAATCACAGGTCCATGCAAAAAAATAAATTACAATAGATATGTCATTCCTCTACTTAAAAAAAACCATTAAAAAAAATCCCTTTAATAGGTCTCTATTGCTTACTGAATAAAGTATAAATGACTGATCCTGACATTCAAGGCCATCTACAATTTCTCCCCACTACTTGTCCAGGTTTACACTCTTATTTGTGTACTAGTCAGTACAGACAAAATAGATTTTTCTTGTTCCCCGCTCCCACTTGTCGTAGGTGAGGTTAGAGTCTATGCCATGTCTATATTTGCATGTGTATTTCAAATACATCACTGCGTCTGTAATTTCACCAGTGTGAGTATTCCCTCTGTGTGGAATGAGTGAAAACTTCTCAATCTGGGACTGTTAACCTTCCCTCTCCCTCCCCTTCCATGGCTGCTGTCAATCACTTTTACCTTCCTTTGCCTGTTTTCCTGCCTTGGTGGGACCCTCCCCACCTCTCTTCTCTTGCTGTCCCATTAGGGAAGAATTTGGTGAGGTGAGCCTCTCCACCAATGAGAGAGGAAACAGTCAGGAAAGGGGGCCTGACTAAGTTGGGTTATAAATTTTGGTTCTACTCTTTGAAACACGCTCTCTCCTCCATGTTCAGGCATGGGGTAGATTGCCCTCTTCTCCAGGGGAAGAGAATAAACTCCTGTTCTTATCCTAAGGCATCTCTGTGTTTACTTTTCTTACTAAATTAAGGATAAAGTGTAATTTTCAACCCAAACACCTCCAATGGCTCAAATAGCATCCTATCATACCTTCTCATGCTGTGCAAATTTTGTCGGTGTAATCCTATAAATCCTCCATAGGGGAGGTCCATTCAGTGTGCTAGAGGCCCTCCTTTAGATAGCTTTCTTAACATTGCCTGATTACTGACAGAACACATTGGTTTTCCACTGGGAACTCCCCTCTGATGCAGTGCTAGTCTTTATATGAACCTTAACAAAGTGAGGGTTTTTACACTTGTAAACAAAAGTGGATGGACTGAGGTTGGCCTTTACGTAGGTAGTGATCCATCCAAAGAAACAATTTGGGGCCCACAGTGTTGACACAGGATGGAGGCTGAGGGGTGGCAGTAACACAGGTGAAGTTGAACACGACTGACTGACTAACTGGAACATCTATTCATACCTGGAGAGCATCTGAGCAGGAAAAGCACCAGAAACAATACTTGTGTACTTTCAAGCTAGTTTGTCCTCGTGGCAAGTAGTGAGAATGTTTGGATAAAGTACAGAAGCAGGTAGAACAATGAAGGGGCTTCTTGGTGTTTCCTTGGTTCTCTTTCTGTGTGTATGGTCAGCTGTTGATTCTCAAAGAAAGATGGCTCTGGGCACAGGGGTGTGCACATGTGTGTGTGCGTGTGTGTGAGTGTGAGTGTATGTGTTCTCTGCATTGTGAATATCATTGGATTACTCCAGAATCTAGACTAGGGTCTAGATGAACTTTGCTTCATGTGTGTATACACACATATACATATGTGTGTATGTGTATAAATACATGTATATATGTTTATTAGTATATGCTCATTTTAAATTTTATTACATATTTATATTTTGTTATATATATATTTTTTTTTTGGAGGGGAGAAGGCAGGGCAATTGGGGTTAAATGACTTGCCCAAGGTCACACAATTACTAAGTGTTAGGTGTCTGAGGCTGGATTTGAATATTTGACTCCAGGGCCAATGCTCTATTCACTGCACCACTTAGCTGCCCCTTGTTAAATATTCTTAATCTTTGCTTTATATTTGTCAGTATGTTGAAACTTAGAGTCTCCTCAGAATAATGTTTTAAAATTCATAAACACATGGGATTACAAAGGAAATTAAATATATTGAAATAAAGATCAATTATTTCCCTAAGTTCATAAGATCTTCTGAAATCTATCCACAGACTCTCTTAAAGATCCATTGACCCCAGATTAAGAATCCTTTGTTCAGATATAAGTCACAACAAAAAGGAAAAGCTGAACGCTGAAGAAATTGTCCCACTCCCTTTTCCAACTCCCCTTTGTGAGAAACATGCTTATGGGGATCACAGGGCTTCCCGGACAGGGTCAGGGAGTTAACCCAGACAAGTTTTCCCTGTCCAGTACTTCCCTGGGGGCCCTTATAAAGATTCACGTGATATACCCCTTAATATGGCAAACTCCTTCTCACTGAAAGAACTCTGAAAGAGAGTGGACGGAGGAAGCAGTTTATTGTACTTCTCATAAGAAAGCTGGTGTGGTGCTCAATAGGAATAGGCACACTGATACAGAAGCAGGAGTGAGGTTATACAGTTCTATCCTTCCTGTTAGAGCCAGGGTTAGTCAAATTCCTCAAATTCCTCACTTTATTTCCCTGCATTCCCTCCTTATGCAGATTATATAGATGTGGTAGTAAGAATACTTGGGACCTGGTATGACCTCTAGAGTCTGAGCTGTTGGGTCTGAGTCCCCCTGGGACCAGGACGGCCACAGTCTTAGTAAAATAAGACAATGGAGCTTCCCCACAGCTACTGATTACCTCCCAATAACTTTTGTGGGAGCAAAACAAGATATTATAACAGTTTCTCTTACACCTTTATGTTTTGTCTTCACCTATTAGAATGTAAGGTGATTGAGAGTGGGAACCATTTTGTTTTATGGGTTTTGCATCACCAGTTCTTTTAACAGTGCCTGGCACACAAGTACTAAATGTCCCATCTTTCTGTCTAGCCAGCCTGCTCTGGAAGTCCACCAGGCACAGTAAACCCACTACTTCCCTAGGTACTCCATCACATGTTCATGTGATGGGAACCCATTAGGAAGTGTTTCCTTGCATTGAACATAAATATCCCTCTGTTGAGGTGGGAGCTCCGCTCACCCAACAACTGTTGGGGTTTCATGATGTGTTGTGGAGGAACCATCTCAAAAAATTCAGAGTCAGACCACTTCTAATTCAAGTAAAGGCATTTATTGAGACTGATGCCTCCCACGAAGCGAGCTAAGTTCCAAGAGGAACCAGCAACTTCATAGAAAGCAAGATGGCTTTTTTAAGGGTAAAGATGCAAATACATAACAGAAATTTACATGGAATAGAGGAATACGATTAATATTAAAAAGGCAGGAGGAGTTTGTTAAGGGATTAGGTAATGGAGGAAGGGTCCCATCTATGCTTCGGTGGGTAAACATTCTGGTTGTGCTGGCTTCCAATTGGCTAGTTATTCTGGTTCTGTCTGGTCAAGATGGATAGTTAGGTATTGTGGTCCTGTCTTAGGCTATATGGATGATGTGATTGTGATTGATTACAAGAACATACCTGTTTCTGTGGAAATGGGTCTGGGGGCAGTGACTAGGTAGAGGCAATAGTTGGATTCCCATCACATGAACACACCTGCTATTTCTGTGGGAACTGTGAGTTCTTGGACACACCTGTTGTTCCAGTGAGCAGTGAGGCATATACAAAGAAGTTAGGATATTGGCAGAGGGTGGGGTGAGGATTGGTAGGGAGAGTGAGCCTGCTGTTCAGTGGGGTCAATCCTATAATAAAGTTAGAATATTGGGACTGGGGGCAACTTTATTAGGATTCCATCACCTCTCTGCAACTTATCATTGCAGAGTCAGGCCTTGGAGGTAGGAAGGTTGCAGGGAAGTTCACATGTGGATCCATTTTATAGTAAAAGGTCAGATTCCTTTTCACTTCTATCAAGAGTCACTTTTCTATCAAAAAAAAAAAAAAGAGTCTCTGTGCTTTTTCCTGAGCCAGCACCTTTGGCTTTGGTCCATGGGAGAGGGGTTTGGTGTTTCATATGCCTAAGAAAGCAGAATGCTCCTAGAGCCTTGTGCTCTACTTCTCCATGGAGTTGGAGGGATTTAAAAGTAGGCACGAGCTACTTACTTACTCCAGCATCTTACTAGAGTCCTCGTCATCTCCACCTTTTGATATCCTGACACCATTCAAAAACCGAAATCAAATGCCCCCCCTTCCTAATAGTTCTTGTTTCTCCTTCATTCACAAGTGATGTCTTTGATGGGGTTGTGGGACCTGAACCCCTAAAAAGAAAAGACCATGTATTTGGAATCTAGATCCCTAAAAGGAAAAGCCCCTGAAAATGATGGTCCAGGGTGCTAAGAACCCTGAAATGCAAGGGTACAGGGTGGGTCTGCCTGGAAAGAATTCAACCACTCAAGCCTTCTTTCAGTCCAAATAGCAAGTTTATTATGACACAGGTTGGGTGGGTGAGATTCCTAGTGAGTCTGTGGTATTTGTGATGCCAATACAAGCGGGTCAAATTTTAAGAACCTGAGCATTTGATAAGGATGGGACTGATATTTTTATACAGAGAAAGACTGTGAGAAAATCTAGATGGGATTAAGGAGTGGCAAGTAGCCTGGGGTAGGGCCAGATTCAGACAATGAAAGGCATTAAGTGTCTGGAGAGCCCCAATGAAAGGGCAGTTAATAAGGATTATTGACTGGAATGGGCTGGATGTCTCAGGTGAACGTCAGGGATCTGGGCTGCCGAAATTTGTGGGAAATTTCAGAGGATTTTCCTTTTAGGAGTCCAGATCCCAAAGACATGGTCTTTTCCTTTTGGGGGATCAGGTCCCATGACCCCATCATTTTGACTTGCTCATTAATTGGATTTAAGTAAGACAGAGATGTGCAAAGTTATCAACCTCACTCTCTCTTCCTAAGTCAGTCCAATGGCAGGACAAAAGTCAAGATGACTGGCAATGACCCAGGATGCAGTGAATAACCTTGGCCTCTTCAAAGTTGGCAAAAGGGAAAATGACAAATGCTGGAGGGGATGTGGGAAAATAGGTACATTGGTATACTGTTGGTGGAGTTGGGAACTGATCCAACCATTATGGCACTCTTAACACAGAGTGTTAAGATATTAATAAATATTGTGTTAATAATAAATTATTAAATGTTTAATAATTAATTAATTGATTCTGGAAAGCCATTTAGAACTATGCCCCCAAAAAACTATTAAACTATATATACCCTTCTGAGCCAGTTATACCACTACTACATCTATATTACCTAAAAGATTAAAGAAAAAAGAAAAAGATCCATCTGTACAAAAATACTTATGATACTTATATAAATATTTGTATCTTAAATATTTATATATTTCACAATGCTAAACTTAGAGGGTACCCATCAGTTGGGGAATGGGTAAGTTATAGCATATGAATGTAACAGAATACTAGCATGCTATAAGAAATGATGAAGAGAATGGTTTCAGAAAAACCTGGGAAGACCTGTATGAACCTTGACGGGGGCAAGGGGTACCAGGTGAGGGGGTAGTTGGCAGTTAATTGGTAGTTGGCAGTTAATTCTTTCTAATTTGATCACATAGCAATTTGTGCTTTGACTATGCAGTTATCACCTTGTAATTTGTTTCATTTATTTATGTACGATTTATTACCCCAATTTGATTATAATCTCCATGAAGGAAGGCATATCTTAATTATTTGTATATCTCCCCCAGCACCTAGCACAGAATATTATCCATAGTCAGCACCTAAATTTGTTGAATGAAGCAATAAACCTGAGTCAGGTCTGAGAGCATGTCTCTAAGGCCCAGCCTCTCTCTCTCTCTGTCTGGCAGGAGAGGGAGCAATCAAGGGAAGAGTAAGTCACCTCACAACTCAAACTGGAGATATCTATATCATGCCACACCTGGATCACTCCTTACTAAGCTCTGTTAACACAACTATTCCTTTTCTTGCTCTGTGATTGTTAGACAACAGTCACCTGAAACATCCTTTGTTCTTCACATCCTAACAACACCCATGAGCCAAATGGTCTGACTATAACCAAATAACCCAAAGATATAAGCAAAAAAGTGTTTCTTCATTGTCTTGTATTGCTCTTACCCCCAAGAAGTACTCTAAGATTTGGAACTCATTCCAGTTTCAGGTGTTTGATCTAGCAGGGGTAGGGAACTTCAAGTTTGGATTCAGTCAAAGGGCCATGCTTGAGGACCTAGAGGGCCACATGTGGCCTTGAGACTGCAGATTCTCCACTGAAGATTAGCTCTTCTGCTAATAGCAGAGTTATTGGCAGGGGAAATGTCAGTTTATACCTTTAGCAAGTATCAATATTAGCAATAAGATCAGAGTAGGCTTTCAATAAGGGCTAAGAAGAAAGATTTCTTGTGTTTTTAAGAATTTGGTCCAGAGTCTCTGTGGAATGTGGAATAGTTGATAATGTAGCAGACTTGGAATAAAGCAGACCTGAGTTCAAATGTGGACTTTGATGCTGACTGTGTGACCCTGGGAAAGTCATTTCACTTGTATCTGTCTCAATTTCCTCAACTAGAACATGGGGGTAATAATAGCACCTACTTCCCAGGATTGTTGTGAAGATCAAATGAGGAGATAATATTTGTGTAAAATGTTTAGCGAAGTGCCTGGCTCATTGCAGGTGCTTAATAAATGCTTGCTTCCTTTTTTTCCTCCTTTGGATGCCCTCCAGCTAATAAATGTTCTTTTCTACAACATGATACTCAGAACTGAGCACAATATGCCAGATGACTCCTGATGAGGGCAGAGAACAGTAGGACTATTTCCTTTTAATCCCTAATGCAATAGTGACTAATCTTCCCCTTTTCCTTTCTCAAGGCCACATATGTTTCATTTCTACTGAGTTCTTCAGTACCCTTAGGGGACTGGAAGGGTGTCTAGTGGCTTCCATTGACTCAATACCCACTGATTTGTTCCCTCAATTTTAGGGGTTCAAGTACCCCAGATTCATTTTAACACTTGACAGATTAGCTTTTACAAAAGAACTTTTACTTCAAAGACATAGCAAGACCAAACACAAAACATTCCCCAGGACCTCAGGTGAAGGGAGGGAGATTAGGTTCACAGTTTAGTTTAGTTCCTGTGTAGCATTAGTCTCAGCAAGTTCCAAATCCAAACTCTTTCCAACTCCACCAGCCATGGGCTCGTGATCCCAGGACCCTGACTTTTCAGGGATTTCCTTCTGGGTGGATAGCAATATCTGGCTTGGAAACCAGGCTGCCAGATCACCACGGCTCATGTTCCAAGGATAGGTCTCTTCTCCTCTGCACCTAAAAATGCAAAGACAGACAAAACAAAGATACAACTCCAAGCCTTTTTATCAAAATCACAGGTCCTCAAGGGTGGGGAAAGGAGGAATCTTCTCACACCCAGCTTAATTCATAGTGCCCATGCTGTGGGTAAACAGGGTCTCCAGAAAGCACCAGAGAGCCAGACTGTTCCAGTCTAGTAGTTTTAAATACAAACAATTCTAGGTATTTTTTTAATAAATTAATTTATTTATTTTCTTGTTTACATCATTCATTTCCACAAGATTTTGAGTTACAAATTTTTTCCACATCTTTCCCCTACCCAACACCTCAAAACAGCAAACCCACTGTATACCCCTCCCCCAATCTGCTCTCTCCTATGTCCTCCCCCTCACCCCTTTGACTTTCCGGTAGGGCCTGATGGATCTCCCTACCACAGTACCTGTATTATACAAACAATTCTAACTAGACAACCAATGGAAAGAGGCTATGTGCTACCATACAGTAGGTCAATGTAGAATGACTTCCCTTAGAAGAAGATCTTTGGCATTTCCCATGTGGCTGCCTCCTTCTTAGGTAATCTGAGTACATACCAAAGCCTTTTTACAGTAAAGTTATATCTCCCCATGTGCAACCCAAGATTTTTTTTTGCTGCTGTTTCACACTGTTGATTCATACTGATCTTACAGTCTATTAAAACACCCAGGTATTTTTCAGTCTATTTTTCTAGCCATGAATGCTTCTTGTATTAGTACCTGATTTTTTTTCTTCCAACCTATGTATAGGACTTTACATTTACATATTGCTATTAAATTTTGTCATATTATATCAGCCCATTTTTTTTTAGGCTATTAGTATCTTTTTGAATCTTCATTTTGGATCCTTACTGTCCAATGTCTTATCAGTTCCTCTCATGTTATCTGCAAATTGGAAAGGCATGCTATCTATAGCTGAAAAATGAAAGCCAGAGAGAAGTAAGATCTCCCCAAAGTACCAGGGACTTTAGTGTCTACAAGCAACAAGACACAAGGGCTATAAATTTTTTAGTTCATCTAAGTGACTGATTTTTTAAATGCTCAACAAAACAGGACCAAGGACAGAACCTTCAGGCCCACCACTAGAGACTCTTCCAACAGCATCACTATTCTTTGAGTCTAATCGTTCAATTAATTCCAATATAATGTGATACTTTATTACTGTCTAGCTCATATTCCTTGACCCTGATGTTTAAGGTCCTGAATATAGAATTCAAAGGGTTGTAATTGTTCATTAGAGGCTGGACAGTACACAAAGATTCTCTCTATTACTGTTTCTAAAGTGCTAAGAAATGTGTATATTTATATTTAATCTCTGCCTTTTTGACAGTAGCATCACAGAAAAATGTGTGATAAAACTGAGCAGAGTAGCATGGTAATAGTAACATTTGATGAAGCATGGAAAATACTGAATTAGTCCAAATATAGGCTGCTCTTGAATATAGGCAGCACCTCTAAAATAAAATTTATCTGAAAGGAAAAAAAATCCCAAACTAAAGCTAAAATAAAAACAAAAGTAATTATACAAAATTACAGCTAACAAAAAAAAATTACTGTGGATGCTCAAAAAGAGTACTAACATACCAATAGACCTACCATCTCACCAATGTGGATATTATTTACAACAATGCATCTCTCAACCCACATATAGCTACCCATCCTTTGCAATCTTGATAATGTCCTCCTGAAAAGGGTGACAGAGATAGGTGTTTTAGGGATTTCTAAGAAATCCTTGGAGGGTTCTTTTAGTCTGAAAAGAATTCCCAGACTCAAGCAATCTTGGCAGTCAGGATTGTAAAAGTTTATTGTTACACTTTGCAGCGGGCAGGGCAGGAGTCTTAGGATACCTGCGAAAGTGCAGAAGATAGAGGTACAGATTATAAAGTGATAAAGCCATAAATCTGGTATCAATTATGCTAACTAGGTGAGTAAGGGTGGGATTAAGGAGGAGTTAAGAAGTGGTCAATGTTTAAAGGGACATGTACTTTTTGTATCAACTGGGCAGGCGTATTGCCCATAATTTACTGGGAGAAAGCCCTGGGAGGGGGGGAAGGGGCTATCAAGAGGTGTGTTTTCAGGCTTGAAATGTCAGTAGGTCATTTTGTGGTCAGCACTGAGAGATGTCCAGTCTGTTACCTATCAATGTCCTGTTCCACAAGATGGATGTTGGGAAGCTAGACTAATTAGGGATCCAGGATATGCCTAATTGGTGAGGAGTTAGTTTACTGATAGTGCATTGAGGGGCGGCTAGGTGGCGCAGTGAATAGAGCACCGGCCCTGGAGTCAGGAGTACCTGAGTTCAAGTCCAGCCTCAGACACTTATCACAAAAAACTAGCCGTGTGACCTTGGGCAAGTCACTTAACCCCAACTGCCCTCCAAAAAGCAAAAAAAAAAAAAAAAAAAAGATAGTGCATTGAAGGATTCATAGGTGCAGCTGGCCACTAGAACAAGGGGGCTATACATTTCTCTAAACTAAAGGAATTGTTACTAAATGCTTTTGTGAAGGATTCATAGGTATCACTTGTTATTATACAAAGCAGGAATAAATAGTTTGGGAGTTGTAGCTAGGCGGAGCGCTGGCTTAGGGGAGAGGCAGAGTTAATGGTTTATGGCTGGGGGAATTGTGATTTTTACAACTTGGTTTCATAAACTGGTAGGTAAACAAACATAGATACCCAAACACAAATGTGATTTTACAAACTGAAGTCACAACTGAATGTTACAAACAAAAGCACCCCAGCACCCCATCACTCCTATAAATCTGTGAAAGAGGACCTATTCAATTTGCTGGGGACCTTCTTCAAGATCTTTCAATATTGTAAAGATACCAATGAGGCATTTGGGCCATCCACTGGTCACATTTCACTCTCAACGTATGACCGGTCTAACTTCTTTTTCACTCATATATGTCTCTGAGGATATATTTCATACCACTTTTGCCTTGTTGGTAATGTGTTACAGCCTACTTATAACCACATTGGACCTCTGCCTGGTACTTTGGGTGATCCTTAGCTTCCATTCTTGACAGGCTGTAATTTTTAATGACTCACAGCCATGCAACATCACTAAAAGAATATTGGTATTCAAATGATGGGCCTTGTTTCACGAAAAAGCTTAAAGTTATTAAAAGAACTTTGCAGTTTCCCAAAAATCAATCTAGCCCACTCATCTCCATTTCAGTTCAGGGCCCAAATCATTGTCCACTTGCAGTTTCTATCACACACGCACACACACCCCCCATGCACACATACATGCACATGTGCACATATGCATATGTATACATGCATATGTATGTACACATTTATATTTGTATATGTATGTATTCACAGTACATACATACACACAGAAATGGAGTGTTATATATATCCATACAAAAATACATGTGTACATACATATGCACATACGCATACATACGTACAAACATATGGATGAGCCCTATAGGTTGTCCATTCAACTATGTGTCATCACTGGACAATTCTTTGCTCACTTGGTTTTTCCTGTGTGGATAGCCAGACCCAACTCTTTTGAGCGATTATTGTTCACATTTGGGAAACACTTCAATATCCAGAGGCTTACTGTAATCAATACATTGTCATCTGAATAGAAGAGAATCCCAGAGTCTAAGCCTGTTCTATTCAACAGACCTTCTCAATTCAGCTGTGACTACTTCTGGTGACCATGCCTCTCTTGATCAATGTCTCCCTTCATGTTAATGATCAGAGGCTTGTTGAACAATGTTCTTTTTATTGTTTATATCTCAAGGACTCACATAATTTTCACATATGAATAAGAAACACGTTCCTGGAAGAAAACCTTTAAGGTGATATTTTGTTCTACCAAATAAAGGTTGTTGGGTATTTTTTAATATACTAAACAAGAAACACAGGGATTTTAGATTCTCTTCATTTTTCACTCAGTTGCATGAAGGTAAAGATGTGGTTTATCATGGAATAACATTTGCAAAATCCAGTCTTTTCCTTTCTGATACCCTCATTAAGAATGCCCTCAATGTGAATGTATCTTATTCTCATAAAATTTTAATTTGTTTCTATTCTAATGATCAAATTTTTGTCCATTTTTGTCATCACTGCTCCCTTTACCTCTACCAGGAACAGAGCAATGATTATTAAAATAAATTAAACTAAAACTGACATTATAAGCCATATTCTGGTTTTACATCAGATTTAGAGGGAAAGTGCAGCCTTTATTCACACCATCACACCAAGTGGCATGAGTGTTGTGTGTTTCTACCGGACTGTTTCCAAAAACCTGTTGTCAGTGTGATCATCTTTTAAATTATTCCTGTTTGAAAAAATCATGAGATGCAGAATGCAAATGCTTTCTTAGCAAAGAAACTAATGCAAGTAAATCCTCAAACAGCAAAGGCAGCTTATAAATGTGCTGTACCATGAGAACTCTACAAAGGCTGAAAGGGGGCAGGGGTGAAGAGAGAGATAGAGAGACAGAGAGAGACAAAGACAGAGACAGAGAAAGACAGAGAGACAGAGAAGGAGGAAGGGAGACAGAGAGAGAGAGAGAGAGAGAGAGAGAGAGAGAGAGAGAGAGAGAGAACAAGCATTAAGCACCTACTATGTGCCAGGCATTGTGCTATATACTTTACAAATATTATCTCATTTAATCCTCACAAAGCCCTGTGAAGTAGATGCCTGGGCCATAATTACAAGTGGAAAAAAAAGATATTTTGGATTCAGCCAGACAAAGTATTCAAGTCAGAAGAACCTGGATAAAATGATGATGTTAAAACTTAAATCAGGTTTTTAGCTGTGTTGGAGGGAGGGACTAAAGTTCAATTCAAGAACTGATTAGGGAGAAATGTCCAGGGAAGAAGATGAGATTGAGAAATGCTAAGCAACACAACAACCAACCATGGTTACAGAATACCAGTGATGAAGCTTATTACCCATCTTCCAACAGAGAGTATGCAAAAAGAGACTTAACATTTTTTGGACTTGGATAATATTATGGGAATTTATTTTTCTTGACTAAGTATATTTGTTACAAGGGTTTTGTATTTTTTTTTCTAGTGGTTGGGGTAGGAGGGGAGAAAAACAAAATCAGTTTTTGTTCTTCGAAAAAGAAATGTGACTAAAAGAGAGACAGAGAGAGAGATGGACAGAGAGGCAGAGAGAGAGAGAGAGAGAGAGAGAGAGAGAGAGAGAGAGAGAGAGAGAGAGAGAGAGATATGCCACAAAAAGAGCTGGATGGGAGTATTTACCTTGTCCAAATGATGTTCTTTTGGCAGGAGCCATTCTGTATGGTATTTGGGGAAGTGGGGACTGGAATGAGGGAATATGTGAGCAAAGTGCCAAATAATCAAGAAATACCATGAAATTCAATAGATCCTGGATAGACCAGGGCTTCCAGCCTAGGTAAAATACACATATAGGGAAGTACACACACACAGACACACAGACACACAGACACACACACACTCTCTCTCTCCATGGGAAGTTAGCAGTTGCAGCAATGACATAATTGCCAGTCTTTGATTAGCTGTTGACATTAGCCAAACCCTTTGGACTAACTGCAATGTTAGCCAGATAACACTGACTTGGGAGGGACTTGTCTTGAGTCGTGACACACAAAGTATCCATTAGAGGAGACCAGCAGGCTCAAGACCTAAAGCCAAAATTAGTCATACTAGAGCCTAAAAAGATCTGTTCAGATTCCAGATTTATGAGTTGATATCTCCCCACCCCCAAGCTCCCTTTTTTAGAGGGATTTAGGGAGAAGGGGAGATTAGGGAGTACACCAAATGATTCATCCATGTGTCTCTGGAATTTGCTTCTATCAGTGACAGTAAAACTAATCCACCCCCTGTCCTCCCTTCTGTCTGGTTAAAATGCAGAAACCCAACTCAGATGAACATTATTTGTGTGACTATGCTAACAGCACACTCCACCCACTTTATTTAGATATGCAGCTGTTAAGCAACATTGCTCTCACACTAAGTATTATTGTCTCTTCTTAATTACATTTGTCAATTATCTTTTCTTTTCTAGTACCTTTGTGATGGATAGTGAGTGGCATCTCACTGAAAAAGTGGTTAGCATCTAATGGTATATATTTTTTGGGAAGGAGAAGGTTTCTACCTGAACAAAGGACCCTTGGACCCTTAAGAAAAGATCCCCTCAAGAAAAGATACCCGTCCTTCCTCTTCCCCACCCCCTCTCCCAGTGAGGTATAGTGGAAAAAAGCCTTTGACTTAGAGTTAGAGATAGAGGATTGGATCCCAGCTTCAATGCTACCTAGTCAGGTGACTTTGGGCAGTTTCTCAGACCTTTCTCAGTTTCTTCATCTGTGAAATGAGGTGGTTGGACCAGAGACCTCTAAAGTCCTTCCAAGTTCCAATTTTTTTTGTGTTTTTTTTTGCAGTCATTTTCTTATTCCATTGGTCAAGCCAATGTAGCAGAGCTGTGTAATAAGATACTAAGCATTCTTTTTGAAGTAAGCAGGAAGGAGCCAGCTTCTTTATCTGGCAGATGAACCCTGATTCTTTGTTTTTTATCTGTAAGTATCCATTAGATATATATTAAGTTTTCATCATCTCTGGAGTGAGCTCTGTGTCCACTAAGAGACTTGTGAATATGAGATTTGGTGAGAACTCAATGGAAGAGAGAGAACTGAAGGTGCCCAAAGCTTGACAGGGACATTTGGGGCTACTAGTCACTACACAGAGGAGTGGTTTGGTGATTCTGTTCACCACGTCCAACAAACATTTATTATAATCAACAGTGTTATGTGCCATGCACTGTGCTAAGTGTTGGAAATGCAAACACAAAAATAAAGCAGTCCCAGAGCTCACATCCTATAGGAGAATACAACAAATACACAGATATACAAAGTCATTTCAAGAGGGGGAAAATGCTAACAACTGGAAGAATTCCTTTATTTAGCGAAGGAAGGACACGTATGGTAGTCTGCTCCGAGGTTCAGTTAATAATGATTCTATAGTGCATTAGTCTTTGTAAAATGTTTCCCACAAGATCCCTGTAAGGCCAATGGTCTCATGTTAGAAAAGAAAAAATTGAGTTCAGAAAGGTTCAATTACTAGTCCAGAGTCCCTAGTTCTTCTGATTCCAAATCCACAATTCCTTCCACAATGCCACCTCTCATTTACATTTACTTCAGCTACCTTTTTATGGGTTTTCCTCCTCAAACCTTTTTAACAGGAAATAAGAAAATTAGCCTTTCACCCCACTCCCCCACCTCTTTTTTTTTAACTAGAGAAGTCTCTCATCAAACCCAGCCTGCTGCCAGCTTCTTCCTCCCTCCATTCCTCTCTTCCTTCTTTCATTCTTTCCCTTCTTCTTTCCTTTTCTCCCTTCCTTCCTTCCCTCCTTCTTCCCTCCTCTCCTTCCTCCCTCTCTTCTCCTTTCCCTCCTTCCCTTTCTTCTTTTTATTCTTTTCTTCTTTATTTGACCTCAACCTCTTTGTCAATGACTAAAACATATGAAAGAGTTTAAGGAGTAGGAAATCTATTATAGACTTTGTGACTGAGCTCCGTCCTTGTCCTTCGGTGCTCTGCTTCCTCTCAGTAGACTTGTGGGTATGGAGGGAAAGATGAAGGGAGTGTATCATAGAGGAGTACTTGACTTATTTATAGAATATGGGCCTCTTAATTTATTTTATTTTTTCTATAGTTGATGTATTTGTGCAACTGTGGTCACCATGTTCTCCCAAATGTCCCCTGGGAAGACATATGATGACCCAGGAAATATTCATAGTGAGACACTGGGCACTCACTGTTCCAGGGTCATAGGACCAAAGGGTTGATAACTGGGAGGAATATTAGGAGTAATCTAGTTCACTTCTCTCATTCTGTGATTGAAAAGGCAGAAGCCTAGAAATGGGATGTAATTTGCCCCCAGGTCACAGAAGTTGTAAATAACAGAACCAGAATTAGAATTTAGGTCTGCTCTGTCCAAAGCACAAAAGGTCTGCAAGTAAGTTTCCTTCACAAAGGGATAGACCTAAAGAACAGATGTTGTTAGACATAGTTAAGGCCAAATATGTGACTGAAACAGCCTCAAGGGGACAGCTACATCCCCAGGGATGTATGACTCATAGACCTAGGGTCTGTGAATCAGGCTCCCCCAGAACACTGGCCACAGCTCATTAGTACTGGAGATCAAGTGCAGCCTGGTCAACTCTTCCTAAAGTAGAATCCTACCCCCAGAGGAAGGTTTGGGCAGCCACTAAAAAGGAAACTGAGATATTTCTGGCCAAGTTGCAGGAGGGATGGTTACTTTGTGAAATTCATAGAATTTAATTGCTGCTTTCTGGGAGAAGAAAGAGAAGAAGGGAGAGAGGGGAAAAGGGTACAAGGAAGGGGAGGAGGAAGGCAGTTAAGTCAACAAGCATTTATGAAACACCTACTATGTGTGAGGCACTATGTGTTAAGTGCTGGAGATACAAAAAGGAACTCACAGCCTAATGGGGAAGACAATATGCAAATAACAATGTACAAACAAGATATATACAGAGTTAACTGAGGGAAGAGATTAGCATTAAGGGGGCACTGGGAAAATCTTACTATAGAAGGTAGGATTTTTAGATGGGACCTGGAGGAAGCCATCAGTTAGTGATGAGGAGGAGAAAGTTGCAGGAATGGGGGACAACCAGTGAAGACGGATGGAGTTGGGTGATGGAGTGTCATGTCTGAGAAGCAGCATGGAGGCGGATGTCACTGGACAACAGAGCAGTTGGAGGGGAGTAAAGTGTGAAAAGACTAGAAAGGTCAGAAGGTGGCAGGTTACAAAGGGCTTTAATTGCCAAGGAGAAGATTTTATATTTGATTCTGGAGGTGACAAGGAGTCACTGTAATTTACTGAATGGGGAGGTGATATAATTAGATCTACATTTTAAAGAGATCAGTTTGACAGTTGAGTGGAAGATAAAGTTGAGAGGGGAGAGAGATGAAGCAGGGATGCCAACCAGAAGATTATTGCAATAGTCTAGGCATGAGGTAATGAGGACCTGCACCAGGGTGATAGCAGTATGGGGGTTGGGGAAGATATTACAAAGGTAGAATCACCTGGCAACAGATTGGAAATGGGAGGTGAAGAAGAATACACATTGAAGGAGACTGAGAAGTAGTCAGACAGGTAAGAAAAGAACCAGGAGAGCATAGTCATAGAAACCTAGAGAGAAGAGAGTATCAGAAAAGAGGGTGATAGGCAGTGTCAGATTGCTGAGTGGTTGAGGAGAATGAGGACTGACAGAAGATGTGACAAATAAGAGATGATTGCTAATTTTGGAGAAAGCTGTTTCAGTCAAATGACGGGGTCAGAAGTCAGAGTGCAGAGAGTTTAGAAGAGAAAAAGACGAAAAGGAAATGTAGGTATTGATTTTAGATCACCTTTTCAAGGTGGTTACCCACAAATGGGAGGAGAAATATAGGTTAATAGCTGTCAGAGATAGAGGGAGCAAGTGAAGGTTTTTGAGGATGGTGTGGATGTGTGGATGTTTGTAAGCCATTGAGAAATAGTCAGCAGACAGGAAGAGAGTGAAGAATAGTGGGAGAGTGGAGCAATCTGCTGGAATAGATGGAATAGAAAGGGATCATATGTGTCTGTAGAGGGGTTAGTCATAGCAAGGCTCTTCATATGATACTGTGGAGATAGCAATAGAAAACACCTGAGTGGAATTAGACTTGAGCAAATGGAAGCAAATGACTTTATGGGAAATCAAAATA
>CM053595.1:217986453-218015898 GCA_028646575.1 Pseudocheirus occidentalis
GCTTTGTTTGTACAGAAACTTTTCAATTTGATGTAATCAAGATTATTTTGCATTTTATAATGCTTTCCAAATCTTCTTTGGTCATAAAGTCTTCCCTGCACCATAAATCTGACAGGTAAACTATTCCTTGCTTCTCCAGATTATTTACAGTATCGGCCTTTATATCTAGATCATGCATCCATTTAGACTTGACTGGTGTATGGCGTTAGATAATGGTCTATGCCCAGTTTCTGCCATACTATATTCCAATTTTCCCAGCAGTTTTTGTGAAATAGTGAATTCTTAACCCAGAAACTGGGATCTTTGGGCTTATTGAACAGTATATTACTATAGTCATTGAAAGAAGCTCACAGATTAATGAGAAAGATCATGTGCAAAGAACTATGTACAAATAAGAAATAAAAAAGACAAACCATAGGATTCACACTGTGATCACCCTGTGCTCCTTCACCCTGTCTTCTCTCTAGGTTTCTGTGACACTACTTTCCCCTGGGTCTGCTGCCCATCTGATTACTCAAGTCTCCTTTGCTGGATCTTCATGCAGGTCACACAGGTTAAAGGTAGGTGTCCAACAGGGCTCTCTCCCCTGGGCCCTCTTCTCTTCTCCCTCTATACTATTTCACTTGGTGATCTCATCAGCTCCCAATTCAATTATAATCTCTATGGTGAATGATTCTCAGATTTAGCAAATATCATATCTAAATCTAATATCTTATTTTCCTCTCCTGACTTCCAGTCTTGCATCTCTGCATTTCAAACTAGCTGTCATGTAAATCTCTTAAAAATCATCATTTTCAAAACTGAATTTACTGCCTTCCCCACCATCCTTTCTTCCTTCCCTATTAGTGTCAAGGATACTTCTATCCTCCCAGGCTGACAGCCTCGATGTCATCCTCCACTCTTCACTCTCATTCCACTCCCCATTATCGATCCAATCCCTTACCAAGACCTATCAATTTTTTTTCATAAGCTCTCTCACATTCAACCCCTTCTGTCCTCACACTGCCACCAGCCATTCTGTCAATCAATAAACATTTATTAAACGCCTACTCTGTGCCAAGCACTGTTAAGTGCTAGACACAAAAAGGGCAAAAGAGCAACCTGACCCTCAAGGAGCCACAATCTAATGGGAAGAAACAAAGAAATAGCTGCCCTTCTTAAATGGAGGAGCTGAGAGCTCCCCAGTAGTCACTATTTAGCATCTATCTGTTCCAGACAATGGGAAGGGCCATAGGGCTAGAGAGTACTTATAAGGTATGAGTTTCTGGGCTATTGTAATCTTGCAGGATGATGAGGTTCCAAGGAATATGATGAAATCCAGAGGAATATAGCCAGTGGGAAATGAGATGATGCCTTATCAGCTCTCACTTAATAAAGGTCCCAGGAGTAATACTCCACTGGTATAGGTCCTTGTCACTTCTTTCCAGAACTACTGCCACAGCCTACTGGCTGTTCCTGCCACAAGTCTCTCCACACTACAAGTTTACCCTCCCCTTAGCTGTCAGAGTGATCTTCCTAAAGCCCAGATCTGATATGATTGCTCTCCCATCCCCCACTCAATAAATTCCAGTGATTTACTATCTATCATCTTTAGGATTAAATATAAAATCCTGTTTGGTTTTAGAATTCCTTCATACCCTGCACCCTTTCAGCATCATTTTTCCAGGATTATCTTTCCAGCCTTTTTACATCTTAAACACCAGAACACACTCTTTCATCCCATGACACTGGTCTCCTCGTTTCTCAAATAAAACACTCCATCTCTCACCTAGGCTTTTTCACTGGTGGTCCCCCATTCCTGGAATGCTCTCCCTCCTCATCTCTACCTCCTGATTTCCCTAGTTTTCTTCAAGCTCTAGCCAAAATCCTATCCATGCTTAATGGGTAATAAACAGAAATCTAAAATTTGCAATGAAATTTTCTTAATGCCTGTGAAAAGTATTGCTTCATATGTGGACATTCTGGTTATGGAAAGGGCAGAAAAAGAATTGTTGTTCAAAAAAACAACTGAAAATCAACTTGAGAAGATATGACCTCTCAAATAAAATGTGCAAAAACACAGATTACTCTAAGGATCAGATAAAGAACTGTCCTAATGAATGCACTGGAGAGGACTTGTCTGAAAGCAAAGAAATAACTGAGGTAAGTATAGTTTCCAATCCATCAGTTCATTTTCATGTAATTGTTTCCATAGTTTTAAAGGTTACAACTGAGAAACTGCAAATCGAGCAAATATCTGGGTATTATGGAATTTTTAAGGACTGTAGAGCCACACCTGACATAAAGTCAGCACTGCTGAGTTTCACATTATAAGCTACAGATGAATTACTGCTTGGGAGGAAGCACTGATAGAAGGCATTAGAAGCCAAAGAAGAAACTGTAAGAATAAGTAAGCAGAAAATTAGTAATAAAGGGAGAAGAGGGAAACGTCAGGAGGAGTTGGAGACAAAAGGCAGAGGAGGCCACAAGAGGTGCTTCCAGAAGACAGAATTTAGAAGCTGAAGGTGCAGAGCTGACAGGAAAGCTTTGCAGCTGTCTTGCTGGAAGCCACACTGATTGGAAAATAGGTGCCACTTTGCTTAGAGCTGACTGGCTCACTGAAAAAACTGAATCCTGCAGGGATGTGAAGAGTTAGCTGGACTAACTGCACAGTAGAACCATCAATAACCTGAGAAAAAGGAAATCTCTCATAAGTCCCTGGGTTTTCCTCTGCTGCTCTCTCTACTTTGAGAGGGAAAAAAGGAAGGGGAAAGACAAGCTTTGGATCTGCTTTGCTGTAAAAAGAGATCTGACTTCTTTGAGAACTGATTAGACATAGCAAAATCCCATTATTTTAAGAGCTAGCTAGAGAAAGTCTATATGGCCTTATTACTATCAACAGTTTCTAAGGAGAAACTCATGAGTCTCAGAGAAAACCACTGGCTTAAGGGAACTATTTGTTATTGAAAGAAACTAACTCTTTCTGAGCATGCTGTCAAAGGTACCTATGTATTAAAAGAGAGGTGTCACTGTTTAGTAACAGAAAATTAGCATTGTCCAAACAGAAAAGCTCGGAGAACCAGATGGGAATCAAAGAGCAGAGAAGCAATTTCGCCCAAGTGACAGAGATTACAAACTGTAACCTAAGGCCTGCCATCTAGAGCGTTGTAAGAGTGTAGCCTCCCCACCCACCCACACCTACATTTCCTCTAGGACCCTAAGAGAGAGTTTGAATTACAGCCAAGCAGCCATGGAGACTAGCCTTCTTGCGATAAGGTCCAGGTAGGGTAAACAGAATTCTGGGTAATATGAACTGATGCAGAGCAAAGTGAACAGAACCAGAACATTTTAGGGTAAAGGATTTATGGTAAAGCACATTATTCATATCCTGAAAGAGATGATGGAGACAAAGTATAGCTGTGTCTACTTTTGGATATGGCTTCCAATATGAATCTGTCTCTGCTTTGATTATACTTATTCCTGACAAGGCTTATTTTTTTCTCTTTGCTTTCCTTTCTCTCCGTTTTTATTTGCAGGAGGGAAGGTTAGCAATAATAATAGGAAAAAAAAAGGATGGTACATTGTAACAGTTTTCTGAATGCACAAATGAGAAAAGAATCAGAGAAAAAGTGTTGAGAATGAAAAAATAAGCAGGATATTTTCCAAAGTAATATGCAGAACTTGGTTTTTGGGTTTTTTGTGTGTGTTTTTTTTTTTAACTTCTAGCAGTATGACTGGCAAGGCCAGAGTTTATTTGGTAAGATAAACCTGTGCTTTAGGAGCATCGTATTGGCATCTGTGTGGAGAATGGATTAGGGAAGAGGGAGAACTGGAAAAACAAGAACAATTAGAAAGCTATTTCAACAGACCAGAAAGAGGTCAAAGCATCCCTGAAAAGGAGAGTAGATCCAGACCTGGGGCAGACCTCAGACGCCACTGAGTCCACCTTCCTCATTTTAAAGGTAAGAAAACTAAGGCCCAGAGAGGTAAATGTATTCCAGGGTCACACAGGCAGCAGCAGAGGAGGAAGCATTTGAACCTTTACACTGTACCACACTTCCTCAGAGATCATGAGAGGAGGCTGGTGGGTGAGTCAGAAAAGAGAAGGGGAGGTATATAAAAGATGTTAGAGAGAATGACAAGATTTGACAATAAATACATGGGCTCCAGGTCAAAGTGATCAACAAGGTGAAGGACTGGGCAATTTCTCCAATCCTCAGGACCTCTTAAACCTCTCCAAAATAGGAATTATGTGCAATCAACAAAGCAAAGGAGTATGAGAAGAAGCAGTTAGTCAAGGCAGGAAAGAACCTAGACAGGGGAGCATCACAAAAACACAGAGATGAGAGTAACAGGGAGGAGAGGGAGGTCATTAGTGTCAAATACTGCAGAGAGGTCAAGAAGGATGAAGACTGAGAAAGGGTCATAAGTTCTGGCAATTAAGAGATCATTAGTAACTTAAACTCCTCTTTTTAGGTTCTTTCCAGTTTTTTATATTAACAGAAATTTGACTCTTACTAGAAGATACTGCATCACCGGCCATAATCTCTCCAGGAATGGTTGTGCACATTCTCTCTTTGTCTCCCAACATGCTGGGCCAAGATCTATATTACTCTTTCTCTGATGCAACTTACAGACTCTCTCCTCTGCTGCCATCACTCATGGCAGATTTTCCTACTCTGAGATTTACTTCATTCATTTATGACTTTCTCAAGGAGTTCAGTACCTGGCACATAGTAGGTGCTATGTAAATGTTAGCTAGTGTTATTATATTATTATACTATTCTGACCTTCCAATGTTACCTTTATTTCACTCTGTCCCAATTTAGGAAGGGAAGGCAGGAAGGAGAAAAAAATAAAATAAACAAAAATCACTGGCAGCTGTGTGGAGGATGGTTTACAATGGGGAGACACTTCCGACAGACCAAACAGAACATTAAGAAGGTTAATGCAATAGTCTAGGCAAGAAGTGATGAGGGTATGAACTAGGGTAGTGTATAAAAGGAGAGAACAGGATGTACTTATAAGATGTTGTAATGATAAGAATAGGATTTGGCAACTAATTGGATATGTGAGATGAGTAAGAAAGAAGTCAAGAATGATGCCAAGGTTGTAAGCCTAGAGGTCTGGAAGGATGATGGGGCCTGTTAGAAAATAGGCAGATTTGGGAAAAAGTTAATGAGCTCTGTTTTCTATGTGCTGAGTTTGAGACACTATGGGACATCTGGGTCAAAACGCCCAACTACAATCTAACAGCATAGGACTGTAGCTCCAGAGAGAGACTAAAGATAAACAGATCTGAGAATCATCTGCACAGAGACAGTCATTGAAGCCATGGAAGCTGATGAAAATAGGAGAATATACAGAAAAGAGAGAAGATGGACTAGGACAGAATCATGGGAAACACTCAATTAGTAGATGTGACACAGATAAAAGTTCTAGCAGAAGAATTTAAAACGGCCCCACAGAATGAATTTGGTAATGGGTGAATGGGGTTGGAGCAGGGCTGGGAAAGGGTAGAGAGCAGAATAGGAAGGAGTGATTAGAAACAAGTATCCCTCTTCTCCAGATACACTTCAATTCTGGATGAAGAAATCAAGGCCTTGAGTATCTGTTGCTACAAGTCTCTGGGTCTGAGAAGGATGAAGAACTACTGAACAAATGTGAAGTTCAGTACATTCCTTAAGGTTTCCTCTCAAATCTACAATAATCTGTTCCTCCTCTAATTCCTGAAGATTTCATTTGTACGACTCATATTATACCTAACACAGACCACTTTCTGAAACAGCTAGGTGATGCAGTGGACAGAGTGCCGGGCTTGGAGTCAGAAAGACTCATCTTGCTGAGTTCAAATCCGGTCTCAGACATTCACTAATTATGAGACCCTGGGGGAGTCAATCCTTTTTGCCTCAGTTCCTCATCTGTAAAATGAGTTAAACTGAACTAAAGGAAGGAAATGGCAAACCATTTCAGCATCTTTGCCAAGAAAACCTCAAATGGGGTCACAAAAAGTTACACAACTGAACAACAACAAAATACTTATTTATGCAAGCATCTAATCTTTCCAAGATTATAAGCCACTTGCAAGAATCCATGTCAGCTATCTGTATTTTCTTTACAGCCTGGTGCAGTTCCTGTCTACATACAGTGAATGCTGAATTAATATTTACTGAACAAATAGATAAATTCAAAACAAGACAAAACATACTGTGGAGCTAAAGGATATACAAATCTTAGTAGGTAAGAAATGTAAGCATCAAATTTAAAGGACATAAATAAATGAAAGCCTTTAAAACAATTTAAATTAGTGTATCGAGGGGGAATGCAAATTAATCTCAAAATAGATACCCCAAACATTACAAAACACTAAGATTTCTTTATTTCATACTCATTCAAGAAACCTTTTATATTTAACAATTCCTAATACTTTATGTAAAGCAAGCAGATTATTTTCTAACTCCTCACCTCCCACCCTGAACCAAAAATAAAAGAAAAATTTAAAGGACAGAATGGTATTGGGTTTATACCGTGGCAAATTCCTCATTGGTTCTTCTACTGGCAATATTTCCATACAACTTGAAGCACTGCACTTCTATGCTACTTTAAGCACTCTCCTGCCAACCCTATGGAGCTTTATTATGCCAGCTTTACAGAAGAGGAAACTGAGACTCGAGGTAAAGGGAGCTGTCACACAACCTGTCAAGTCCTGAAAGAAATCAAAGTCATGAGTTAAGGAATACAGTGTCTTTAATCAAAATAAGAAGATAGCAGACCTGCCACCCTGGGAGATGTTCAGTGGATTTCCCAATCAAAGAGAGCCAGGAAAAAGTTGTTATAATTTTAGGAGGAGATAGGGAAGAGAAAGTATGAGGTAACAAGGACTGCTCATGAGACCCCAGTGGCCCTTGGCAATCTGGCTATCTAAGTATGAGTAAGAGTGGCTGAGGCACAATCCTTAAGAGTCAAGTTTAGACTCTGATATTAAACAAATACTACTAATGAGGTAATGATATGGCTACAAGTAATCTTTGTAACAGAGCATGATTAAAGTTCATTTTCATTTGCCAAGATAAATTTACTGCCTCAGTTCAAATGGGATTTCTAATCACTAGGCAGTAAGATCCTTAGTCACAAGATAACAGAGGGAAAAGGCTATTTCCTTCCTGAAGATATACTACCGGAAAAGTTAAAAGCTTTCAAATTACCTTGAGCTTTTTCTCTTAATTCTTGTACATGTAATCTAAAAATATTTCTCTTCACTCTTGGATTTGATAAATTGTCTAATTAGCACAATTAAAAATGGTTACTCACTTCAAGGATTGACAATTTCCTAGATGATGAAAGGTAAAACAAACAAACAAAAAACCAAAAAAACCTAGACTAAGGATCAGAAGACTTGGATTTAAGCACAAGAATTTATTAAATGTCCACTGAGTGCCAGGCATTCTGCTAAGTAAGTGAGGATACAGAGAAGGAAATAATACTGTCCTTGCCTCAAGGTCCTCACATTCTAATGGAGACAGCATGTAAATAACTAGATATGTACAAGATAGAGGAGGAGTAGATAGAAGGTAATTTCAGACAGGAAGGCGCTAGCAAGCAGCTGGGGATGAGGAGACCAGGACAGACCTGAGGGATTTAAGCTGACTACAAGAAAGCTGAGCATTGAAAACTGGCCAGAGAATTGATGATCACACATGATATTTCTTCTTGGATCTTCTCTTGGATTTGTTTTGATTGTCTCCCTACCATTTCCTACCCCCAATCTTGGAATATCCTAGCTGTGTACCTCTACCTCTTAGAATTCCTAGGGGAACTTCAAGGCTCAGCAGATATCTACCTCCTAAGTTAGACTGTATCCATGTTGTTTATACTTGTATACATGTATGCTACCTCCCTTCACTAAATTGTAAGCTCTTTGAAGGCAAAAACTGTTTTACTTTTGTCTTTATACCCCAGTACCTAGCATGGTACCAGCACAAAGTAGGCACCAAATTGATTAATCTAAAAAGGTAAAATTCAGTTGGGATAACTAGAAAACCCAACGCTTAAATTCCAACAATCAGCTTCACAAGTACAAGTTGAGAGAGGTATGCTTAGAGAGCAGTTTCTCTGAAAAAAAGTGGATGTTTTTGTTGATTATAAGCTCAACATATGAACATCATGATAGGAGAAGCCCAAACAGCTAGTGCATGCTATTATGCTGCATAGCAAAAGGCATTGTGTTCAGAAACAGGAATGTGACAGCACCCTGCCCTGGTCAGACTGGTCTAGAGCATTGTATTCAATCCTGAGAACCACACTTTAGAAAGGGAATTGGTAAATTTGAGCAATCAAAACATATATGCCTTTAAGCAGAGGGCACCTACAGGTAAGGTTATGATTCCCTATGTGGACAGAGGGAGGCAAAGGAGGGAGGGAAGAAAGGAAAGGAAGGAGAGGAGGGAAGGAGGGAAGGAGGGAAGGAAGGAAGGAAGGAGCTCTATTGCCCAACTGGAACTGGCCAGTTGAGTCCCCAATGGAGCAGCTACTACTATTCACAGATTGCTGTTTGTCCTTCATTCTCAAAGAGGACAGTGACATGAGAAAGGTGATGTCATGATTTGTAAGTGAATTGGATTTAAGCAAGGCAGAGCTATACAAAGTCAGCAGCCTCATCCTCTTCCAGGGAGTCATCTGGGTCCAAAGGCAAGATATAGATCAGAACAACTGGAGATAGCCCTGGATGCAGTGGGAGACCTTGGCCTTTTTAAGCTAGATGGCTCCTGAGGAGAGAGAAAGACTGGTGACTTTGCACAGCCCTGCCTCACTTAAATTCAATTTACTTGTAAGTCATGACATCACTTTCCTAATGTCATGGTCCTCTTTGAGAATGAAGGACAAACAACAATGATAAGTTTGAGAGTATCCAAAGAAGAACCAAGATAGCAGAAAGCAGGGAGATCATGTTATATAAAGAATGTTTGAAGGAACCATGCAATCTTTAGCTTGTAAAAGAAAAGATACTGGCAGACACCATGGCAGCTATCAAACATGTGAAGAGTTGTCATATGGAAATGTGTTTGGCATAACTTCACATGTATTAAGTTATATCATACTGCTTGCCTTCTCAATGGGTCACAGAGGGGCTGGAGAAAGGGTGAGAATTTGGAATTCAAAATTTTTAAAAACGATGTTAAGAATGAATGAATGGGGACAGCTAGGTGGCGCAGTGAATAGAGCACCGGCCCTGGAGTCAGGAGGACCTGAGTTCAAATGTGGCCTCAGACACTTAACACAAAAACTAGCCGTGTCACTTGGGCAAGTCACTTAACCCCCAACTGCCCTCCAAAAAGAAAAAAAAAATGAATGAATGAATAAACTTTTTAAAAGAGCTGTCATACAGAAAACATAGTAGACTCTAGTTTTTTGTCCCAGAAGGTAGAACTAGGGACAGCAGGTGTAAGCTACAATGAGGCAGATTTTGGCTTTATAAGAGGAATGACTTCCTAACAAAAAGAATGCCAAAGATTACTATACTGGCATAAGAGGTAATATGTTACCTTATTCTGAAGTTCTTCAAGCAAAAGCTGAATGACCATTTGTTAAGCATGCTGGAAAAGAGATTCTTTTTTATGACAGGTTGACCTAGGTAACCTTCAAAGTGTTTTCCAACTCTGTGATTCTGTGAAAAACTACAAGCAAAGAGTCAAAAGTCACATGATAAAAAACGAACCTCTGAATAGGCAGTAGAAAATAGAAACCCACACAGCTTCCCTTCCAAAGTCTGAAGTACAACTAATTTCCAAAGAATTTATGCTTAAAATGAATTTGCTCAACAAGGAAGGTTTTTCACAAAGACTTAAAAATAAATGTCCCTGTCAGCCTTTTACCCATTTACTCAGTTGTAGCCAGCCATTCCCATTTTGAAATGAAGTCATGCCACAAGAAATTACGAACACATCAAAATGAACGCACTCTTCTACAATGAATAGAAAAAAAGAGATGATATCCAAGAGATACTACTTATCACAAAAAACCCACATTTTTTTTAAAGTTGTCTTTTTTTAAACTGCTCTCTTCCACAGATCCCTTATTCTAATAATCTACATTTAACTTCCAGACACTTGTTCAAATTTACCCCCCAAAATCCTACTAGAAAAGTGAGCTTAGTGACACAATAGTGTTAAACTTGGAATCAGGAAGCCCAGAGTTCAAATACTGACTTTTAAATTTATTTCTTATTAGCTATGTGGCACTCAGGAAGTCATTTCCTTATGTGTAAAATATAGATAATAATTGCATCCATCTCCCAAGGTGGTTGTAAGGATCAAATAAACAAACATTTGTAAAGTCTTCTGCAAATCTTAAAATGATAAATAAATACTATTATTATTATAAGGCTAGTGAAAATATTAGAAAAAGATCTAGTCTATGTAACAGTAAAGTCATAGATAACATTACTTTACAATGACTTGGGCAAAGTCATAGATAAAACTGCATTAGTAACAAACTAACCCACATTCAAACTAGTTACAATAGAATTTTGAAATTATAAATACATTGTAAAAGATCAGTTAATGGTATCTGATAAGGAAAGACTTGCCACAAAAAGTGAAAATTATGAATTACAGAAAAGTTTCTGCAACTTGAAATTCAACATGTTCAAAATCCATCTTTCCCTCAGACTACCTCTCTTCCAAACTTCCTTACTTCCCTCAAGGACATTCTCATCCTTCTAGTCACCCAGGTTATCAATCTTAGCATCATCATTCTCCAATGGTTCTCTATTACCTCATGACCTCTGAGGATCAAATATAAACTCTATTTAGCATTTTAAAGCTCTTTGCAACCTGGCCCCAACCAACTTGGTGTATCCTGGCTTAGAGAGATACAACACTAACTAAACTTGGAGTCAGAAGATTTAGGTTCAAATTCCACCTCAGACTTTAAACTAGCTGTGCATCCCTGAAAAAAAGGTCATTTAATTTCTCTAAGCTTCAATTTCCTCATCTGTAAAATGAGAGATGAAAGAAAGAGAAATAAACATTTACATAGCACCTACGATGTGCCAGGTACTGTGCTAAGCGCTGTACAAAAATGATCTCACTTTACTCATACCATCCCCAGTACTAGAACCTTCATTCTACAGAGGAGGAAACTGAGGCATACAAAGATTAAGTGATTTTCTGAGATCTGAACTCAGATTTTCATGACTCTAGGCCCAGCAGTCTATCCACCTTACCAACTGCCTCTGAAGTATCTGAAATGGACAAGAAGAAATTAATTAGTGACTTTCTGCTTAACTGGAATACTCAGGACTCCAAAATTTACAGACTGTACTAAATTCAGTATTTAAAAAAAAAAAAGAACAATGCGATTGGGATAAAAAAAAAAGCACAAGTTATGAGTTTCCATAAGGTCAGCAGCTCTCCATTGATAGCTCTTTCACCACCATAAAACTCCCACAACAGCAAATACATTCCATCACACTGTGATATGATTAAAACAAACAAACAAAACCTAGTCACACTTCTTCCCAGCACATAAGGAATTTGCTCCAATTTTAACTAAAGAGTTAGAGTTTTTTCCAGGAAGAAGCCAGGACTAACTAACTCTTAGTGCTGACTGATCTCAAACTGAGACAAAAATCAATTTATGAAAGAAAAAGACTGGTAAACTATAGAAACTGGACGCTTAAAATCCAAAGAGAAACACTAAGCACAAAAGAGAGTCAAGTAAACTATCCGTCTTGTTTAAAATTCTACCTTCTAGTATCTCTAATACCCTAAACTAGTAAATCTGTATGGAGGTCCCACCTCCAAATCACCAGTCCCATCTATAGGACCATATCCCAAAGCATCAACTTTGCTTTCAGAACCAAGACTAGTCGAGGGAGGGGGGTAGTCTCTTTATTTATATTAGTTTTTACATTCAACTCACAGACCTCGGGGTTTGACCTTGAGAGTTCAGATAATGTGAGGTCAGGACTACAAAGCGTCGGGAAGAGGTGGAGGGGGTGACGGGAGGAGATGGGAGGTGAGAACTGTGTAGAAAGGTGAGAGGGGTGAAGCTGGAGGGGAATCCTTGGGGTAAAAAGAAAGGCGGGATACCGGGTAAATGAGGGCAGAGGTAGGCATGGATAAAGGGGGAGGAGCCCAGGGTACACAGGGGAGCCCAGGGTAAAGCTCCTGGTAAAGGAGTTTGGGGAACTAGCGGTACAAAGGGGTGAAAGCCTGGGGTAAAGTGTGGGGAGCGGGGGAGTCCGGGTTAAAGCTCCGGGCAAACGGGTTGGAGGAGCCCAAGGTACAAAGGATTGAAAGCCCGAGGTAAAGGAGTGAGGCAAGACCAGGGGAAAGCATCTGGTAAAGGGTGAGGGCAGACCGGTGTACAGAGGGGTGAAAGCCTGGGGTATAAAGGAGTAAAAGCAGGGGTAAAGGGGGGCAGTTTGGGGTACAGAGGAGTGGAAACCTGGAAATCCGTTGTACAGAAGAGTCGGAGTCTGGGGTAAAAGGGGGAAGGAGTTTGGGGTACAGAAGAGAAGCCTGGGGTAAAGTGGGAGGGAGCCCAGCGTACAGAGAATTCTGGGGTAAAGGGAGGAGGGAGTTTGGGATACAGAGGAGAAGCCTGAGGTAGAGGGGAGGAGTGTGGGGTACAGAAGAGTGGAAGCCTGGGGTAAAGTGGGAGTTTGGGGTACAAAGTAGAAGCCTGGGGTAAAGTCGGAGGGAGCCCGGGAGGAGTGGAAGCCGGGGGTAAAGTAGGAGGGAGCCCGGTGTACAAAGGAGTAGAAGTCTGGGGTAAAGAGGGGGGAGTTTGGGGGTAACAGAGGAGTGGAAGCCGGGGGTAAAGTGGGGGGACTATGGAATACAAAGTAGTGGAAACCTGGGGTAAAATGAAGGGAGCCCGGTGTGCAGAGGAGTAGAAGTCTGGGGTAGAGGGGGGAGTTTGGGGTATAAAGAGCTGGAAGCCTGGGCAAAGGGAAGGGGAGCCCGGTGTAAAGGAAGGGTTGAAGTTAGAGGATAGGGAGAGATCGGAAAAGGATGGCTCCGGGCCAGCGACCCCGAGGCCTGCTACAAGCGCAACCCTTCCCCTTCTCCTTCCCGTTCCCCTGCCCAGGCTCCAGCGCGCGCCGCGCCCCCCCCCACCCCGCACCCTCTGCGAAGGAGAGGGACTAGCCAGATTCCCCAGAGGGAGCGGGGAGGCCACGCACCTGCCTGCGCCGCTCCTAGTGCTGGCCCCAGACAGGCCAGCAGCAGCAGCGCCAGTAGCCGCCGCCGCCAGCGCCCCGAGATGCTGGAGAACGAATCCATGCAGGTTCTTTCCGCGGACTTCGCTCACTGCTTCGTCGCCTCCGCTTCCTCCATCATCCCAGACCTGGCCCAGAGCGCTAGAGGCAGCGCGCGCACGCGCATGACAATCTCGGTTCCAACTCCCACCGGGACTGAGCCGGGAACAGGGTGCCCCGCCCACTTAGCGAGCCACGCCCCAAACTCTGAACGTTTTCCCTCCCCTCCTTTCTCCGCTTTTCCTTTTCACGTGAGACTCCTCTAGAGCCAATGAAGGAAGGTCCGACACGAGGCTCCGCCTCCAGAAGGCCTTAAGGAGGGGCGGGGGCGCGCCAAGTGAGGACTTCCATTGGTCGGCTCACGGCAAAAGGCGGAGTCGTACGGCACCTACTAGCTGCGGCGAAGCGGCCTAGGCCGAGAGTTCCAGGCTCAGCTGTGCCGGGGCCTGGATTTCTAACCCCGGCCGGGTGACGGCGACCACCCTCCGCCCCCTGGGAGGATGGTGTTGGGGGGTTTCCCGGTGAGCTACCTGCTGCTGTGTGGCCAAGCGGCGTTGCTACTTGGAAACTTGTTGCTGCTGCACTGTGTGTCGCGGAGCTTGTCGTACAACACCACGGCCGAGCCCGAGGCCGTGGCCACCGGATCTGCGGGCACAGCCCGCCTCGAGGGCCCCGAGACGCAGATACTGGCGTACACGGATCCCCGCTCCCCGGTTATCCTGTGCTCCTTTCTGTAAGCCACCCGGGCTCTGGGAGGCGGGGGAGTGAGTGCGGGCTGGAAAAAGATGCGCTGGACCCTGTCAAGTCCTCTGGGCTGCCGCCGGGAAGGAGAGTGACCCGACGGACCCCACCTGCTTTCCTGCCCAGGGCAAGGAAGGGCAGGTGATATGCAGGGCTGTCGGCACTTGGGAGTGGGATTTCTTTGCATTAGAGGGGTTGGTACAGTGTCCAGGTCTGCCGGGCTAGGTGGGGTCCTGGCTCTGGGGCAAGCCTGGTGTGGGGGGAGGGGTGTGAGGGAGCGAGACAGACTTTCTTTGTGAAAGTTAAATAACTTAATTGCTCAAGGATTTATTATGAGTCAGCCCCCTATTTTGTAAGCCATTTGAAGATACCAAAGAAGTCCTTGCTCACAGGGATCATAAAGTAGAATCTCAAATTCTGTACATTTTTAAACACTCCCCCCAAAAAAGAACCCCCTAAAACCTCTAGTTATCTCTTCCTTTGTCCCCTATACATTCTCCTTGCACAGAAGTCACCCGGGGTTTTTGAAGGGTTCAAATTTGAAACGTTCTGAATACCTGCAAAGAGAAGAACTGGATGGTTCTGAGAGCCAGCTTAGCTGACTTCAGAAAAGACATCACCAGAAAATTAACCACCAGATGAGATGACTTTTGGGGGCCACAGCAAGTCTTGAAGATGTCTAATAAACAGGAAGAAGTTGCCATCTAGCCCATGCTGAATCTAATGAAATGTGTTCTAAATGGGGTATGGTGAAAGTGGGAAATCCATAGCACTGGGAATATAATTTTGACACTAAAACCTTGATGTCTTCAGGCATAGAATCTATGTTAAGACTCTAAAGGATGCAATTTAACAAGGATAAATTTACTAAGGTTTGCTGAGATTCAAAAAATCAACTGCACAACTATGTATAGAAGGGAGAATATGTGGCTATAGAGCAACTTGTATCAGAAGTCCCCCAGGTCTTTGAGAACTGCAAGCTCCCTATGGAAATTAGCTCCAGAGCATGGCAGTCACAAGTTGATTTTCTCTAAAGCTGCAATAAAAGAAACAGAATGGGGAAGTTTATAGTCCCACTAGCCCTTGCCTTGGTCAGACCACATTTTAAGTATCCCTCTCTGGTTCTTGGTACCCTATATAATAATAGGTAGCAATTATATAGCACTTTTAGGTTTGCCAAGCATTTTATAAGCATCATGTCCTTGATCCTTACAAGAACCTTACAAGATCCTTTACAAGAAACTTGGGAGATAGG
The DNA here is from genome assembly GCA_028646575.1 of Pseudocheirus occidentalis. NCBI lineage: Eukaryota > Metazoa > Chordata > Mammalia > Diprotodontia > Pseudocheiridae > Pseudocheirus > Pseudocheirus occidentalis. The sequence goes on from CM053595.1 coordinate 218,001,693, forward strand.
TGCTGCTATTATCCCCATTTTACAAAAAAGGAATATTGAGTCAAAGAAGGGGTTAAATGAAGTTAAGGGTCAGACAGCTAGTAATTGTCTAAGGACAAATTTGAACCTAGGTCTTCCCTATTCCTGAGTCCAATGTGCTCTATTCACTACTCTACCTAGATGCCTAGAGAAATTGACCAACTAGAGCTTACTCAGAAGAAAGCAGTCAGGATTGGTAAAGGCCTCAAAACCATGCCTGAGGATTGAAGGACCTGAGGATACATACGTAGCATGGAAGAGAATAACCTAGGGATATAATTGCTGTCTTTAAACATTTGAAAGGTTGTCACATCAAAGAAGGATTTACATTTGTTCAGTTCAAGCAGAACTTGGACCATAAGTTGTAAGTTTTAATTTAATAATAATTTATAATTATAAGAATGTAATTAATTGCAAGTTATAATGCAAGCTGTCCAGAAGTGAACTCTGGCTTCTAGAGTCAGTGGATTCCTTGCCATTGAAGTTTTTTAAGTAGAGGCTGATTAATCAGTTGTTGAGGCCAAGTCTGGCTTATGACAATTGCTACCTGTAAGACCTTGAACAAGTCATGTAAACCTTGGACCTCTGTTTCCTCATCTGTAAAATCAGAGATCCCTTCCAATTCTAGATCTGTAATTCAGTGTGCTTTGACATTCCTTCAAATTTTAGGGTTCCATAGGTAAATTTGTCACATAGCTTTTTTGATGACCAGTAGAAAAATCCCAAATGGCTATCCTGAAAGGTTATCATAATTTGCCCTGAGACTCTGCCACCTTGTCCACTATTCTCAGATCATAACAGAGTATTTCAAAAGGAGCATATTTGATCCGTCTTTGACCAGTCTAATTGACAAAAGTTTGTGATTGGAGGAAAATGGGGAAATTTACATCGTCTGGGATGAAAGAATATGCAAGGTAAATGGCTTTAAACAAAGGTCTGTTAACAGTGTTCATTTTACTTGTGGATTCACAGGCCTGATGAATTTATAAAATGTGATGACCCTGTGGATCATGTTGGAAATTCAACTGCCTCCCAAGAATTGGGTTATGGATGTGTCAAGGTGAGTTTTTAATAAACTGTTCCACATACAATATTCTAAATATTCTCACACAAATCACCGACACTTTGTGGTAAATGCCATTCAAAACTTTTATTTTTGCAAGAAAAAATGCAATTTAAATCCCATTACAACAGACATCCAGGGAATATCCAAGTTATTTTTCTGTAGTGGAATTTCATTGTAGTAAATTATTACTATAGAGCACATTCCTGAGACCAAGGGCTGTAGATAAAATGAAGCAAGATATTTAACATCCCTTAAAAGAGGTACAGTTTCTAGGCAAAAGCTACCCACATGTCATGGCCCTGCCTTTGGCTTCTTGAAATGAACAGAAGCTTTTTGGTTCTTTTTTTCAAATCCCACCAACAGTCATTATTTAGAATATGTCTTTTATGAAAACTCAAAGAGCTATTTTACTCTCCAGGTAAGAGACAACAAACTAGGCAGTAGAAGGAAAGCCATTCACCATTGTGAGTTAGCCTCTGAAAGATACTTGTGACACTCAGAATCAGGGTGAATAATCTACCAATTAAATTTTTTCCCTTTGTGTATTGTTTTTTGAGCAGTTTTTTAACTCTTGAGTAATTATTTTTTTCTCAATACTCAAATGAATCCTGCCAGCAGTGCAAATCAGAGTCCACAAATGGTATGGACTGGCAGATCTTATATTCCTGATTCATGTGTAGATAATACATAAAGATTATATATAGATAGGAGAGTGGGGATATAGGTAAGTTGTTAGTGATGTTCTCTGTCACTTTTATTGAGATTAATAAGGTCTGAGTTTGATTTTTGGTTTTACTTTTCTTCGTGCCTTTGATAATTTCAACATTCTGATTCCTTTGGAACACTAGTATACTGTATTTAGACCTAATTACACCCACAGTTGTGTTGTCTCTAACATGGATCACCTCTTTTTATGTTTGGTCCAGTCCATAAGCTTTTCCTATCTTTGTTCTCTTTAGTACATTCCTACCTCTTCTCTAAGGGCATTCTGTACTATGTTGTTAGGGTCCAAGTGTGGTGGTTCCATTGTTCTCAATGGAGGAAATGGTTTGTTATAATTACTTTTTGAGATATTTTTCATTTTTTTGTATTTGTAGCTTTCTTTGCACGTTTATCTTGGAATGCCCTTGAGATGATTTGTCTTAGTTGGAGACCTTGCCAAGCTTCTTTTAAACCAACGGTTCTCAACCTGTGGGTCGTGACCTCTTTGGGGGTCGAACAACCCTTTCACAGGGGTCACCTAAGACCATCGGAAAACATATATTTCCAATGGTCTTAGGAACCTAGACACCACTTCTCTATCTGTCTCCAAACGGGTCTGCCCTCCTGGCATTAGGAAAGTTGAGAACCAGTACTTTAAACTGATTTTATCCTCCATCTGCTTCCATCATTTGAAAACAATAGTGTTGATAATAATATAATTTTTATTATAATATAATAAATCAATACTGTTGATATCACCCTTCTTCACTAGGTTTTACAAATGATTTTTCATTCTTACCATGTTTTGCCTTTGGTAGCCATTTTTCTCTTTGGTAAAGAAGTCAGATGTTTTGTGATTAGGGCTTTTTTGGTGAGGAATCTTTTGGTCTCCTTGTTGTGGCAGTTAATTTTATATAGAAGTTTTAAGTATTATAAATTATTATAGTTAGTGTCAATGACGTTTCTGTTATCTGTTTCCCATGTTTTATTTTCAGTTATTTGGTTCAAGACTTATTTGTTCCAGTTCATCTTATCTTTTTCTCATTATTCATTCTTCTTATTTTTTTTTTTTTACTAATTATGATCTTAACTTTCACAAGTTAATGATCTTACTGTATGTAGAGGTAACTCAGAGATAACTTGTATATCAGTAACAAATCTTTTCCTGTATATTAAAATCTATTTTTGTTCTGTATGTTATTTAGTGCCTGCTACATCTTTCTTTTTAGTTATTTCAGTCATGTCTGACTCTTCATGGCCCAATTTTGGGGTTTTCTTGGCAAAGATACTGGAGTAACTCAGCATTTCCTTTTCTAACTCATTTTACAGATGAGGAAACTGAGGCAAACAGTTGACCGGGGTCTCAAAGCTGGAAGGCCAAATTTGAATTCAGGAAGATGGGTCTTTCTGATTCCAAGCCCAGTGGTCTAGATGCATTTCACCACCTAGTTACCCTCTTGCACACATCCAGTGCCTACCAGTTGTTTTCTTGAAGGAAATGTTCCTGATCTAGTGGAGTTATGTTTCTGTGTAATCTACAGATCTTTGACTTTTGTCATTTTATATTCTTCTGCCGTGTTTTACCATATATTAGGTAGCTAGGCGATACAGTGGCTAGAATGCTGGGCCTGGAGTTAGGAAGACATGAATTCAGATTTGACTTCAAACATTTATTAGCTATGTGACGTAGGACAAATCCCTTAAACCTGTTTTCCTTAACTGCAAAATGGGGATAATAATAACATTTACCTCCCAGAGTTGTTGTGAGAATCAAATCAGATAGTAATTGAAAAATGCTTAGCATTACCTAGCTAAAACCTAGCAGATAGTAAATGCTCTGTAAGTGTTAGCATTATCATTTGCCCCATCCTCACTTTTTACCAATTTTGCATGTCAAGACTCATATGATTCAGCTCCTCCAACAGTATGTCTGTTTGTTGGTCAATGGACAAGAAGTTCACATTTAGATTATCAACAGTCAGAATTTATTGATTGTCTTAAAAATGTGTGATTCTTAGTACTCTCCATCCCTTTTCTGACAGCTCTTTCCACCACATATATAGAAATGGAAAGGGTCTTCACAGTACTGGGGATCACGTTGTGTCTTTCTTTGTTTCTTGAATTGCCATGGCTCAAAATATTCACCAGCCTTTCAGTGATGTTCCTTTCTGTAGTTAGCTACGTTGATCCTTGTAAGACAGAATTGATCTGTTCCCAAGCCTTACTAGAAGCCTTTCAAACATAGTAGAACCTACCAGAGTTTATGTTCTCCTGGTTATAACCTTGGAGAACCCAAGTTGACCTCTAGACTGTAATGAACCACTAAAGTAGGACTTTATTAGTTATTTTTTATCGCAGTAAATTACCATTCTATGAATAAGAGATTTTTAATACTAAGTTACATATAAGAAGCTTTCTAATCATTCAGTCTTTCACAAGAGCCTACCAGGTGTTAGGTACTGAAGGTACAATGAGACCAACCTACCACATTTTGGAATTACTTTATTACAGTGAATTTTTGTTCTAATTTTAAATGGGTTTAAATTTGAGTTAGTGTCATCTTGGATGTTGAATTCTCAAAAGGGATTAAAAAGGAGCCTTTAGACAAATAGAAGAGAAAGAGCAAGGTCAGGACAACCCAGAGAAGGGAGAGTGTCCAAGAGAAGGGGGGAAGTCAGCAGTGTCCAGTACTGCAGAGAATTCAGGAAGAATAAGGACTGAGAAGAGATTATTGTCTGGCAATTAATTGATAATCTTAATGCACTATTTTATATTTCTTTGAAATGCTAGTAAATCATTTGTGCTTGCTTCAAATGTGTTAATTTGTGTACATGTTGAACCCTTCCAATAGACTGTAAGTCCCTAGAGAAAAGGAACTCTTTTGGTTTTTTCTTTGTGTCCATATGTACTTTTATAAATATTTATTGAATTTAATTCCTAGGACTGACAAAAAATTAAGAGTTCAACAGACATCAAATTCCTGTGCTTAAAGACAGCATTAGATGAGATGATCCCTTCGGATCCATGCAGCTCTGTTCTATGGTTTCCTATGTCTATATATAAAATACAGATATTTCAGATTGTTTTAAAATTGCAAATTCACAAATATTCCTTAGTCTATTCATTTTCTGTAAATATTTGATATTAATCATCTTTGCCATTGCATCAAATAAACAGCATTATTTATATTGTTTCTTATACTTTCTGTGTATTACTTAGTAAGTTATTGCTTAATTCTCAGAGCAGCTTTGGGAAGCTAAATAATTGAAAACAAAATAATACAGGACACATGGGATAGACCTGTCAGAAATTGAGGAGTGAGTTAGCACCCTATACCCCAATATGGTAAGAGTAATTACTATTTTAAAAGTTTGATAAGTTATTTTCGGTTCCACAGTTTGGTGGCCAAGCCTACAATGATGTGGAACACACTTCGGTACAGTGCTATGCCCTACAAGGAATTGAATGTGCTGGCCCTAGAAACTTCTTACGAGAGAATAAACCATGTATAAAGTGAGTATTACCTTGAAAGGTGATTAGTCTAGAGTTCTTTTCCATCTCCCTGTTTTTGGTTTGTCATTGCTTAGCCTGACTTTTCCTATTAACTTAAGTTTTGAAAGTTTAATGTAGCTATTTTGCTGCCACAGCTCAACCTTAAGCCAGTGTGATAGAGTGAGAAAAGATCTCTGGGAATTGGGAGAATTGGGTTTTAGTCCCAGCTCTGTCACTGTGTAAGTACAGAGAGCACAAGATTTGAAGTTAGAGGGCTTGGGTACTTCTATTGGCTATCTCTGGGACTTTGGGCAAATTACTTTGCTCTCTGAGCTTCAGTTAATTCCCTCATTCATAAAATGAGGGGGCTGATTTCTTAAGCCCCTTTCAACAATGAATTTATGAAATCTGCAGCTAGGATTAGCCATTCTTCCTCTCTGAGCCTAAGTTTCTTCTGCTCTAAAAGGAGAGATGTGTAGTAGGTAACTTCTAAGGCCCCCTTCCCACTGTAGTCGTTTATAGGCATAAATCCTACCCAGACAGTCCTTAAGAACCTAATAAGGAAGAAGGCTTCTCTCCACTGAAGCTCATTTTATTTATAGTTAAACAGAAAACATGTGCTTAGGGTCTCTGAATATAAACACGCCCTATAGATGAGAATGAATGAATTTATTTATGGCTTAACCTTAGAACAGTTAATGAAACTAGGCAGTTAGTGGTATTGTATTGTGGAACATGTTACAGCAGTTGTTATCACAGAATAACCTGAAAAAATTGTAAGAGGCCTTAGAGGAATTAAACTAAGTTATGATAAACCTTCCTAGCATAAATATCATCAGAAAGAGCTCTGAATTACAGAAAGCCCTACCTCTTTAATTACTTATACATTTCAATTTGATAGAAGCTACTAATTATTTGAACTGATAGTTTCATGATACTATAATTGGTAGAATTTATCATAGAATTTGAAGATAATTTCTCTGGCCTCCACCAGAGGGAACCAAAGTTAATTATTTTATAATAACATAACACTACCTTTCTATCATTTCATTTAGGCTGCAAGCATTTTAGCTATCCTCTGGTAAAGAATCTTTATTTTAATTTTTTTTCCTAGGTACACCGGACACTACTTTATAACCACTTTGCTCTACTCCTTCTTCCTGGGATGTTTTGGAGTTGATCGCTTCTGTTTGGGACATACGGGTACAGCAGTCGGGAAATTGCTGACCCTTGGAGGACTTGGGATCTGGTGGTTTGTTGACCTTATTTTGCTTATTACTGGAAGGCTGATGCCTAGTGATGGCAGCAACTGGTGTACTGTTTACTGAAGAGAACTAGACTCATTGAGAGTTGGTGTGCCATGGGAAAACCAATGACCTTTCTCTCCTGACCTTGTCTCTACAAACTGCAATTTCTTCCACCATTTCAGACTAAGTTGTTATTTTACCCTTTTTAGAAGAGAATCTGCTGGGGCCATGTTGTTGGACTTTAGATTTGGAAGCCAGGTCTTAAGTTACAGTCTGGAAATCATAAATAATGCTCTGAAAAATCAACTTTTTATCTACAGAAAAGAAGATATAAGAATGTTTGTTCAGATGTAAGCAGCAAGAGGATTTCTATACCTTTTTGCATGCCTTCCCTCTACGATATTACGGCTTTGGTCTTTTGGAACATGTATTGCAATATCATGAACAAAATGAGCGTTTTTAGAATGTACCGGACCTGTTATGCTCCATGCACTAGAAGACACCTGAGATGAAACCAACCATTGAAAATCTGTTGTCAGCAAAAGGTGGACATTGAAGTAGTTTTTAATGAATACGGAAAAGCCTTTGACTTAATTCTTATGTTCCATAAAACGTTTGGCCAAATGGAGACACTGTAGAGGTATATTGTCATTTGAACAAGCAAAGTGAGGCCTCTAGTTCAGTTGTATTCTAAGAACCAATCTTTTGAAATGCCAAACTGCTGTTCACAGCTCTCAGGGTGTCACCATTGTGCCCCAGGGGTGTTATCTACTGTGTACAGATGACTTCATTAAAATTTTGTTTTTAAAGAGATGTCTGAGTGATGTATCTGAGATCAGACATTTCTCTTGGCAGAGATTTCCCTTCTAAAATTCTGGGTCTAGTGACAAATATAAGAATCACTACTTGCACAAGGGCTTTCACATAAATAACTGAAATGAAAAATTCGTGACTAGCGAAGTCATAGATTCAGAGTCTTCATATTCTAGGAATGAAAAACAGGTTTCTGCACTAAGAATTTTCATTCATTCATCAAGCATTTATTAAGCTGCTACACTGTTCCAGGTAATGTGCTCAGCCTACAAAATAAAACAGAAGCAAATATAAAAGCAAAGGCTTCCCTACCCTCAAGAGTCTTATATTTTATTTGGAATACTGGGGAGAAAATGGAAACCAAATACAAAATTCTCAAATTTTAAAGCCAGAAAGGACCTTGGAAGTCATGGAGATAGTGTGAAACAGTAGAAAAAGTGGTGACTTGGGTATAAGGAGAAGGGAGCCAACTTGAACCTGCTCAGGAGGGCCAATTGTTAGATTTTCAGTGTGAGCATTTACACCTCTGAGATTGGCTAAAGCTCCAAGTCAGCGTTTGATTTATTGTTTTGTTGACTGTCTAGAGTTAAAAAAGTAAAGGAGAAAGTGTTAATGCAGACTAAACTTTAAAAAGTGTGTGTGTGTGTGTGTGTGTGTGTGTGTGTGTGTGTGTGTGTCCCACTCACCCATCCCCAGAGCTGGTTGTTAAACATTTACCACACACACCCTGGAGGAAATCCATGTTCTAACCCCACCTTTGCGACTTTGGGCAAATCACTTCTCTAAGCATGAGTTTCTTCATCTGAAAAATGAGGGAATTAAACTCAGTTTCAAAGATCCTTTTCTGCTGTACAATTCTATGTTCTTCTGGTTTAGTATTTTTGTTTGGGGTTTTTTTCCTCCTACCCCCTTTCAGGTATGTATCATATCAATGTAAACAGTAGTACTTAAAAGTCTTCCTGTAGGCTAAAGCCACTAGTTGGGGTATTTGGTCCAGTTTTCCCATTCAAAAACATTGGAGACAATCCTTTCCTCTTAACGTTGTTGTGTTTTGAATTACAAATTATTTTAAAGATAAAATTCTTTTTACCTTTCCTGTATTTAATAATTATAATTGCTAGCATTTATATAGCATTTTAAGGTTTACAAAATACTCTGCATATATTATATCATTTTAACTTGATGACCACCAAGGGATTTGGAGACAAATGACATGGGCTTGGATCTGGCTCTGCTGTTTCCTGTCCATGTGACCTCGGGCAAGTCATTTCTTTCTGTGAATCTCAGTTTCCTCATCTGCAAAATGAGTGCAACGGACTAGTACAAGGCCCTTTCCAAATCTAAATCATCTGATCCTGTGAAGTAAGCAGCAAAATGTGATGGTGACATCAGAGGTCATGATAAGGATTTTGTTAGAGGACAGCTTTCCATTTCCCCTCAAAGATACAGTGCTTACCTGGTACATCTCTAGTTTGCCACCACTACTATGACCCCTTTTTTGGAGGGGAGAAAAGGTGTATACCTGACAACAGGTCCTCCTCTCTCCAACTTCATTTAGGGCCTTTCCAGGTTTTGGAAAAATTAAAAGTAGCTTGTCACAAAAAAGGAAGGGGCAACTGGCTTAGGTCTCCTTTAGGAGTAAAATATAAAACTATTCCTTGTCAATTTGGGTTTAATTTCTTTATAAGTTTTCTAAATAATCAAAGTTCAAATTGTACTCCATTAACAGGATTGTGTCCTCTACTATTGGGGTGACAGTGAGAATTCCTTAAAATTGGTTGCTTCAAGAGATAACAGTTTCCCTATCACCAGAGGTCTTTGAGCAGAGACTGGATAACCAGTTGTTGGGGATGATGTACAGAACATTCTGGATCACTTCTATCTGCCTCCCATGGGCACTTCCAACCAACAGATTTTGCAGCTTCTTAATTTCTCTAAACCTATTTCCTCATTGATAAAATGGACAAAACAATGCTTTGATTCCAAGTTGCAGAGAAGGGACAGCCATGCATCAGTAAAGTGTGTTCTTCACCTGAGAGTTCCCTATACCCATGAAATTACAGGTCTAGTGCTTATCAGTGTCACTTATAACCGCACAAGGGGATTATGAAAGAAGCACTTTGTAAACCTTGAAGCACATATGGATGTGAGTTGTTATTAAGAAAAGAATAAATGTTTACCTAATTAGAGATCTAGATGGAATATGAAAAGGATTTATTCTCTAAGGAAGAAGACCCCCAAATCTTTGTACCATCTTCAATATGGACCACATAGTATAAATTCAGTTTTGCTAGATAAATTTGTCTCTAAATGGGAGCTCTGTTTAATTAATTATTTCAGGAATGATCGTCAGGACCACATCCTCGTTTCTCCGACGAACCACTAAGGAAATGGAGTCACTCTCTTTCACAGCTTCAATGACATCTGTGATGGAAGTGACAGGTTGTCCGTTTATGCTGGTAATCACATCATGGTTTCGCATCCCAGAGCTGGGGGAAAAGATGAAAGCAGAGAACTAGAGAAAAGGCTTTTGTCTTTACTAGACAAGAACCACACATCCCTAAATCTGGACTATAGCCCTATTTCTCACTTGGAATTTCTACTAGAAAGCTTGGAGATAGTTCTGCTTTATTCATCTTGGAGGATGGATTGTGTTGGGAAAAATTAACCTACAGTTCTAGGTACCCACTAACTTTCCAGCATCCTACTCCTACAGGTAAGTAAACAAATGGCAAACTTCCCCTGGATTTTCTCTCTTACCCCTGAGCTTCCCCATCAAGCTAACATAAGCACATAAAAATCTTATTGGCCTATTGACCTCAGAAGAAAGTGAAAACTGTTGTGTCAGGATAGAGATGTGTTTTTTCCCCAGGTATATCATCTATTTGACCCTAATAGAAAGTTCTCTGATTCTTTTCTCAAAAAATTCCTATAACTAGGCAACAAAATAAGCTGAATTACAGTCTGTGCTTCAAACAAATCTAAAAATGTAGGATTCTGTCTCTAGCCTTCCTTCTGAAGTGAAACTTTGATCAGTAAGGTTATGGATTATAAACCTCGTTCACTGGTTCATTTGGAAGACTGGATCATCAGCATGTAGAATCTGTTCTTAATGTAGAAGAGGTTCAAATGTGAAACACCTCAATAGAAATGTTAGTAGAGTTGTAGCTAAGCTGATATTTGTGTCTGATGTGTGACTGTCTCGGGAGATACATGCCAGTAGATGATTTCCTGGTGGGAAATAGAAACTAATGATAAAGAGATGAGGAGGCCCAGCAATAGTTATGACACTTATGAGGAATGAAGTTAGGAAGCAACTTGGGAAATTTTAAAAAAATAATAAGTTTAGAAAGTATGGAAAAATTTTAGAGGAGATGAGAGGTTTAAGAATAAAAAGGCTGAAATCTGAACTTTTAAGAATTGGGTCAATTTAGGAATGCTGACCACGGGGCTCCATATTCAACAATGCAGAAGACAAGGGGTAATTTTTTCTTCAGAATCTAGGGGAGAAAGCTATCCTATGATGAACAGTTTTGAGCTACAACCAAGGCAGAGTCATAGGAATCAGACAAAAGGAATGGAACTGTAACAGTTGGCCTTAGATTGTAAGTAACAAGTAAACGAGAACTGGAGGTAACTATAAAAATCTATGTCCAACCCAATTTACTTTTGTCAAGCCAAACTTAACAATAAGATAATGTACTTGTAACTTCCGTATATATTCTGTATATAGCTTGTACCCAAAATTCTCCGTTTAATAGTAGCATATGCATTTTGTAGCAGTTGATGAAGTGTTGTTGAAGAACAGACACAGAAAGGAAGGAGGGGCACAAGAGAGAAAGTCTATGCAGCCACGAGTGCCGTGTTGACAGAAAACAGGCATCTCATGAGTGGTGGAAGCAGAAAGTTTCCAAAGCAGGAGCAAAATGATCTAGGGAACCTTCTCTTTGGGGGCCATCCATAGGTTTATTTCCTCATATCAGCCAAAAAAAGACTTCTGACTGCAGCCTCTTAATATTGTCACCAAGATTTTACAGAAATATCTTGCTTTTTAAAATACAGGGTTATAGATTTGGAGATGGAAGGGATCTAAGAGGTCATTAAGGCTAACTCCCTCATTTTTTAGATGAGAAAACTAAAGAAAGGATTAAGTGGCTTGTCTAGAGTCACACAGCTAGTAAATGTCTAGGGCAAGATTGGAACCCAGGTACAAAGTCCAGTACCCTCTCCACTATATCATGCTATCTTAACATTAAAGACCTTTAGTAAGAGCCTACACAAAATTGTGCCTGGACAATGAGAAGTCCTGAAAATGAGGTGGTGCCTCCCTCCTCAAGGATGCTAAGAAAAAAGAAGGTCTGGTAATTTATCAAAACATTCTCATAACTAGTAATTCTCCTAACTTATTTCACAAAGTCCTGTCCTAGAAAATACCAGACAATACAAACAACACAAAAATATTAGTACTCAAGTCGAGACCTTGCCTGAGTACTCGTAATTAATTCCATAGCACTTTCAAAAAGACAGAAGACCTCATTTTGTCTTTTACCTTGCAGCAGGAGTTCCTTGAATCACTTCATATACGAAGACCCCAGAACTCACATCAGGGAAATCTGGATCCTGATTCTTCATTTCTTGGAGAAGGCTAAGAAACAAAGGCAGGTTTCCATGATGTTAAAATTTAAAGTGATGAATGAAATGTTCTGGAACCTATGTGTGTTTCATTACAACTCATTTGGTCTCTAGGATGTAGGGAAGTACTTTACTTGGCTTTATAGTCACAGGATTCCACCATGCTTGTACTCTCCCCAGGGTTAATAATTTCATGAGACATATATCAACAAACATGTATGACTGAAAAAAAGATGTGTAATCATAGAACAAGGGATCATGGCTGAAATAAGTGTGAGAGTATTCATGAAATTTTTAAAAATCTGGAGAGGAAGATATACCACAGAGGTTGGGTAGCGGAGGGGGAGGGGAAGAAGTTATGAAACGACAAAAGAGGGCAGAGATGGGTTGCATTATCGGAGGGAAGACCCACGTCCCTGAGATCACAGATCCATCAATGTAACCCTAAGTATAACCATAACCTGACTCAATACAGAGCCCTAAAAGCAGCGGTAGAACTCATGAGATGGCTACCACAGGATGCACAGCATGAAAACTGATCAAAGCAGTGATAAACCTTGAGTCCTAAAGAATGAGGATGAGGCATGCTACTCTTCTGATAGGATAAATTTGACAGGTGGAGAGAAGCATACATTTTCAGCTATGGTTCACCTGGGAATTTGTTTTGCTAGATGACTTTGGTACGTTGAGGAATTTGGGTTGTTTTTTTCTTTAATTTACTCAATCGTTGGCTGAGGGTGGTGGGTGGGGAGGGAAGAATAATAGGAGGGACAGATTCATTTTAAAATGGTTGTTACTTGAAAAAAATCAACATAACTTTTATGTCCCTCCAAAACATCCATAGAAAGCTGTAAGAGATGGAAATTACAAATGATACCTTTGTAAAGTAAGGTGAGCACTATTTATTGTCATATTCACCAAAACAAGTCAGAATGCTAAGGGTTAGGAGATTTAGCTAGAGTCCAATTACTTTTGCCCTTCCAGGCTTTCCATCATGTCATGCTATTGACCTACAACCACAGCATGCACCAAGTTACACACTTACCTCATAGAAAGAGGCAACATCCGGAGGCCTAAATATTTCTTCTGGGAAAGAGCTTTTCCTGGAAATAAAGAATCTAGTGAGTTGATGACATGAAACAGTCTCCCTCCTCTGGGACAGATCTTAAAATACAGATGCTTCCATGTGATGATCTGCCTTTCCCAGTTGTCAGCTGACAAATTCTTGTCATTACTCCCTAAGAAGTCATATTTCTTCAAGAAAGGAGTCAAGAGCTCCCATGCACAAAGTTTATGCTTACATTGTAGACATTCAGGTCACCATTACAGGAGTGGATCACCAATACTCCAGTTTTTGATAGAATACACATAAACTGTCACGGACAATACTAAGAGTTGAGTATGGGAGTGTGAAGAATCCTAATCTTCCTTACCTTTTAACTGACGCTGATAAAATTCTGTTAAGAATTGTCTAATTCGATCTGAAGGAATAGCAAAGGAAATTCCTGCTGTAACCTTCAGGGTGTTTATGCCAATGACTTCACCATCCTAGCAAGGGAGAAGATAGACTTCAGTGAATGAATTTTGTGCAAATAAGCAATATTGAGCCAATGGAGCAAGGAGCCAATTATCCTGTGGTCAGAACCTCACTGTGGCTGGTGGAATATTATACCCCTTAAATAAATACAGTAGAGGAAAGATTCACTAAGATTCCAGATATGCTAGGACGGGTAAGGCTACATACAGTTGTGTAAAAACTACCATATATATAGGAATCATGAGTCACAGTTGCCAAGAAATTCAAGAAATTCTGAATTTTGTATTTTGTGTAGTGAGCTAATTATTTCTTTCTTGAAATTCAGTTAGTTCAGAAGTGAATTAGAAGCTTCACCTTCAGAAGGCAAGTGATGGGCCAGTGCCTGGGAGATCTTTAACCTTGACTGGAAATGAAAGGGGTGACTAGGTAAGGAAGAGCTGGGTGTTTGAGGGATCTTAAATGAATCCCTTGAGGGTTCTTGTGTGGAAAGAATTTTGCAGGACTCAAGCTATCTTTTGGCAGAATTACAAAAGTTTATTGTTATGCTGACTTAGCAGCGGGCAGGAGAAGAGAGTAAGGGGACCTGCAAGCTTACAGGGATCTAAGGCAGAGTTATAAAGAGTAATGTTACACTTTGCAGCAGGCAGGAGAAGGTTAAGGGGACCTGCAAAGTGCAGGGATTAGAGATAAGTTTTTAAA
>CM053595.1:218016398-218060187 GCA_028646575.1 Pseudocheirus occidentalis
CGATGAACTGTAGCTAGGCAGACTGCTGGCTCAGGGAAAAGACTTCTGGCTGGGTTAGAGGAGAGACAGAGTTAATGCCTTTATGGGGGAAGTGGGGGGGGGGGAGTATTTTTTTTTTTTACAACTTGGCTCATTACAAACTGATGTTACAGAGAAACCCGAACATAAGTGAGATTTCACAGACTGAAGTTACAGACAAAAGCATCCCAGACCCCATTAGGGGAAGGGGAAAATCTGATTGTTGTTCCCATTTCTATATTGCTTAGAGATTTTTCAAGCACTTCTCTCACAAAAACTCTCTAAGGGAGATAGTACAAATATCATTATCCCAATTTTACATCTAAGAAAACATCTAAGACTTAAAAGAAATACAATTTTTTTTTATTCTAAATCCAATGCTCTTTCCATTATGTCATGGTGCCTTTCAATATCTGGTGAACTTCTTGTAACTGTTTAGAGCAAGAATTCTTTAAAGACCTTGTACATGTCATGGTCCTCTTTGGCAGTCCAGTGAAACCTATGGACTTCTTTTCAAAATAATGCTTTTAGGTAATTAAAGAAAATACCTAAGTTCAGAGGTTAGTGAAAATGAGGAAGCAATTTTCCTATCAAAGTTTATTGCCCAACCCCTCCCCAAAATCTATCCATAGACTCCAGGTTAAGAATCCCTTGTTTAGAGAAACAGTCGGTGATTGGCCATAGGAGATGCAAACAAACCAGGAGAAATTTTCCTGTGTATTTGCCTTGTCACTTAATTGGTGTGTTTTGCATATTGCATTGTAAAAATAGCCCATAGACCCCAAAACTGTTTTAGCATTTAAGGATGGACTCCCCCTACCCCCACCCCCGCCAAAAAAAGTCTGTAAAATATAAGAACTGAAGTCTAGAATACATCACCATGTGCAATGGATTAAATGAATTATTTATTTAATTGCTTCATTTTTATTAGAAACCAGATGCTCAAACATTTCCCCTAGAGATCTAATAAAAAGTTTAGAAAAAATGAATGAGGCGCAGCAATGAACTATTCCTCTGGTTGACTAAAACTTTCTCTAATACATAATGTGCTATATACAATGAAGAGTTTGGGGTGGAGACAAGTTTAACCCAGCATGTGGAACCAGAGGATCTTAAGGTTATTAATGATCCAAAACCATTCAGCTCCTTAAGGGCAAAGATAGGTTTTGTCTTTCTTTGCATCCCTAGTACTTTAGCCTAGTGGCTGATACATAGTAAGCACTTAATAAATGCTTGTTGACTGACTAAAGTTACATATAATACATAGTTTTTATTTTTGTCCAGTAAAAAAAGCACATATTTACCATTTCTCTTTTCTGACCACCATTTTGAGTGAAAGGAAGAAGGGAATGAAAGGTAGAGAAGGAAAGAAGGGGAGTGAAAAAGAGAAAGAAATAAAAAAAACATCAAAAGGAAACTGAAGGATAGCGGCTTTCTCTCCAATGGAGTCATAGGCTTTGGATTTTCTTTAATATTTTCCTCTAACTCAAAGAACAGGAGCAAACATCTCTTCAAAGAGCTCCTCAAACATTGGTGCCCAACCCTGGTATCATGGAATTTGGAAGGACCTCACATGTTAGGAAGAGATTTAAGGCAACAGAGAAAAATCAGCTACTTACCAAGTTCAACAAAGGCCCCCCAGAATTCCCGTGCTGAAAGATAGAATTAGGGAAAAGGTGTCACAAGTATCAGACAAAGTATCCCATCTAGCCAATTACTATACATACTATTCTCAAAAAACACGACTTTAAAGTCTTTAGTTGCTTCTGGCATTGGAGACAATACGTTATATTACCAGAGGAATTCTTCACAACAAATACCAACCCAGTTATAGTAGTGCTAAAATTCAGCACCTTTTAAAGTAATATTTAAAGGAATCTAGCATGCTGAACACCAGTTACCATTGTTATACTTCAAAGATTTGTGATTGAATTAGAGTGGTACACTCTTTACAACACCAATCACAATTCCTCTAAAACACAGAAGAGTTCATGAATTGCTGTGGCTGAAAAACTTATTACCCTATGGCCTCTTCACCCTGTATCAAAAAACCCCTTCGAACTTAGCTAGAATGTTCCCTAAAGTGCCAATATATGATCTATGACCTGGTCTGTACTTAAGTCAATCAACAAACATTTATTTTGTTTATGCTTTTTTTTTTGGAGGGCAGTTGGAGTTAAGTGACTTGCCCAAGGTCACACGGCTAGTTTTTTGGGTTAAGTGTCTGAGGCCGGATTTGAACTCAGGTACTCCTGACTCCAGGGCCGGTGCTCACTGAGCCACCTAGCCGCCCCTCAACAAACATTTGTTAAAAGCCTGTTTTGTGTCAGGCACTGTATTATGTGCTGAGGATACAAAGATGAAAACAAAACAGTACCCACTTTCAACAAGCTTGTATTGTAACAGACAAGAACACTATCTATAGAACTAACTAAATTTAAATGTACACAACAATGTGTGTACATGGTAAACAATGTGTGTAAATGTAAATCTACACAACTAAGTATGTAAATTCATAAATATATTTTATATAAATTTTATACAGATGTGTGAAGATTATATCTATTATCTATATCTATGTATGTATATTGAATAGCTGTTTGATTTCATCAGTGTTGGAAGCCCCAGTGAGGTGTTTCCTCTACCAGAAAAAAAAAAAGCATCTTCTCTGCAATGAAGAGTTTTAGAGAGATAGTGCTAAAAGTGGGGCTTAGATTTGGCTATTCCCATCTCTGAGGTCAGCTCTCACTATAACAAACTTCAGGTAAATACTTGAAGCCATTCCAGCTTAGGAGGACCTGCTAGAAATTGCAGTTCCCCTGGCAGAACCTTCAAGAACCCAGAATCACTTACATGCCATGATGAAGCAAGACAGATTCATTGTAAAAAGAAAAAAAAAGTGTTTAGAGTCTGAGCCCTCAGGATGTATTTCATGATTGATGCTAAGGACCAGGTGGATTCTGGACATCAAGAAGTCACTCAAAGAGGGAGGGCAAAAAGGTCTAAAGATTTCTCTCACTTTACATGGGCAGAGAGTGAGTCTCCTGAGTTGGCTTACATTGATGATCGCATCAGTCTGGATGTAGTCCATATCAGAGTCCTTCAGACCCAATTCCTTGCCTCCTCGTTGAGTGGTGCTGACAATTCCTGCAGTCACTGTATTCTGAAGGGAGAAGGGGCTGCCTAGAGCCACCACAAACTCCCCTGCATGCAAGTTGGATGATCGTCCCAGGAACAAAACAGGAAGGTCAGTCTGCATTGAGGGCAGAGGGGAGGTAAGGGGAAATGGGAACAATGGAAGCAAGAGATAAAATTGTCTGGTTATATACATATTTGTATTTGTGTGCAGTCTTGACATCACAGTAGCTTACAGCCTAAAAATCTCTTACCCATACCCACAAAGGTTATCAAATAATTCTCCCCTAATTACCAGTATTCACTCTTTACAAAATATTAATGACTATATCTGAGGGTCTGTGGTTATTATATTGCAATAATCAGTAAACCTTAAGTAGGTTAGGTACAGAACTCAAAGTTAGCGATGAGGCACTGTTCCTGCCCCAAAATCAGTGTTAGGTCATAAACAAAAAGGGAGATCACCCGGAGTATCTTGGAGTAACCTCAAGACTTCCTTAGGATAGTGAAGTGCCCAAGAATTCCCCAGTGGACTTTTACCACAAAACTGTTGATTAGGTTAGGAATATATTTCTATTCCCCAAGAAAGTTTCAAGAAACAGCTTAGGGAGAAGAATGGACCATCCACTTTACCTTTTTTGGAAGAATATAGCTACAGGTTCCCTTGGCACATGCTCTTCTGGTTCCAATATCAGTGATGTCTGAATCACCCATATTTTACAACTTACATAATAACCCCAAAAGTCAAGTCAAAAAGTATTTATTAAGTGCTATGTGCCCAGCACTGTGCTAAGCACCAGGGATACAAGGACTGTTGCTCTCAAACAGCTGAAAATCTAATGGGGAGACAACATACAAACAAGATATATGCAGGATAAATAAGAGATAAAAGTAAAAATATAAATAAGATATTAAAACTCCAAAGAAGCAGCAAGACCAAGGAAAGATGGGATCAATAGATGGGAAAGAAGAGAAAGAAAAGAGGCAAGAAGGAAATTCAACAGAAAGCATGTTAAAAAAAACCTATCACAACCACATTGCATACCCAGAAGGCAGCTAGCACAGGTTCTTAGATCTGCTTTCCTAGGAAAGATAGCTGCTTAAGGGGTCAACAATCTTTTTAATACATTCACTAGTTCAGGGAAAAGTCAGCACCCTGAACTTCAGAGAAAATACAAGCAGAGAAATAAAGACCAGCAGACAGGGCTCTGACCATCTGAATCAACTATACATTTTATATACATCCTTGGATCAAGAGAACCTTTACATCTGAGCAGTCAAGGAACTCTGAACATATGACCACTCAGAATCTGGACCAGGGAATCACAAGACCCTTCTCATAAGCAAGCCTGAAAGCAAAATACCAATTCAAAATATATATACACTTCTCAGAGCCAGAAGGTATCACAGCCCTGTGACTCAGTGCCTAATAAAAATTAGCAAAAGATGTGAAAGCCTTCCTACAAGCAAACCTCCCCTAAGCAAGCTTTCCTTAATGGACTCCACCTGAGACCTATTAATGGGTGGGGAAGATCTTAAATCCCATTAACATTACTGGTAGAAAGGTAGAAACTTTGATAAGATATTAGAAAAAAATTTAACCCCAAAAAGTAATAGGTTTAGCTTTGTACCTGTACAGCCTTACCTCTGGCTCAATCTTGATGAGTGCAAGGTCAGTTTTTTGGTCAACATCTTTCACTGTTGCTTCATATTTGGCCCCGCTCTGGAGTTCCACATTGATCCGCTGCCGGTTAGTAAGGACGTGAGCATTGGTAACAATGAGCCCATCCTCAGACACTATGAACCCTGAGCCACTGGATGCATGAGTATACTCATTGCTTAACGGTGACCTGAAGCAGCAAGGTAATAATATCAGAAGTAGAGAAAGTAAACTTGGCTTTGCCCCCAGTATATCAACATGTATGTAGGTCAAGGGTTGAAGAAGGTAACATGAGGAATCAACCCTTGGAGACCTCCTCTGGCTTGCTGTGTGACGAAACCACACTCCCTCTAGGCCATCCCATTGCTGAGATGGAGATGTGGCTCTGCAGTCACATTCAGACTTTTTTTTTTCATTGATGCCCCCTACTGCCACCATCCCTCATTTGTGGACCTTGCCCAGGGTGAAAACAGTATTAACAGTAAGCAAATAAGAGTAAGATTAGGCAGTTAAATACCAGACTGGAAATTCAAGGAGTGTGTGTTTTAATCCTTACAATTTACAATTCTGCGCTTAGTTTTCTGTCTATAAAATAAAGGTGATAAAATGATATCTTGCAACTATTTATGTGCTATAGGAATCTGTACTTTGAATACATAGACATACCAGGGATGTGCTGGTAAATGTTTAATAATCAGCTCTTGGCAAGAGGAGGGGGCAGTGCATTCCTTTCATACTTCTAAGGTTAATCTGCATTATTAATATTTTTCCACCATTTTCTTGATTCTAGACAATAAACAAAGCCCTGATTTGTAGCGTTTGCCAATTTTGTGAGCAGCAAATGTTCACACTGAAAATTTAACAACCAGCTCTCAAAAGCCAAGTCAACCTGGTTCCAGCACACCCCTGGCTCAGCAAACTCATACAAGACATGAATACACCTTCTAGTTATTTTACTAGCATAAAAGACAGAAGAGTTCTCCCAATGTTGCCCCAGACAGAAAACCAACAAGATGGACCACATAGGCCCTCCAAACACCTTCAGCTTATAATGATGCTGGTGATTTTTCAGCCCTTTACCTGTCTCCCTAGTCCTCCTTCTCACCTTGAATTCCAATCAGCGTGGGCAACAGTGTGCTCCATTGGAAAGAATGATGAGAGTCAGAAGGACTAGTGTTAAATCCCCAAGTCTACCACATAGACAGCAAAGTTTCTGTTTCCTAAAAACAGAAGTAACTATATCTGCACTATTTACTTCACAGAATTTTTGTGAGTAAATCATTACATGAATCCTTACACGAACTATTCTTAATATCATAGATGGGCTTAGAAAAGGCCCCCATACCTGTCTGTCTTTTATCTCTTCCTAGGCACAGCCCATAGAGTACCTGAAATTATGTTCCAATTACATTACTAGATTCTGGTTGCTTTGTGAATGTAAACAACACTGTGGCCTATTTTAGCAAAGAACACGGACTTTACACCTGAAGGACTCTCATTAGATATGTTTCGGTTGAACATAGAGGGCAGAACTTGAAGCAGTCAGCAGAGGCACATTCGGGCTTAATATGAAGAAAAACTCTCAAGCAATTAGATCTACCCTCAAATGCAATGGACTTCCTTGGTGGTGGGGTGGGTAGTGAGTTTCCTGGAGGTTCAATGACCATGGTCAGGAATGTTACAGAGAGGATCATGGTTTGCAAAGTATGGGGCAGGATTATAACTGGATTATACCTCTATCAGGATTACACCTCTCCCCAATTCCGTATCTCATTTTATGATTTTAAATACTACTGTGGGGGATAAGGACTGGACCTGGTAAAGAAAAGTCCTAATTGATGAAAATCCCTCAATGAACACAGGTCAGAACCTTCTCTGCCACAGATAGTCTTGGAGCAGCAGTTCTCAACCTGTGGGTTACGTTCAATTTAAATACATCCTGCATATCAGATATTTACATTACAATTCATAACAGCAGCAAAATTTCAGTTATGAAGTAGCAACGAAAATAATTTTATAGTTGGGGATCACCACGACATGAGGAACTGTATTAAAGGGTCATGGCATTAGGAAGGTTGAGAACCACTGTCTTAGAGAGTCATCTAGGGCATTAAAGTTAAGTAACTTGTCCAAGGTCACACAACCAGTATGCATCAGGGACAGGATTTCCAATGAGGTCTTCCTGGCTTTGAGGTTTACTCTTTCACCACACCATGCTTTTAAATTTATGTGTATGTTTGTATGTATACATATACACATGCACATATATATATATATATATATACACACACATACATATATTTACATTATCTTTTACATTTATAATAAGCATTTTACATTTTTACAATAATAACTTATTAAGCACCTACTGTGTGCCAGGGCACCGTGGTAAGCACTTGGGGGTATAAAGAAAAGGTAAAATGTAGCCCCTTCTCTCACAGTCTAATGAGGAGATAACGTGGGACAACCATGTACAAACAAGCTATACATGGGATAATATGGAAATAATTAAGAGAGAAGGCACTAGGATTAAGAAGGATTGGGAAAGGCTTCCTGCAGATGGTAGGATTTTAGCTGGGACTTTTACAGGCATTTCCATGCATACAATTCAGGTTCTCTTCTGTGTAAAAGAAAACTTCCCCCAGAGAATTTTCTCATTCTGTTGATTGGGAAACTCATCAAATTAACCATCCATGACTTCCCACCGCAAAGGATTTGCCTCCTGGCCAGCTTCAAATGTTAATACTCCCTAATGACAGCTGAATTCAATTCTACTCCTCCACATTAGAGCTTTGTTCTAGAAAAACTTTGTTCTGCACAACTAATGATCTCCACCCCTTTTTTTGTGCACTTGATATTTACACTCTAGAGGTTTTTACCTTAATTTATGTCTCTGAAATATTTGGATAGGACACAACTACACTCCCCCCCCCCCCAACCCTTACCCCATCCCATTACCTGCGGAACAGCTCCAAGTGTACCACAGATGGTGCCACCTTCTCCACCACCTCAACGATGAAGTTATATTTGTCCCTGAGACTGCCTGGGCTTCTGGTCCCTGGAAACGAATGGGATCTTCTTGATGGTGCCTATGCTGGTGCCCATCACATCATAGCAACACCCAAACAACCCCCTGACAGATATCTTCCACAATATAAAATGTGCCTCCTGTTACTCTCCAGTGAAGTCTTATAGGCTTTGAATCAAAGATGAAGAACTCCTTTACCTACATTATAAAGGAAACTGCAGTGTAGCAGAAAAAACCCCAAAACACTGGATTTGGCACTAGCGGTTGTTATTATTCACTTGTTTTCAGTCATGCCAGGTTCTTCATGACCCCATTTGGGGGCTTCTTGGCAAAGATACTGGACCTGAGTTCAAATCTTTGTCCTGCTACTTAATTACATCCGTCACCCTGAACAAATACATTCACCTAAGGCTCATTTTCCTCCCTTGTAAAATCAACTCTAAATACATGATCCCATTCAGCAAGTATTTATAAAGTGCCTGTTATATGCTGTTAGGCAAAGGAAATATAAAGACAAAACCAAACCAATTCCTACTCTCAAGGGAGAAATAACATACATATAAATAAATATATACAATATGTGCAGAATAATTGTATAAATAGTAAGTAATTGCAGAGGGAATGGTGGTGAACTGGAGGTGTTAGGGGTAGAGACCACTAACAATTGGGGAAATTAGGAAAGGCCTCCATAGGAGGTATCCAACAAATATTACTAAAAGGATGCTAAAGGTGCTACAAAGCAGAAGTAAGGAAGGACAGCAATTCCCGGCATGGGGATGGGTGGAGGGAAGACAGCCTGGGCAGATGAATAGACTGAAAAGGCTATCTGAGAACAAGCAAGCAGACCAGTTGTCTATAATATAGATAAATATGGTTTGGAAGGTGAAGGTGGGGATAAAATATCATAAATCTGGAAAATCTGGAGCCAGATTGTAAAAGGCTTTAAATTCCAGACAAAGGACTTTTCGTGTTCTTCTAGAAGCAATAGGGAGTCATTGGAGTGTCTTGAGCAAGGGAGGGATCTGGTTAGACCAGAACTTTAGGAATATCAATTTGGCAGCTATGTGGCATAAAATAGATTAGAGAGGGGAGAAACTGGAAGCAGGGAGGCAAATTAGGGGTCCATTGAAATAGTCCAATTAAGAAATGGTTAGAGCCTGAACTAGGGTGGCCACTATGTAAGGAGAGATAAGGGAATAGGTGGAAAAGATGTTAAGGTAGAAATCAACAAGCTTTCATGACGGATTATTTATACTTATTTAAATGTTTCGTGTTGTTTCTCCTGGTAGAATGTAAGTTCCTTGAGGGTAGTGACTATTTTATTTTGGTCTTTGTATCTCCAGCATCTAGCACAGTGTCTGGCACATAGTAGGTACTTAGTAAATGCTTGTTGATTGATTATGAGGGGTGAGAGAGAATAAAGAGTAGAGAATGAGTTTAAGGTCCCAAATCTAGATGACTAATGAGTACCCTCAATAGAAAAAAAAAAGAAGCTAGGAAAAGGGGGGGAGGGAGAATGAGTTCTGTTTAGTGTCCCAGTGGTTCTCAACCTGTGGGTTATGTTCAATTTGTAACAATGAAAATACATCCTGCATATCAGATAGATTCATAACAGTTGCAAAATTACAGTTATGAAGTAGCAACAAAAATAATTGTATGGTTGGGGGTCACCACAACATGAGGAACTGTATTAAAGGGTCATGGCATTAGGAAGGTTGAGAACCACTGGTTTAGACCATGTTGAATTTGAGTTGCCTTTAACACATTCAGATAGAGATGCCCAACAAATAGTTAATACAGTATTAGAACTCAAGAAAAAGATGAAAGTTGAATATGTAAACTCTGGAGAGACAAGAAGACAAAAAATTACCTTTGCCCTTGCTAGCTGCTTTCCTTGATGGTTAGGCAAAAATCTAAGAGGCCTCCCCCCCCCCAGCTCTAAATCTTATTATTTCATTTTATTCTCTTCACACCCCCTCACCCCCACCCCACAACAATCTTATGAAGTAGACAGGGAAAGTATTAATTTATTTACAAACATAGAAACTGGAACTCAAGGGTAGTCATTTACTGAAATCTCAAGTCCAGAAAGTATCAGAGCCAGTATTAAAACTTTATTCTCCTTGCCTCCAGCTTTTTATGGATAAGCATTATTACAATAGTATTAAAGAGAATGAAAGAGGAGGAAAAGAATGAGGAGGAAAAGTGCAAAAGAAGAGGAGAAAGAGGAGAAGGAAGAGGAGGAGAAAAAGAAGAAACAGAGAAGGAGAAAAAGAAAGAAAAAAGGAAGGAAGGAAGAAAAAAAGAAAAACGGGGTCTAGGAGAGAAGATCCAAATTATTTCAGAGAAAAAGAACATGAGAGAAAAAGTCTGAGAATAAAAAGACATGTCACTAGGAAATCAGCCAGGAGTAAAGGAAAGAAGGAAAAAAGAGGTGAAATACAGTAGAAAGAATAAAGGAGATGGATCTAGACAATTAGATGGTGCAGTGGAGGATTGGACTTGGAGTCAAGAAGACTGACCACCAGCGTGTCACCAAACCTCTCTCAGCTTCAGTTTCCTCATCTATAAAAATGGGTATAATAATAGCACCTACCTCACAGGCTGTTGTGAGGATCAAATGAGATGACATGTGTAAAGCTCTATCTAAATGCTAGTCATTAGACCTAATTGGTAGATTCAAATGAGAAAGTGGATGTGAAATATCTCTGCAAGGCGAAAAGGTACTGTACAAATGCTCATTTAAGATCTTGATTGTTTACTTAGGCGGAAACGAGAATGGGGGATGAGGACTCATAGAGAGGCACCTACAGTTGTTGGAACAGGAGTCAGGAGAGGACTGGAAACAAGCTCACCCCTCACCTGAGTTGCCACAGTTTCCCTTCTCCACGGGCACTGCTGGAAGACCGCCTCGGAGGCGGGCGGCTCGGTTCTCTGCTCGGAGAGCACAGAGACTCTGGTAGGAACGGCCGTCGTTGCCACAGACTGGGACCTCCGAAGCCCGGCAGACGCAGATACCGAGCTGGCCCCGGCTCTTGGAAGTCCGGCTCTTGAAGGTCCGGGTCATGCGACACCACAGCCCTAGGGCGCAGGGCCGATTCCAAAGACCCCCACACGTTTCTCCTTCCCCAGCAGCGCACACCAGGCAGCAGTTACAACGGTCAGGCTGTGGCGACGCCCCCATGGGGCAGACTGGCAAGGAGGGACAGCGGGTCGGTTCGCAGGTGGATGGGCAGGGCGTCGATGCCCAGAGAGGTGCAGCCTGGATCCAGGGCATTGCTACCGTGGACAGCAACAACAGCAGTAACGGGAGTAGACAGTCCTCGGGAGCACGCAGCGCCACGGCCATTTCCCTTTCTCCTTAGTTTCTCCTTAACTTTCTCTACTATTTCAGTTTGTCCTGGCACCCAACCCAGTAAAGTCTTCAGCGAAAGCAACATCCCCGCCAAGGTGCCACCTCTGTCCAAGAGTGCCAGTCCGTAGCTTTTAAGCAGTTGAGTCCCAGGAGGGAGGGACCTGGTTGAACCTTTCTAGTTGATCCTTCCCTTCCTCCTCCTCCCCCAAACACACATTTGCTCCCTCTCGTCACTCCCTCTCTTCCTCTTACCCCAACCCAAGGGAGAGGATAGAGCTCTCAGCATACCTAATAATCTAGTCATAAAAATCCATAAAACTTAATGATCTAGAACTGAAAAGAATCTTAAAGATTCTATGGGTCAACTCTCATTTTACAGATAATCGGGAATCATGGGAATATGATGAAAGTGAAGCTGGAACACAGAGTATGTGAAGGAAAGTAATGTGAAATAAGTTTGACCAAGTAGGCTGGATTCGTTTTGGGGAAGGCCTTGAATGCCAGGCTCTGAACATCAAATGACAGAGACTTGTTTGAAGTTAATTGGTCAACTCACATTCATTAATTGCTATATGCCAGGTTCTATGCTAAGCATAGAGGATACAAAGAAAGCGGTTGGAGAACTCTTCTGATGGGGGAGACAGAATGCAAACAATCATGTACATGCAGGGGGCAGCATAGCCAGATGTTAAGGTGGATAGAGTGGATAGTGAGCCTGAAAGTCAGGAAGACTCATCTTTCTAGTTCAAATCAGACCTCCAACACTTACTAGCTGTGTAACCCAGGCGAGTCACTTAACCCTGTTTGCCTCAGTTTCCTTATCTGTAAAATGAGCTGAAGAAATAGCAAAATTATATTTGCCAAGAAAACCCCAAATGGGGTCACAAAGTGTCAGACATGACCAAAATGACCAACCAACAACAAAGTTATATACTGATCATGCAAGTTATATAATGCTGGAAGATTATCTGAGGGAAGGCACTAATGGTAAAGAGGGAGGGAATGGTGCAGGAAAAGTCCTCTAGAGAAGGTAAATTGACTCTAGAAGGAAGCCAGGCAAGCCAAGAAGCACAGATGAGGAGGAAAAGTAGCCAGTGAAAAACTATAACATTGGAAGATACAGCCAGAAAGCCAGTGTAGCTGCATCATAGAATACATGAAGGGAAGTAAAGTGTAAAGAGGCTGGAAAGGTAGGAAGGGGCCAGGTTGTGAAGTGGCATTTTCTGTTGGATCTTAGGAGCAAAAGAAAAACACTGGAGTTTATTGGTGGGAGGGGAGGAGGGAGAGAGCTGGTCAGATACACACCTTCAGAAAAATGACTTGGGGAGCTGAGTGGAGGATGGATTAGAGTGGGGAAAGACTTAAGGCAGGGACACCAACCAGAAGGCTATTAAAATAGACTGAGTATGAAGTAATGACCACCTAGTGGCTGAGAGTGGAGAAAAGAGGGAAGTAGAAGAGAGATGTAAAGGTAGAAATGACAAGACTTAATAACAGCTTGTATGTGGAGAGTGAGGTGTTGAGAACAGTGCCAAGGTTGTGAGCCAGAGTGACTGGGAGAATTGTGGTGCCTCAACAGTAATAGGAAAGCCTAGAAGAAGAGAGGGTTTGGGTGAAAAGGTAATGAGTTCTGTTTTTGAACATACTTAGTTTAAGACATTCAAAAGACAACTATTGATTTGGGACTAGAGCTTGGGAGAGATACTAGATCTGGGAACAGACCTGAGAATCATTTGCAAAAAGATATTAATCACTAAATGAGATAGTATCAAGTTACACAGATAGCATCTTAGCCAGGAAGAGAACCCAGATTCTCTGACTTTAAACTCAGGTCATTATAGGCATGAATTAATGAGACAAATTAATTAGTAAGATCCTGACGAAGCCACACATATAAGGAACTCATTTGAGAATTGTAGACTTGTAGAACTGAAAAAACTCTAGAACCCATCCAAAGACATCATTTTACAGGGTTCTAACTACTATGTGACCTGAACAAGTCACTTCACTTTTCTTTTTGTTCTTTCAGTTTCTTTTCTAAAAAAGAAAAAGGGTGTTGGATTAGATGACAAAGGTCATTTTAGGTTAAAATTTGAGACTGAGGAGAATGAGACTCAAGAGAGGGAGTGACTTTCTCAAAGTCATACAATTTACTAGAATCCAAACCTCCTCCCTCCAAATCCAATGATCCATACCTACGCTTCATAATTTGTTAATAGATATTCCTCCACTAGGCAGAGAAGTTGCTCTCATAGTGACCTGGTTCTACATCCTAAATCAGATTACTAGAAACTACAATAATCTAAGATCTGAGTTAGATATCTTTACAATTCTTTTCTCAGTGCATAATTCTCCTGGGATAGTACAGTGGGCACAAATCCTATCTCTGCCACTTGGCTAGCCCTGGATAAGTCATAACATTTTTGTCTCAACCACTTTCCTAGGATTTTTTTTTCTAATTGCCTGCTGATGGAAGGGGTTCCCCACACTAGTGAAATCATCTTTCTTGTACTCTGTTTTACAATTTTAAAATGTACTTTTTAATTCGGTACTGAGTTCCATTTCATTGGAGATGACTGGAGGAGAACTTGGGAGAGTTGTTATAGAAGGGGATTCCAGCTTTGGTTAAGGGTTGATATTTGAGGTCTTCTTCAACCTTACAATTCTGAGATTTCTATCATTTCTAGTATAAAACATCAGGCATGGGGACCTTTCCCTGGCAGCTCCATTTTTTTTTGTCTATCCTTTATTGAGATGAATTAAATTTTAATAGCAATTTGATAGCTGTGAGCCCCTAAAAAGCCGGTAGATATCTTAGGTTACCCTGAAAGATGTTCCCATTAGTGTAAGGTGAATAACTGCCTGTCAAATAGAAGATTTAAGAAGACTACCACAGTTCATATATCAATATGTCACATTTTATTAAAAAAACAAGCAACAAAACAGTTATAGAAAAGTATTTCTGCAGTGATGCCTAGTACACATCACAAAGTGAAAAGCATCAGTTTTCATGCAGTTCTGGTACTGTGTTTATAATGAATACATTTCACAATTGAAACCTTTCCCCCCCATCCCCCCGCCAAAAAAAAATACAGACACCAATCAGACCATAGTCTCCTCCACAAGGAGTTTCAACAAAATCAACAGAAGGAAGATTAGAGGAACAGTTTGTGCCCAATGTCCACTTCATTTCATTTTAAAACCAGGGACAAATTACTGGGATGCCTGCGTAGATGGTGAAACAGAAATAGAAGGAAATGGAAAAGGAAGGGAGAAAAAACAAACAGCAAAAATGACAACTCTAATTAAAAGAGAGACAGCTCAATGAGGTAGTGGGTAGAGTGCTGGAGCTGGAGTCTGGGAAGACACGAGTTTGAATTCTGCCTCAGCCAATCCCCTCGCTTGGTGACTCTGTTGAGCAAGTCACTTTTCCTTGGTATTCTCACCCATAAAGTGAAGAAATTGCAATTGATGGTTTCTAAAATTCCTCACCAGTCCTAACTCTATGATCCTCTTCTCATATGTCACCATTGCATGTTGTAAAAGCCCTGGTCCTTATACTACCTGTATTCCTACAGCCCACTCAAGCACCAAGCCTCGAGAATATGCTGGTTGCATATTGATTCTCTCAACCAACATCAAATAAACTTATTTCAACTTTGAAGGAAAGTGTAAGGAAAGATGGTGGCATTAGCATCAGGAGACCCACTTCAAGTCCCACTTAGTCATGATGTAATCTTAGGCAAGGACCCCTAAATGGCACAGTGGATAGAGTGCTTGACATGGTGTCAGGAAGACCCGAGTCCAAATCTGGCCTCAGATGCCAACTGCCTGACACTGGACAAATCACTCTGCCCTGTTTGCCTCAGTTTCCTCACCTGTAAAATGAGCTGGAGAAGGAAATGGCAAACCACTCCAGTATCTTGCCAAGAAAACCCCAAATGGGGTCATAAAGAGCAGGCACAACTGAAGAAAAACACCACCACTTTCTTCATCACAAAGGAAAATGAAAAAAAAAATGGAAAAAAATGGTAAGACAGAAAAGGACAACAATCTTAGGCAAATTACCCAAGTTATGTTCATCTGAAAAAATAGCGATGATATGATCATGGTTCATTTTAATACAGTGCTTTAAGATTTGCAAAACTCTTTTACATACTTTTAAGATTTGATCCTCATAACTTTGCAAGATGAGTGCTATCATTATCTCCATTTCATAGTTAAGGAAACTGAAGCTAAATCGCTTGCCTGTGGTCACTTACCTAGTAGTTCCTGAGAAGGGATTTGAAGCCAGATCTCCTCAGATCTGAGTACAGGACTCTGTGCACTAGATTTGTCTGTCTTAGATATTATGAAGAACTGAGATGATGTGTGAGAAAATGTTTTATTCCCTGTAAAAGATCGTGCAAATATAAGATCACTAGAAATAAAGGAATGTGAGCTGGAATGGACTTTATAAGACCTTTTACTTCAACCTCCTCCATTTTACAGATGGATAAATTTAGTCTAAGGATGGGTAAGTGGAGCCCAAGATCATAATGGGAAGTGTAAGTAGCAGAGCCGAGTGCAAACCTGTTACCTCTCATGGACTGGAGAGGGAGGGGAGGAACAGGGAAGAGAATCTCTGTTCCCAGTGGAATATGAACGTAAGATGATCGCAAAGTTATCTTCATTCTTGGGAGCTTAGTATACCAGGCAGACACAGACGTATGTCAGTAATACATCCAAGTAAAGGCACTTTTTAGAAAATCCACTTTCTGGTTTGGTCTAATTGTTTTCCCCCTCTTTTTTTATTGTTATGAAGGACTGCATATGAGGGGAGGAGGGAATATAACCAAAAATCAAAGAAATGCAAAAACAAAAGATAACTATGACATTAAAAAAAAGAAAACCTCCTCCCAAACTTCTGGAAATGTCATTCAAAATATCTAAAGCCAAGCAGTTATTATCACCCCCATTCCAAAAATAAAAATTGTTTGGGTAGAGTGTGTCCTGTTATCTAGGGAGCCTGAGTAAGCTAGTCCCTCTCCTTCCCTTACCACAAGCTCTAGTTTTCAGAGAAAGGGACTATAGGAAAAAAATATATATATTTTTTGCTTTTTTTTTTGGAGAGGGGAAAGGCAAGGCAACTAGGGTTAAGTGACTTGCCCAAGGTCACACAGCTAGTAAGTGTTAAGTGTCTGAGGCTATTTTGAACTCAGGTTCTCCTGACTCTGGGGCCAGAGCTCTCTTCACTGCACCCCCTAGCTACCCCAAGAAAAATATTTTGAGAACAAATCTTCACAAAGTAGTTAAGAAACTTTTAAAAAGCCTTTTGGTCATAGAGAGACTATTGGAAATTACTTAGGGAAAAAGCTCCTTTCTGGAAATGTAATGTGTACAACCAGATTGGGGATAATGTGGGGCTGTTGGATTGCACATTGGATAGAGCAGTGGGCTGGAATCAGACCTGAGTTCAAATGTGACCTTAGATTAATTCCTAACTGTGTGACCCTGGAATCACTGACTCTGTCTGCTTGTTTCCTCATCTGTAAAATGGGCATGATAACACCAACCTTCCAGGGTTGTTGTGAGGATCAAATGATATAACTGTAAAGCACAGAGCAAACACTATACAAATTGATAGAAGGGGCCTTCAACAGGCAGTCAAACCTGGATTCAAGCCCTAGCTCTGCCACTAGTGATTGTTTCATGTTGGTAAGTCATGTCACCATTTTCACTCAGTTTACTTTTCTGTAAAAGGAGAGGTGGAGCTGTGCTAGTTGCATGATCAGGGCACTTCAAACAGAACAAGGAATTCTTCATTCTATGAATGATAGGTACTTTAGTTGATTCATGGTTTCATCAGGTGAATCTCAAGTCATACATTTCTTTCTCTGCCTTTTTCATCCTTTGGTCAGTCAGCCAATAAGCATGACTTACTGTGTACCAGGTCCTGTACTAAGTGCAAGAATATGAAGCAAGGCCAAAGACAGTCCTGTTCTTCAGGAGTCCAATGGGGGAAGATATTATGAAAATAATGGATATAATTGGGGATAATCAAAGAGGGAAGGCACCAGTGTTAAGGTGGATCAGGAAAGGTTTCTCATAGGGATTTTAGCTGAGAATTGAAGGAAGTTGAAAAGATCAGAAGGTGGGGATGAAGAAAGAGTAGCCCAGGCATGGGGAACAGCCCCTGAAGCCTGAAGACCGAGGTTCTTGTGCAATTATCAGCAAGGAGGCTGGTGTCACTGGGAGTGATTTCAAGTTTTTCTCTCTAAGCATCATTTTTTTTTGCCTTTTTTATTTGAGGGCAATTGGGGTTAAGTGACTTGCCCAAGGTCGCATGGCTAGTAAGTGTTAAGTGTCTGAGGCTAGATTTGAACTCAGGTTCTCCTGACTCCAAGGCCAGTACTCTATTCACCATGCCACCTAGCTGCTCCTCTGAGCATCATTTTTGCAGGAAGAAATATAATGCGTCTCAGGGGTGAAGTTTCAGTGCCTAAGTTCTCTGATCATGTCCTTAGGTATACAATTCATTTAACTTCTTGCAAAAAAACCTCTACTTCTGACTGAAACCTCATTAAGGCTCTGACTTGAAATTCCAAAAAGGTTATGAATTCTGATTGGTGTTTTCTCTGAACTCTATGAAGATGATAAGTAGTCAGAATCCTAGAAATAGAAAAGGATAACAAATGGATAGCCCAAGTACTGCACTGATATCTAGAAGACCTCCAAATTGCTGGGGCAGGTCCCCCTTGGGCCTTTATGGCACAGCACCTCTATGCTGTCACGGAAGGAAAAAAGAGACTGCCGTGTGTAAAAGTAGAGTAAGTGCTCACACTTTAAGAGAGAGATCCACTCAGCGCGGAAGTATCAAAGATTAAGATGTATATTCTTGGGAATAATAAATGCCATCTTTACAAAGCGAACTCTTTGTAGGATAAAACAGATCATTTGACCTTCCTGGCCAGTGATGGCTAACACCGAACTGTTCACCATCACCAATACAGCAAGGCACTTTGAGAGAAGGTGGCATGTGCCACACAAGTGAAATCATAGCCAACACCTCTCCTCTGACCCCACTGGAATAACCCAGACCCCTCAGATCATCAGCACCCACAATCCAGGAAAGCACCCCTTGTGTAGATAGCACCTGTCAATTTTCCTTTGTACCGTTTGCTGTATTCCCTGATCTTCCAGTCATCATAATTACTCAGACTGGGGAAGGAAAGCTTGTGCCACTTGGATCTTTGGCACTGACAAACTGTTCCACATTAAAGACCAACAAAGTTTTATCGATGTAAAAACTAAAAGATTTAAAGAAGGGGAGGCTAGGGGGCACAGTGAATAGAGCACCGGCCCTGCAGTCAGGAAGATTCGAGTTCAAATCTTGCCTCAGACACATGACACAACACTTACTAGCCCTGTGACCTAAGGCAAGTCACTTAACCCCAACTGCCCTCCAAAAAACAAACAAAAAAAGATTTAAAGAAAATATATTATCCTCTGCTTTGCTGTTGCATCCTAAGAACCGTTGAGCCTCTTCATCTGACTAGCAGTCATGAAAGGGCAGTTTTTGAATGCATGGATACTCTTGATATTCTATTTGTATCCCCAGCACTTAGCCCCATATTTTGCACATAGTAAGAGCTTAGTAAATATCTTTCCATTAATTAATTGATTAATCACTATGATGCAATCTTTATTTATCACATTGCTTTCTTTGAAAGAAATGCTGAAGGTATAACATTTCCTCCCCTATCCCTACCCCACAAGAGAGGGAATTTGGTTTCCGATAGACAGGATGCTTCTTTATATCAACTGGAGGGGAGCTTTATATTATTTGAAAATTTTGGGGAACAGTCAGGGAAGACCTCTGGAGCCTGAAGTCTTGTGCAATCATCAACAAGGAGGCTGGTGTCATGGACTTATTTCAAGAGTTCAATGTTCAAATCCGATTCATTGAAATACACTGAGGGTATGGGGATACACAGGAGGCATATGTGGATATCTGATGAGAATGCACAGATCCTAGGTAGTGAAGAAAAAAGCCTTTTAACTAGTGGTTTAGTATGAGATGTCTGTAATCTGCCATAAAGTTATTCTTATTCAAAGATTCTTGAAGACAAAGTAAAAAACTCAAATTACAAGCTTTTAAAAAAACAGATCAAACAACCTAGAAGTAGATGGTGGTTTTTCTTTGTCTCTTCACAGTCAAAGGATCAGAGGACTCATCTCACCCCATAGAAAAGACAACTCAGTGCACAAACCATACCTTTTCAAAGGATAATTCTCAATATGAAACATAAACCAAGAAAAGTATAATCCTGGAGGAAAAGTACATTCTCTGTGGCTGTTTGTCTATCTAAACAAGTATCTTCTGCACAGTAACCCCTATTAGAAAAGGTGGATTTTACTTACACAGAAGCATTTCTAGTAACCTCTTCTAGCTATCATCATTTAATTTAAAAAATAAGAATCATTAATAGACAAGGCAGATACAAATTTATGGGCTTAAATGGAAGGTTTTTCCAGCGTAAGCTTCTTGAGAGCAGGGGCCATTTCACTCTTTCTGTTCATATTCCCAGCATCTAACATGGTGCCTGTTACACAACAGGCATTTAATAAATGCTTTTGGTGATTGATTGCTTCTGGGCTCATTTCTGGAAACAACTCATAGTAGTCATCTGGTTTCCTTCCACTTAGAAAACACGTTCTATTCCTTAGTCGCAATAACTCAACTTCTTAACCAAACAATTGGAGGCCTTTAATCTTGCTTATTCACCTCCCCAAGAATGACAAAAACAGTTCTTGAAATGAAAACATTTTCTCATACTAACTCGGCATAACTGTAGTGTAGTTGCACTGGTTTAAGAAAAAAAGTAGAATTTTAATATTTAGATCTGGAATGAGCCTTAGAGAAAAAACAGAAATTGGGGATGGGAGTGGCACTGGGGAGGAAGCAAATGACTTGCTCACAAGTCACAACACTTTACCTGGATTTGTCAAATCAGGTAAACTACTTTAAAACTTTCTGTGAATATTGTGAATATATGTGTGCTTGTACATACATACTGTATACTTATATATGACTACATATGGATACATACATGTGTTCATATGTATATGTGTGCATGTGGGGATTACATGTTAGGAGATTTTCTCAGTGACTCATAGACACAATCTGTTATAACATGAATATACCTTATTATAACATGAATATAATATACCTTATTATTTGGGTAGAAAAATTAAATTTCTTATGCTACCCCTGGAAATGCTCCTGTCAGTGGAATCATTGGAATCTCAGGAATCTCAGGCTAGGAGGGATTTTGGAGTTCATCCACCCAACAATTCTCAAACTTTTGATCTCAGGACCCTTTTACACTTAAAAATTGAGCCTTTCCTCTCTGCTTCCCTGTTAAGACCTTTTGTTTACGTAGATTGTATTGAATGGTATGCTGGTAAATAATTACCTCTCCAGAAAAAAAGAAATGTACGCACTGCACACATTTAAGTTTAATTTGTGTTATCAACATTTTCTCCATCACTTTCTTAACTCTAGATAATCAACAAAACAATAAATCAATCCCTGATTTGTAGCATTTATTGATTTCCGAGGTTTAAGTGATCACACTGGACATTTAACAGTAAGCTCTTGAGAGCTGGTCTGAGCTGGCTTCCAGCACCTCACTGGTAATATCTATTGATATTTACTGTATTTGAAATTAAAATGTTTTAGCATTATTATGAAAATAGTTTTTAACTCAAGGATCCCCTGAAACAGATCTTGAGGACTCCAGGAGTCCCAGGACCACATGTTAAGAACCACTGATATAGGTTAACCCATTCACTTTACTGAGGAAACTAAGGCCCAGAATGCCTTATGTAGATTTAAGTGGTATAGCCAGAATCTGACCCATGGTCTTTTGACTCGAAATCCAGTGGTCCCAAATTGATTTCCATTTTTCTAGTAAAAATAGCTTACAATTATACAACACTTCACAAAACATGTTTCTGTTTTCTTAAAAGTACAAATACACTGCCCCCACCCAGTATCTTACCACAAAATGCCCACAGACATTCCCCACAATTTAAATGTCAAAAGATGTGCTCTTTATAATCTTGTGAATGTTAAAAAAAATATTCTGAAAGTTGTTGATTAAATTCTGTTGCTTTAATATTAGGTACTGAACAATCTTTCTGTCTATCCCAAGGATTTACTTGGGGAAATGTTGAGGGAGGAAATGGAGAGAGTCTTCAGTGTGCCTTAAGTTATGCAACATTATTCAAAGGGCATAAGTTAGGAATTCTTTAAAAAGGGATCAACTGGGACACATTATACAGTAATTCTGGTGATCTGGTTTTGCCCCAAGACTAATATCCAACTGACTAAGACATAATGAATAATTAGCAAGGATTGAGGTTGGCTGTTCTTTGATAGTTCTTCACCTTTTACAAGACAGTTTATTCTGGCTGGAAAATAGGGACAGAAAAAAATTCATTTGGTTGAACTGTATTTTTCATTTTCTACAGCAGACTCAGCACTTTTCCAAAGTTAATATAAGTCCAAATTCTGAATGTAGAGCTTTGACCAGTCACACACGAGACCATGGAATCATCACTCATCATTCCTTCACACATCTCAAATTAATATCATACCATAATGAAAGCAATGCATATTTGACCAACCATGGCATTTGATATCATAAAGTGGGGGCTTGGCATGGATGGGTGGGTTCTCATGTCTCATGACTTCACAGTATTTGGCCATTTCATATTTCAGAAAGGATGCAGAAGACAACTTAGCATTTTCATACACTTATTTCATGCTCTATGGTTGAGCTGGGACCCACAATCACTCCTTCTTTTGTCAGCCCTCCAGGGCAAACTGTCCATGCCTATAACCTGAGGAAAAACACTGAATTTTTACCAAAATTAACACTACCTCTCAAATAGATTATTCTTAACAGAAGCATGGAATACAGTGAAAGAACTGTGAAAAATCCAAGAACAAGCAAAATTATCAGTCTTTTCCCCCACAAAAGAAACTTTACTTAGTCACCCAGTGTTGTTATTATTCTTCCTCTGGCCAAGATCTGACAATGTAAGGTATGAATGATGAGACGGGCCAACAAAGGTGAAAACAGCTAGTGGGGGAAAAGAAAGCACACAGACAAAAAGCTTTGTTAGAGGTAAAGTCAGCCCTTAGCCTTTTGCAAAGTCTCTACTTCTCTCAGAGCAGGAAACTGGTGAGTGCTGAAAGGACATCTTAACAGAGAGGTCACAGAATCAACAGTTGAGTGAATACTCAAGGTGTCAGGACCTGAACTCTACCATTCTCACTAAACATGGCTGTGGTACCACTGGTCCCTGGTCTTGGTGAACTTGTTTCAGCAGATTAAATACATACTGTCCTGTAGAACAACTTGAGGGTCTGCTATGCTCCAGACATGCCAAATCCACAGAAGTATGACTGACACACTGCGTCCCTCAGGACAAAGAAACTTCCTGGTTTTGGACACACTAGTCCTTTTCCCTTCTCTCTAGCCCTGCTGTGCTCAGTTACACATCGGAGGTCCGTATATGTTCATCATCCAAGTTGTACATAAATGGTTTCTCTTTGGGATGTTGGGGCTCTGATCGATGCCGTACCCGAGAACTTGACAGCATGCTGGCATCACCTTCCCCAAGTCTGGACATGAATGGGGAGCTGCCAGGAGTCTCTTCATCCAGAAGCAGCTTTTCATCTGCCTGTGGGACAGGCGTCCAGGGCTGCCAGGATGAAGCAATGAAGGGAGCTTTGCAGGGGGCTTTCTTCTCTTCACCAGGTGGCCGTCCTCTACATGGGGTGGAGTTGAGCACACCAGAGAAATTGGAGCTTCCAGGCCGGGACAATGAAATTGATCTAGAGAAGGACATTTCCTGGAGCAGAATGGGGGAAAATAACAAACAAATATGGGCAATAAGATGAATCAGGATATTCAATTTGACCAATATGTCTTTATTAAGCATTTATGCAAGGCACTGTGCTAGATGCTAGAAACAAGAAGACTAATACAAAAAATATGATGTAATATGGTAATATATATATATAAATGATAAGACAAATATATAAATAAATATATTAGAAACCAGTGTGATTGGTAGAGACAAAGAAGACAGCTACACAAAATGCTTTGGTAGAATTTAAGAAGGGAAAAGACCATTTTCATTTGGGGCAATCAGCAGAGACTTCACAGGGAAAGTGGCACTTAAGGTGGGTCTTACAGGAAAAAAGATTCTTTTTGTTTTTTCTTCTTTTATTTTTTTATTAGACTTAACAAATACTAAATAGAATGAGCATTTGAAGGTATATAGTAGAACAGAGAAAGAGAATTGTATACACATAGAATAGGAAATGAGGTCCAAATAGGAAATTGTGGGTCTCATGTACAGTTTGTTTCTCTTTTTGAGTATACAGTGTCCCAAAAGTCTTAGTGCCGTTTAAGCTGCTTTTTTCCATTTTTTTCCTCTAATTTTTTTTGGAGGGGAGAAGATACCTTAATAATTTGAAAAAGAGGATTCCAACTAGCAAAGATGAAGAGGAAGAGCAAGAGCGTGCCAAAGTCGGCTCCTACTAGCTCAGGAAAGTTAATCGTTAAATGTTCAGTGTAAGCATTTACGCTGCAGGGAATTGGCAAATGCTACCAACCAGGGCTCCATTTGTCATTTTGTTGATTGTGTAGACCGGAGGTGGGGAGCCTGCAGCATTGAGGCCACATGTGGCCTTATAGGTCCTCAAAGTGGGGTCTTTTGGCTGGGTCCAAGTTTGACAGAATAAATTCTTTTATTAAGGAGATTTGTTCTGTGAAATTTGGATTCAGTCAAAGGGCTGCACCTGAGGACCTAGAGCTCATATCACAGGAATTGGATGGGACTTTGGAGAGCAACTAGCCTAGTCCCCTCATTTTGAAGATGAGGAAACTGAGGCTGGGGAAAGTTAAATGTCTAGTAACAGAGTGAGGATTCCTCATAGTCCAAATTCAATGCTTTTCCCACTGTACTACATTTTCTTTGTGCAATGCATTCCAATCTCAGGAAAAGTACCTCCCCATCAAACATCTCTATTTTATAACTCCAGGCATCCTCCCAATGTAAACACAGACAAACTCAACGGCATCTGAAGTCTGAATCCAGAACTGTCTTTTGATCTCAGTGGCAGGTAGGTGTGCCGCGGAATACAGCATAAACATTACATCTTCCCTTTCCCCCAGCTCTCTGTGATGACTCTAACCTCTTCCCTCAAAAAAACCCCCAAACTAAAAAAACCCAAGCCAAAAAACCTGCATCCAGACCAATAGAGAAACAAATGAAAAAGAAAACATTCTAATGCTGCAGCTGCATCCAGGGCACAGGCTGCCTGTCTGTCCCCATCTTCCAATAAAACATGCCCACTCAGTAAGCATTAGCTTTAATTGGTATTAACAGTGTAACAGAAAGGATGTGACTTACTTTAGTATGGCATTTGAGAGCCTGGACAGCTGTACCAATCTCCTTGATCCAGCTGTGCATGTCTTCTGGGCTGTCAGCCTGAAAAATATTTATATGTGTTGAATGGAAGAGCCTAGGAACACTGTTTCTGCCCATTTGTAAGTCTCTTATTTGACCCTGGAAGTTCAGAGAATCACAGAAGCTTAGAGTTGGGAAGGGTGCTTTGGATTTAGAGCTGAAGGGGACATTGGGAATCGCCTAACTCAGCAGGTTCTTATCTTGGCATCAGTGAATATTAAAAAAATGTTTTTGATAACTATATTTCTTTGTGATTAAAATTTTTTCAATAAATGAGTGTCTTTTTTTCTCTGCCTCCCATTTCTCCTGAAATTGAAAGCAAGAAAAACAAAACCCTTATAACAAGCATGTATAGTTGAGCAAAACAAAATCCTTTATTAGCCATGTACAAAAAAAGAATATATCTCAGTCTGCTGAGTTCATCACTTCTCTAACTGTAGGTGGGTTAAATAACACCATAAAATGTCATTTAAAAAAATAGAAGCAACTGATACCTGCCAACCCCACAAGAGGGCAGCTGGCACCTCAGCAAAGGAAGGGAGAAAGCAAGCTATCTACCCACCCTGATTCCCACAGCATCTTTTACCACCTGAATGACTATGAGGCAAATCTGGGCCTCAGGTCCTTCATCTGTAAAATGAAGAGACTGGGCTAGCTTATTAGAAGTCTAAGGTCCTTCCTAGCTCTGAATCCTAGGCAAGTTTTCTGTGATCAAACACCCCCTCCCCCTCCAACACACACACACACACACACACACACGTCATCAGATCAAGCAAATCATGATCCCCATTGTCCAAGGGGAATAGGAATATTTCCTTGAGGCCTCATTTCCATGCCTCTGTAGGTTTAGAATTGAAAGGGACCTCAGGGGCCATCTAGTTCAAAACCTTTATTTTCTAGATGAGGAACTCAGGCCCAGAGAAGTCGAATAATTTGTCTGTGGTTACACAGATGGTAATCATCTGAGTCACATTTGAATCCAAGGTCTGCTGACTCCAGGACTAGTTCTTTTTTCACTGCGCTGAAGAAACCATCAAAATGACCAAATCCAACTCTTTTTTTTTTTTTAAGAGATGAGGAAATGGAGGCCTAGAGAGGTTGAGTGACTCACTCAAAGTCACAAAGCTGGTAAATGACAAAGCTAAGACTAAAGCATGGGCCTCCAGACTCCCTCTCCAGGAATTTGCCCCACTATACCATCATCCTAGCACCACACTGTGCTGCATTCACATCTCCTGATTGTTTTGTGGTCCTTTGCCACGTGGGGTAGTTTCTATCCACAAACCAAATTCATCTTTGTACAAAGAAGCAAAGAGGTAGTGGTAGTGTACCTCCAGAGATCCCCCGAAAGACTAGAACTGGCCAACATGATCACTGGCCTTACAGACTAGCAGAGCGAGAGATGATGTTTATTTGAGGGTCTCCCCCCCCAGTCTCAAGTTCTATGGTGCCTAGAATTCCACCTTTAGAGATATATTCATCTGCAGTAAATGTTGACCTCTCTGTATAATCCCCACTTTGAAAAGCCAGTTGGTAGAAAATATTAAATGCCTAACATCTCAACATGAATGAGTTGATTATATTCTTTATTTCTAGGGCAGCATAGCTAGGTCCCAATTAGCACAAATAGAGAATCCCATAAAGTAGCTGCATGTATTCTAATTGGCACTATCTGGAGTTTTATTTATATAATACATATATTACACATAATGTACATATAGAATATTATATATTACACAGAATAGACACAGAACGCTATACATAATATGTGTACATAATTCTAATTTTAAATAAGTAAAATATTAAATAAGACAAATTATATTAAGACAATAGTTGAGATTTATATAAGTTTTAAGGATTAAAAAGCACATTACATATCTCATTTGATCTTTACAACGGTCCTGTGAGGTAGTTGCTCACCCCCATTTTACCAGTGAGGAAACTGAGGCAGAAAAAGATTTGCCCAGAGTTGTACGGCTAGCAAAGAGGGTGAGGAGGACACAGGGACGCAAACATCATAACTGAGATGTGGCCTCACTAGGACTAGTGATGTCTGACAGTGGGATGATTCCCCTCCCTTATTAGAGACATTAGGCCTCTTGTATAATATAGCTTAAGACTGTGTTAGTTTTGGGGGCTTATACTGTTGGCTCTCACAGTCCACTAAAACATCAAGATCCTTCTCTACAGTTAACTCTCGTCTAGTCACAATTCTCTCATTCTGTACTTGAACAGTTGATTTTCAGACTTGTACTGTCAGACTATATGTCCTTATTAAATCTTATTTAAAAAGGACATGTGTCCTTATTAAATCTTAACATAGCAGATTGAGCCTATTAAAATCTTTTTGGGGGGTGGCTAGGTGGCGCAGTGAATAGAGCAGCAGCCCTGGAGTCAGGAGGACCTGAGTTCAAATCCGACCTCAGATGCTTAACACTTACTAGCTGTGTGACTTGTCACTTAACCCCAACTGCCCGTTACAAAAACAAAAACAAAAACAAACAAACAAACAAACAAAAAACCTTTTTGGATCCTGAATTACCCCCCAACACGTCAGTAATCTCTTTAAGTTCTTGAGGGACAATTTGATAAGCTTGTCACTTCTACTATCATCTAGGTTACTGATAGAAAAGAACAAGATCAAGAACAGAACTCGCATTATACTTATTTTTTAACTTGTCTTATCCTCCAAATAGACTGTAAAGTCCATGAGGACAGGACTGTGAAACATCTAAACACTCATCATGTAGCTATCTAAACATGCAGTATTAAAACACACAGTCATATTACATGTATGTGTGTATGTGCATGTATGTAGGTGTATATGTATACACCTACATACATGCACAAACACTAATAATATACTGACGGTGCTTCAACATTTACAAAGCGTATTCTGTATATTATGACTTAAAACTCACAACAACCTTGCCAAGCAAGTACACTACAGGCATTATTAGCCTTATTTCACATATCAAGAAGCTGAAACTCATAGAGTCTGTGACTTTCTGGCAAGTGCCAGAGGAGAGAGTTGACATCAGGGTATCCCAACTCCAGCATCCTTGTCTCCAAGGCTGTGCTGCCATCTCCTACAGTATGAACTCAAACAATCTGTAAGTAAACACTTGATATTAAAAGTCCTGCAGGAAGACAGGGTGAAGAGACTGCCAAAGCACAGACACCATCATGGCGGAAAGGACAAGCAACCCATGTGTTTCTTTCTCTATAGGATTTCAAAAACTCTCACATTAGAATGTGGTTGGAAAACGGCCAAATATGTTACGGCTTGATCACTTCAGAGAATGTGGTGCCATAAAAGATGAGAAATGCCAATAGAGAGAAAAAGGATAAAACCTACATCGAGTAATGCAAAGCAATAACAGCAGAACCAAAACCACAATTATACATTAAAAAAAAAAGCAAACAAAACCAAAAGCTCCCAGCCTCAGCTAGATATGGAAAGAGACCGCAGCAAAAACACACTGCATGCTTATTTTGGTTTTGGCTTTTCCTGTTAATGTGCTTTGG
Organism: Pseudocheirus occidentalis; assembly: GCA_028646575.1. Taxonomy (NCBI): domain Eukaryota; kingdom Metazoa; phylum Chordata; class Mammalia; order Diprotodontia; family Pseudocheiridae; genus Pseudocheirus; species Pseudocheirus occidentalis. Next base: position 218,044,656 of record CM053595.1, read on the forward strand.
TTCTGTTCTGTAAGATGTTTGTTCTTATTCTGTAAGCTTATTTTAAGCTTTAAGCTTTGAAAAGCGTATTCCATATCTCATTTGACCCTAATAATGGCCTTGGGGAGGTAGGTGCTCAGCCCTATCTTACCAACGAGGAAACTGAGGTAGAGAGAGGTTAAGTGACTCGCCCAAAGTTGTGAAGGTAACAAAGATTCTGAAGAGGGCACAAAGAAGCAAATAATGGTTTTTAAAAATAACTTAAAGAAAATAAATTAAAATATAAAAATAATTAGTAAGCTTACAAAAGTTTTAAAAGATTAAAGTGAAATAAATGTTTCACTGAAAAGTGAAATAAATGTTTCTTGAACTGAACAGGTAGCTATTACACTTCTTGCCTTAAATAACAACCATTTTCCAAGGTATTGATTTCTTTCCATTATTCTTCACTATCCATAAGCTCTTTCTTCCTTGAAATAAAAAAGTCTCATGTTGATTTTCTCTAAGAGAAAACAGTCAGCAAATACATACATATATATGTATGTGTATATGTATGTATGCATACTCCAAACATGTCTATTTGTGCAAACACATGTATATGTGCACACACTGTATATGTACATGTATGTGTACATGCATGTGTGTACATGTATATGTTTGTGAGTTCAACTCACTAAGAAAAGCTACAGGGTCCCTGACTTGCTGTCTTTGTACAGGCAGAGAAGAACAATGATTTATTATGAATGAAAGCAGGCCTGGAAATGTCTGGGTGCCAATGAAAGTCGAGTGGATCCCTAGTTTATCTTATGAGAGAGAGGAGAAGGGAGCGAGGCTATGGGGAAAAGGAGGCTTTAAAAAGTTTGTTCTGAGGTCCAGAAATAAACAACCAAATTCACACACATAGGTGCTGTATTGCAAAATTGTCCTCATTGTAAAAGATGCACAATAATCTCGGCCAATCTGGGAAATGGTAATCATCATCATCATCATCATCATCATTGTTGGCATTGATAAAGCACTTTAAGATGAACAAAGCATTTTATGTATAACCTCATCAGGAAGGTTCCTTACTATTATTATATTCATTTTATAGATGGATACCATAGCTCAGCAAGATGAAGGGACTTGCTCCAAGACACACAGTTACAACATGTAACAAAGAGATGAGCCAAACTCCTCCCTTCTGAGTCTGAGTCCAGGGCTCTGTCCACTAAGCCGCATGATCTCACATACCAGAAATCAATGGGCTAACAGTAGTTGGAGGCTTAAACCTGAAAGCACAGGCCATGGATAGAAGGCTGTTTTTCCAAAGGCCAGTGCCAGGCAGGAATTTGCAGCTCCTGTGACTGAAGCAGGAGATGGGAGGGAGCCAACACTGTGGGTGGAGAAGGGGAACCCCCGGCTGAAAAGCAAGTGCCCAGACAATGGCTTTCTTTGTCCAGCTGGGCTGTGCACCTGGCCCCAAACAAGGGCACTCTCCGCTTCTGCCCTTCTACATAGAAGCAACGTCCACATACAGAGCTATGGTTAAAAATAAACCAGATAGGAGAAGTGAAATCACCGGCCAGTTCTCCTTTTCTTTGCTTAGTTAGAATCCAGTGGCTGACATCAGCTGAATACAAACTCACATTCCTCAGTACAGTGGTTCAGCCTGTTTTTATTTTTGTATGGTTGGGAAGTTTGGGCAAACATCCTGTTCGGAGATAATGGGACTTGGAATAACTGTCAGGTGCTAAATTTACTGTTTAGACACTTAGAATGAAGAGAAAGCAGAGAAAAGAATGAGGATCATTAACTGTTCACTCACAGTCATAAGACATTAAAACACCACTAAAGGCCGTCTTACCTGAATATAGAAGGTTCGAGAGCTTGTTATTATTTCAAACAGGTTGTCTCTCATTAAGAGATCTCTAAACACAGAAACAGAGAACAAAGAATTTAACAAAAAAGTATGCTAGAATAAGTACGGGAGACTTAGCTTCTCTTGGATATCCATTCATGACCCTGGTGATCATTGTCTCCTACTGTCCAGCTCTTGAAAAGAAGGAATGTTAGAAAAATATTTCAGACAAAAGTTTTGAACAACAAAATATTTTTTACCCTACCAATCAGGATTCTCCCTATGTAATAAGGCCTTTCTTGTTCATGAACTCTTTAGTAAGTCCGGTGAAAACTCAAAACCCCTACATGTTGTTGTCTACGTTCAAAAATGAAGGGAAATACTAAATTTAAGGGACCAGTTAGTGAAAATAAAGATGTAAATTTTCTTTTCTGTCCAAGTTCCCCCCAAATAGGTCAATGGACCCCAGTTCAAGAGTCCTTGCTCTTGAGAACGGACTCTGAAACTTTACTCTCCTGAGACCACTCTGCACCCACAAGACTTTCTTCAAATTTTCTTTAAAAAAAAAAATTTAACAAACATGAATATATCCTTAATACAAAGAACTGAAAAATTGGAACATATATTTGAATGAGGGGCAGCTAAGTGACACAGTTTATAGGGGGCTGGGCCTGGAGTCAGGAAGACTCATCTTCTTGAGTTCAAATATGGCTTTAGACATTTAATATCTTTGCCAAGAAAACCCCCCAAAACTAGACACAATTGAAAAGTCTGAACAACAATAAAATATCTGACTTCGAAACTTTACTATGTATAGTTTGGTTTTAATTTTTGGTACATTTCAGATTTTGTATGTTTTACAACATGGTAGTTCCAACATGTCTTCTTCAGTATAGTTTTAAATTATTTCATAGAAGCACCTTTCTTTGTTTTATTGATACATCTCTCATTAACACTCCCTTCATTCTTCAATGTCTCCCACCCATAAAGTCCTCTCTCTCTCTCTCTCTCTCTCTCTCTCTCTCTCTCTCTCTTTTTAACAAGTATGGTGAAGCGAAAACAAGACCAAAAAATAAAAATAAAAAAGCAAACAAGCAAACAAACAAAATCCAACAATCATGGATTAGTCATGTCTGGAAAATGTATAGTGTATTCTACTTCTACCTTCACCAAAAGATAAAATTCAAACTTTATCAGTCATAAAATCTCAGAGTCTGAAGGAAGTCAGAAAATTTCTAGTCCAAAAACATAACTGAACAACAACAACAAAAATCCAACCTAATCCTCATATACATTCCCCAAATGGGTGGTACTGCCCCCCTCCAAGAAGGGGGGGACTGGAACGATTGGGAGGGGGTGAGATGCAATGGGGGTACGTTGATTAAAATAAGGGGATGATGGAAACATAAAGAAGAGAATTTTGAAAAAACATTCATACATGTTTTATCTGTTGTATAACATTTAAAGTCATAGTGATTATAGTATTTTCCAAATAAAAATACAAAATGCAAATTATAACCAATCAGTGGTCAGGTCTGTCCTGGACAGGTCTTAATAAGCAAGTGTTGGCAGGTGAGTGTGTGGCACATTGTTGGGGAAGTCCAGCATGCACAGACAGGAAAGACTTGTTTACAATATGACACTATATGGTTACATGACACAATATCGTGTCATCAAAGTTTCAATGCAAGAAAAAACCACAAATTTACAATAAATTATTAAATTTAAGATACATCATTTAAAAATTTTTTTATATTTTTTAAATGATGCAAATTTCCAAAAAGATGTTAAAGGGTTAAAGGAAGTAGATTTCCAGGGGTACGGAATAATTTCTTTTTAAAAGGGGGTGGTATGCCAAATAAATTTGAGAACTTCTGCTCTATAACATCCCCAAAAAGTAGAGTCACATCCTCTTGTACACTATTATTAATATATTATTATTAATAGAACAGTTCATTTAGCTATTGAAAAGTTCTAATAGTTAGGAAAACATTTCTATATTAAGTTATTGAAGATAATGCTGACAGTTTTGATAATGTTTTTGCAAAAGAAAATTAGTGCAATTAGAATTAATAGGGAAACAGTGGCTAAAGGAAAACCTTTGTAACAAAAAACTATTAATGATAATATCCAAGATATTTATGGAACTGACAAAATCTGCCTCTCTGCAATTTTCACTGACTGGTTCTAATCAAATCAAATCCTGCTAAGAAATGCTTTGAACTAATTATGAGGCATGTGTGAGCTCCTTGAGGGCAGCATATATATGTCTTATAGCATCTTGGTTCCTCAGAGATCAGCACAGTGACCTACCCATAAATGGCACTCGAAGAATGTTTATTGAACTAAACTGATATTTAAAAAGCTTAACTTTGGCTCCCAGGTCTCTTATCGGCTAATTGGTAAGATAAGATTAATGAAATCATTATAAGGCAATCAGTCAATAAATAGGCTCATAGGATAAGGATTTAGAGCTCAAGGGACAGGTCTTCTAATACAAATGTCTTATTTTACAGATTAAGGCAATTGAAGCCCAGAGAAGTTACTTGACCAAAGTCTCACAAATGGAAGTAGCTTAGCTGGTATTCAAACATGTCATCTGATTCCAAGTCCAGTAGTGCTCTTTACTGATCTGAACTGTTCGATCTGAATAAATCTAAATGGGAGAGTCTGAATTACAAGCTAAATTGTAATCTAGGAATTAAGAAAAAAAGTGAGATCTGACATTTCCAAAGGATTCATAATGAAAAATAGTATCTATGTCTAGAGAGAGAATTAATGAACTCCGAGTGCAGACTGAAGCATATTTTTCTTGATTTTTTTTTAAAAACAGGACTAATGTGAAAATGTTTTGCATGACTTCATATGTAAAATGGGTACCATATTTCTTGCTTTCTCAATGGGAGTGGAGGGAAGGAGAGAATTTGGAACCAGAAAAGAAAAAAAAGATTTTTTTTTTAAATTAAAAAAAGAAAAAGACAAGATCAGGGTTGAAGTTGCTAGGGAAGGTTTAATGGAGAAAAGTTGGATTGGATCTGGGTCTTAAAGACCAATCCTGGGAATTGATGAGGAAACAAGAATGTTTCAGGGGTGAGGCACAGTGTAAGACTAGAGTCCTCTCTAAAGTAAAGTCCATAGGTGGGAGTTCCCCAAATCGATATTAAGCAAATGAGACTTAGATATTCATTATCAGCTCATAAATGAGAACCCCAAGCTTCTTTGATTTAAAAGCTTCTGTATAGGCAAAGTATCCTCAACTGTAAAATGAGGCTAATGACAACACCTACATCTTACAGGGTTATCATGAGGATCAAATGAGAAAATATTTATAATTTTGTGCAGAGCTTGGCACATAGGAGGTGATTAATAAATGCTTATTCATTTTGTTTAGAGAATACTTTGGCCCTTCCACATCTCCCCCACCCCCACAGACTACATGTTGTCCCTGTCTGACATCTTTCCATTCACAGCTCTTAATTTTAATCAGGTTCCTCCCTAGACATGTGGTCTCCTTGGTGTGGGTATTAATTCCCTCAGCCCACACAGGCCACCTCAATTCTGCATCATTTTTAAACAGGTTAACACCATAATAAAAATGTTGGGGGATGAGGCCAAGGAGAAAGGAATTCACACTGTGATTTGTCCTAAGAATAGCTCCAGATCTCACACCCCAATAAGGGTTGCTCTGTCAATACCTAATCTCTCTAATTTTACTTCTGGAGTTTGCTAATTATGGCTGCTACTGATTTGGATCTGCTCCAGGGAGGATTTAGAGCCAAGGGATGAACCATAGGCCTGGTTCTCTAAAGTAGCCCTGACATACCTTGTATTCCCAGAATGACACAGACTTTCCAGGGAACAAGATTAACTAGGTATGATCCAGGACCAGACCATAGCCCATATGCTGGGTCCTCTAGCACCATTCTGGAATGAATCAAGACCTTTGGGGCAAACTTGAAACTGACTCTTGGATCAAGGCATTCCCGGCTACAGATTTTCAAACTAGAGGTCCTTACAAATTTTCCTAATTTGTCATGTTTTGCACCTGAAGTTTCTGCTGCTGTTGCAGAAATGGCTTTACACAGTGTGCATCTGGTAAGGCCATACTTTATTAGCCTTAGTGGCTGTTTTATAATTTCCTGGGCTGTGCAATGTTTACTTCCAAGTGCTACCCTGTACAAGAGTATATGCTACACTGACTTTTCAGAATATGGCTATTATACTGTAAATGGCAAATGGGTGCAGACTAACCAAGATTCCAATTTGGTTGCAAGAATCTGGGTCTCTCCTCCACCCCACCCTCAGTCCCCCTTAGGAAGTTAGGTGTCAGGGATGTTTGGAATTCCTGTTGCTTAATGACCGGACTCCTGGTTAAGCTGCAGGGCCCCACATTAATTCATCTTCTCCCACAGCACAAAATGGAATTATCTTCACATGCGTTCTAGAAATTGATCTTACAACAAATACCATTGTACAGATGAGGTAAATAGACATTAAGTGAACTTGCCAAAGGTCACACAGCTATTAAATGTCTAAGGCTAGATTTGAACTCAGATCTTCGTGACTCCAGGCTCAGCTTCCTGTGCCACCTAAGGAGTGGCTGAAAATTTTTGCGCAGGAAAGGGAAGATTTCTGAGCAGAGGAATGACAATAATACAGAAGAAAAGGCTGATGTGTGTGAAAAGGATGGATTGCAAGGGCAGAAAGAAGAGTTAAGATTCAGCTCTATTAAGGAGGTATTACAAGTAAAGTTATCTTTGTGGATTGTATTAAGAACCTACACTGGGGTAATGACAATAGGAGGGAAAGAGAGATATTAAGTCAGAATAACAGGACTCCCTAACCGATTAGATACAAGCATTGAGGAGAGGGAAGAGTCCAACACTGAGGTTTTGAACAAGGGTGGTTAAGTCTAACAAAGTGTAATCAGTGCATTGTAGGCCGCTAGGTGGCACCATAGTGCACAGAGCACTAGTCCTGGAGTCAGGAACCTGAGTTCAAATCTGACCTTACACACTGGCTCTGTGATCCTGGGTAAGTCACTTAAACCTGCCTGCCTCTGCTTCTTCCTCTGTAAAATGAACTAGAGAAGGAAATGGCAAACCACTATAGTAGCTTTGCTAAGAAAATCCCAAATAGGGTCAGACTCAACTGAAAACCACTGAAGAACAACAAGACATTGTACATTGTTAGGTACTAAGCGTGTCCAAAGCCCCATCTAGTCCAACTCCCTCATATTTAGGGCAAGAAAAAAGGGAAAGGGGAGATTTAAGTAACTTGTCTGAGGTCACAAAGGTAGTAATTATCAGAAGGTGGGATTGTAACTAAGGTCCTTGACTCCAGAGCCAATGGTACTCCTTTTATCATTTAGCTTGACACTCTGTACACAGTAGGTGATTAATGTATGTTGAACTGAAATTAATTGTACTGGCAGCATAATGCCCATCAAAGCATACTCTCTCTGGATTCTGGGTTCTTTTACTTCATAGAAGCAAACTCTTCTTGGATTGGGATATAACAAGAGTCCTTGAGTTTCCTCACTTCAGTCAGTCAGTTAACAAGTATGTATTACTTGCTTGCTATGGGCTGGGGACAATGCTAATAGTAGGGGGTACAAAAGAAAACAAAAAACAATTTTTGCTCTCAAGAAGCCCATAGAATGAGGAGACAATAAATGTAAACTATATATAAACAAAATACATATAGGATAAAGATAATCATTAGAGGAAGGATCTAGAACTAAGGGGAACTGAGAAAGGGTTCTTGTAGAAAGTGGAATTTGAGCTGGGACTTGAAGGAAGTAAGTCAGAAATAAGGAGGGAGAGAATTCCAGGCACAGAGGACAGTCACTCAGTGAAAACGCCCAGGACTGGAAGATGTAGTATTTTGTTTGAGGAATGGCAAGAAGACCAGAGTCACTGGATCTAGAGAAGAGTAAGGTGTAAGAAGATGGGAAAGATAGAAGGGGGTCGGGAGGGTTTTTAAAGATCAGAGGACTTTATATTTGATCCTGGAAGTGATGGAAGATATTGGAGTTTATCAAACAGAGGGATGACATGGTCAGACGTAAGGAAATGGTCACACGTAAGGAAATGATGGTTGTTGGTTCTTCATTTTTTAAGGGGACCAATGACATCATGAGTGATGTCTTGACTTGGGCATGAATTGGATTTAAGTGAAGTAGAGTAATATAAAGTCATCAGCCTCATTCTCTCTTCCAGAGTCATCTAAATCTAGCGTCAAAACAAAAGTCAGGATGACTGGTGATGGCCTGGGATGCAGTGGATGACATTGGGGTCTTTGATGTCAACCAAGTTCCCACCTTCAGATAAGTACTACCTTTGTGACCTCAGACAAGTTACTTGAATCTCTCTTTGCCCTTTTTTCTTGCCCTAAATATGAGGGGGTTGGACTAGATGGGGTTTTTACACAGCACCTACTTCAGTCACCTTTGTGACTGTTGGAACAGATTATTCTTATCTGCTCATTCTTCCAGGGGAAATCTTTATAGGCTTGGAGTAAATATCCCCCGAATTTACTAATGGTTTTGAGGTCCATTGGTCACCCTCAATCTGGTTTAGCCTGTCTGGTGAAATGGTTTTACTGGGGTATGGCTGCTATAGCTCCTTGGAACCGCAGGTCAGACCTTTACTTTAGGAAGATCACTTTGACACCTGAGGGGTGGAGGTTCAAGGCAGGGAAACCAAGAGAAGGCTATTTCAATAGTCCAGTTGTGAGATGATGGTAGTGTTACAGGAGGGAAGGGAACATATATAAGAGATGTTAGATGGTAGGATTGACAGGATTTGAGAACAGATTGGTTATAGATTAGAAGAAAGGGTAAGGATTCAAGGATCAAACCTAAATTTTGAGCCTGTGTGATTGGGAGGATGATGGTGTCCTCAATGGTAAAAGGAAAGTTAAGAAGAGGGGAGGGCTTAGGTGAGTTTAAAGTGCCTATTGGACATCCATTTTAAGACACTGTAGTTGTAGATGTGAGAGAGGACAGCAGAGAGGTTAGGGCTGAACAAGTAGATCTGAGAATCCTCTACACAGAGATTACTAAATCCATGGAGTTGATAAGATCACCAAGTGAAAGAGTATGGAGGAAGTGAAGGTGACTTAGGACAGAGTCCTAAGGGACTCCCAAAATTAGTAGATGCTATCTGGATAAAGATTCAGCAAAGATGACTGAAAAGGAATGCTTAGACAGGTATTCATTAGGGTGTTTTTCCCTCGTGAGAAAAAAAAACAGAAAACAAACCCACCTTCCCTTGACCCTTGACTACTGTTCAAGTAGCCATGTTCATCTTTTTTGTTCTTCACTGTTAAACATCCAGGAAGAGTAGATTACACTTTGCTACCTCCATTTCCTTACCACCCACCCATTCACTCTTCATCATTTGGCTTCTATCTGCACCATTCTTCCCGTCAGCAAAGAATCAATCAGAATTAATAGTTACCCGGACTTCACCAGACACTCATGAGTCTTGAGTACATCTTTCAGAAGGATGGTTCGCAGAGGTTCTCTGTCCTGGGGTGAGAGACACAGGAAGGTGGGGTAAGTCCATCTATCACTATGCAAGAACCAACTGACACCTTTCTCCCCTTCCTCACACAGAGTCACCCAGAATTTGTTCTGACTCAGTGGCAGAGATCTCCAGATTTACGTAGGATGAAAAGCAACAAAGTGCAAACTCAACCATGACTATGGCCTCAGAGATAGCTAGAACTCGGATCTGTGTGACCTGAAGGAAGTAATTTCATCTCTCATCTCAGTCACATCTTTAAAATGAAAAGGCTGGACTACATGATCTTTATGATTCTTTCTAACTCTAAATCCTATGAATACATGAATTTCTGACATGGATGGGAAATTTGAGGAGGCAAACAAAACATAGCACCCTTCATAAACATGAGAAGGAAAGGAGACTCAGAATAGAAATCTGTGTATTAGAGGGACAACGGAGAGAGAAAGTGGGACAATTTTCTACATTCAAGCCTGTGAAGATTGTGTGAGTGTAAGCCATGTGTCCATAAATGTATATAGGCACAAATGTTTCTAGGAGGCTGAAGGATTCTGTTGCTGCGTCTCAGAGCTACCCCTACTCACCTGTTCACACTTGAAGTAGGAGAGGGAGAAATCATCAAGAGCAAAGAAACGACGTTTCCAGTTCTTTCTCTGAAACGGAAGATAGATGTCTCTTTGAATATAGTTCCCTCCAGGGATCTTATCCCATCCTGGGGTGGCAAGTTCTAAGATACCAGTACTATACAACGTGATATTTGAAGTAGCAAGTCTTGTCTTTTACTACCTTTGTAACCTTAGGCAAAACACTTTATACCTGTCTGAGCCTCAATTTCCTAATATGTAAAATGAGAATAATACCAGAGCTTATGAGCCATGGTGAGGATGAAATGAAATGATCGATTTTGCTTTGCAAGTGTTAATGGGCTATACCAATGTTAGCTATTGGAATAGCTAATAATTATGCTCACAGGAGTGTTTTGACTCTAAAACAGGATCGTGGACATAAATCTTAAAGAACTACACATATGTGAGGGTGAGGAGGAGGAAGAAGATGGGGAAGGGAAAGAAAAAGAAGATTCCTTACTCTTCCAAGGGGATATTGGCCTTTTAGATTGTAGGTCTAATACTCTGAACATTTTAGGTAAAGAAACAGTCTTAAACAGGTTGACATCTTATCCTCGCAAACCTCTATGGTCCAGCACTTCAGCTTTATAAACATTTATTTAGTGCCTATTATGTGCTAGGCACTGTGCTAATGTTGGGCAAAAGACAGTCCCTGCCCTCAAGGAACTTACAATCTAGTGGGGGAGAGGACATACAAACAAATATCTACAAAGCAAGCTACATACAGGATAAATGGAGTTAAAGGGGTTAGGGAAACTTCCTATAGAAGGTGGGATTTTAGTTAGGGCTTAACAGAAGCCATGTTAGTCAGTAGTCAGAGTGGAGGAGGGAGAGAATTCCAGGCATAGGGAACAGCCAGAGAAAATGCCTGGAGTCAAGAGATGGAACGTCCTGTTTATGAAACAGCCAGGAGGCCAGTGTCGCTGGAATGAAGAGCACATACTGGGGAGCAAGGTGCAAGAAGAATGGAAAGGTAGGAAGGGGCTAGGTTGCAAAGGGCTTTGAATGCCAGAGGCTGGCTTCAGTACCAGTGCTGGCACTTACCACATTTCCCTGTTTCACACAGTAGCCACTCTTAAGGAGGGGTGGTCCCGCTGGGGCTCGGCAGCCTGAAGTAGGAATGTAGCTCTGAGACCTTCGGAGGATGGCATGGTGGCCTTGCACACTTGCATCGGTCCCATCCCCACCATTCTACAAGAGAACAGCCCCAGCAGTCAGTAGTTTTTTCCTACCCCATAAACTGCAACTTTTTCTCTACTTTAACCCCTTCGCTCTTCTCCTACCCCAACCCGACATTTGGATTTCTCTACAAGAACAATGTTTTCTCTTACTACCAAGACAAGGCTGCTTCCTCAGAGATGTCATGAGAGTCAGAAAAATAAGGAAGGAGCATAGGTGACCTAATCAGAAGAATTGTGTGTGTGTTTGTGTGTGTATGTGTGATCTACATATACACACATACCTACATATACACACACACATATCCCAAATTCGCATCTTTATAATCTAACCACTGGAGGGCAGGGTAGAGAAGAGAGGAGAAGGTGACAGATAAGAGAGGGAGGAGAGCCCAGTATACATGCTCTCAGCTTGGCCCTTTTTTTCTGTCCCTAATCTCACATAAGAGCCCTTATGTACTAGGTACTAGGAACTCCTAGTATGGTTCTAGGTACTAGTCAGAGGCAGCTAGGTTGCACATTAGATAGAGTGTTGGACCTGGAATCAGGAGACTTGATTTCAAATTCTCCCTCAGATTCTTACTAGTTGTGTGACAATGGGCAAATCACCAAATTGCTGTCTGCCTCAGTTTATCAGTTTATCCAAAGGTAAAATGGGGTTAATAATAACACCTATAGCCCAGGGTTGCTGTGAGGATCAAATGAGATAATGCATTTTGCAAAGCTTAAAGTGCTATATAAATGCTAGATGTTGTTATTGTTATTCTAATATTTGGATCCATGGGCTCCATTCTAGCAGCAGTTAGAAGCAGAGGACTAGTCCTTCTCTCTGTCACCAATGTAGAGCCCTGCTACCTGCTATCTCTGCATTCTCACCAATGATAGCTGCTTCACAGGAATCACTTTCCAGGTGCTGGCAAAGACCTCAGACTTTCAAAGGTCTGGGTTCTCTTGCCCACAAACAATATCCATGGTTCCTCTGAATCCTTAATCCAAAACATAATCCAAGACACATTTTTTTTGCATATGTCACATCAATGACATCATACCCTTGGTTTCCCCAAAGAGGAGCCCTATCCCCACTCCCAAGCCACTGTACCTGGTTGATGGGTGTGTGTACCACAACTCCACCAATGATCTCTGTCTTATATGCCACCTGTAGCTTTTTTTCTAGGGGCTGAGGAACCGCTGGGCTCTTGGCAACCTCAGTAGTCAGGGGCAGGCTCCCCACTTTGGGCACCTGGAAGAGGAAGCATAGAAAGTTTTAGCACAGAAGATAGCAGTACATGTCAGAACTGGGACTCAGTGGCAGAATGGGGTCATCTAACTATTGAGTTCACTGCTCTTTTGATGATAACTGCCTCTTAGCTATACACAGAAGAACAGATTGCAAATTGAAGATTTCAGAAGCAAATTGCAGACTGAAGGGAATCTGCCCAGGTGAAGGCCCCTTGGGTCCCAACAGCAAGAGGACCCTAAGGGATGGCAGTCACCTGATGATTCAGTTTTTGCATTTTAATACAGGAGTACCATGCCATTCTTGTCCCTACATATATTCCCTCCTACAAAATCCCCTCATCCACCTATTATAAACAGAGTTCTGTCTGGGGAAAGGGCCTCTCTCCTTCTCTTTGGTAGTTAGGAAATTGTGTCTGATCAGAATGATCTGGTCTCCAAGAAAGTGTTCATACTCTAACATCCATGTCCTATCTTTTATAGACACAGAACCAGAATGCTAGAAGTATAAAGCCAGTCAGTACCTCTTACATATCCTAATGAGACAGGTAGCTGGCGCAAGGCACTGAATGCTGGACTTAGAGGCAAGAAGACCTGAGTTTGAAACCTGCCCCAGAGACTTGCCAGCTGTGTAACCTAGGCAAGCTACTTAAATGCCCTCTGCCTCAGTTTCTTCCTCTGTAAAATGAAGTACTAATAACAAGACCTACAGTCCTGGGGTTGTTAGGAGGATCAAACAAGATAACAAATTTTATGAACTTAAAGTACTATGTAACTGCTATTATTTATCATCATCATTATATTTTGACCTCTCCAAGACTGTTCAGTCTTCTGACCCCTGAGCAGTGAGATCAACAGTGCAGTCAAAAACAAAACAAAACCACATGTCTTTACAAAGGCAGCTGCTACGTAAAATGTAATCATTAGCACTGGACCAGGAACCACACCGTTCAGTCTCTATCCAAAGAGAACACTCAAGGCTAGGTTGAGTCTCAATGTGAAAAAGCAGAAAAACCGAGATGATTCTTGCCCTGAGAACTCAGTTAAAATACACACAGAAACCTTCCCCTAGAGACACTTTCTGAACGGTGGGGCAGGAACTCCAAACAGGGCTTTAGAAGATAAAGGCAGAATTAAAAGTTACTTTGAGGCTGGAGCACACTGAACAAGCAAATATCAGAGCAGTCTGATTACACGTCCCATTAACCCCTCTCCAGACCAAGAAGTTCTTGCATATCTAACTTCTACTGCCTCTGGACTTGACTTTATTCTTGCTGACGGTTAAGTTCAGCCCCTGATTTCTATGGATTCCCATGTGCAATAAATCAGCACTGAATTCATACTACTAAGGACATCCAGGCGCAAGTAGTCATAAAATCTCAGGATGGTAAAAGACTTTCTAGGCTTTCTAGTCCAGCCCATACCTGAATGAGCACACAGTGTCAACAAGCAGGCATCCAGTTTCTACTTGAAGACCTTTAGTGATGGAAATCCCAGTGACTCCTGAGGTCAATGTACTTTGGACAGTTCTTATAAATTAGGAAGTCTTTCCTCCCATCAAGTTGAAACCTCTCTTTCCTTAGCCTCCACCCATTGTAACTGGTTCTTTTATCTCCCTTCAGTCATCTGCAAATTAGGTCAATGTTACCTATGCCTTCATTCAAATTGTCAATAAAAATGTTTAACATGACTAATATGGAAATGTTTTAGATGACTGCATATAAGTAACCTATGTCAAATTGCTTACCATCTTAGAGAAGGGGGAGGAGAGGGCGGGAAAAATTTTGGAACTCAAAATTTTACATAAAAAATGAATGCTAAAAATTGTTTTTACATGTAATTTGGAAAAATAAAATACAATCTACTGGGCAGGGATGGAGGGTGGAGGTTGGTTAAAATGATTAAGAGGAAAAGCCTAGAGATAGATCCTAGATGGACTCCATTGGAGACCTCCCTCCAGGTTAACATTAATCCATTACTGGTTATTCATTGGCTTCAATTATTTGGTAAGTTCTGAATCCACTTAGTTCTAGTAATATCTAGCCCAAACCTTGCCATCTTGTTTACCAGCATAAAAAGAAAAAGTATGTCAAATAAATGATCTGGCCCTCCTGCTCCTGTTCCCTGCTTCCCAGCTGCATTATAAACTGAACAAAAGCCTGGCAAAAAGAAGGGGTACCTGATACTTGGGGTATGCTCTAGAACTCCTCCTTTCCAAAACAATCCAGAATTCCCATCCTCTTTTTTTTTAACTCACCCCAATTTAAAAAGAAAATCACCACAATTCCACTAACCCCTTAATGGCTGACCTCCTGGAGATGCACTTACTTAGCTGGTCTAATCCTCAGAGAGCAGATAAAGCCATTCCCAGATCACTTTTCCCACATTTCTCTGAGCTATGACTATGTGTCACAGGACCTTTGGGATGAATGGGTTTTATTCTAGTTTCTTTCACTGGTTCCATAAGAAACAACTCCAAAAGAGTAAAATGGAGAGTAAACCTAAACTGGGAGAAATGCTGTAGCCTAAGGAGAAGAAAGTCCCCAGAGAGCATGTGTCACAAGCAATGGTGATGTCAGCTTTCACAATGACGAACTTGGAAAAAATTTTTGTTTTCTGTTCCTGGCTGTCAAACCATTTGAAGGAAGACAGGAAGCCATCACCAGGATCTCTAGAATACTGCTTGCTCCCGAGTAACAAATAAGAACCCAGGGAAGTTCTTGTTTGCTATTCTGAGGAATCTTTAAATCTGGTTCCACAAATTTCTTATGACTCTCATGAACATCATGACTCTTCTCCATCTAGAACACCTACAGAAGAGCTTCATAAACTCATAAAATGGTAGAAATAAAAAAGAGGGGCCCAGGGGGAAGTTACTTCCACATAGTCATAGCTATTTAGTGGCAGTGCAAGGTTTTCCAATTCTTGGACCACGTCTTTTCCCAACTGCACCACAGATGCTAGTTGGGGCAGGCAGGAGTCCCAGGGTTTATGGGGAACCTCCGCTATAGTCCCAGGTGATAAGAGGTCTTTTAGCCAGGAGCCATTTCCTGGAAGAGAAGAGGAGTTGGGCAACCAGGGGGAGGAAGTCCCTAAGGAAGTAAGGCCTTTGAGGGAGAGGGAGAAGGAAGGAGGGAGGGAGGG
>CM053595.1:218060687-218147715 GCA_028646575.1 Pseudocheirus occidentalis
AGAATGCCCTAGCATCCCATATGGTGAACTTGAACTTTCAATAAACTTTACTTTTTCTTTGGCTGAGAAGACTTGAGTGGAATTCTTTCTGCAGGACCCAGCATGTTGGTATTTTGGGGTCTCAGGCATCCCTAACCCTCTTTGGGGACCTCTTCATAAGGAGGATGTCCCCTAGCTGGGAGAGGGTAGGGATTCTTATAGAGTAAAACCAGCGGTGTGCAGGGAGATGAGATGACCAGGGACAGTAGTTCAGAATTTCTTGAATATCTAGACTGGACATTATTCCACTGTTAAGCCCAGGGCAGAGGGGCCCCTGTTAGTTTTCATTCCTAAACCAGCCAACTTGGATCTTGTGGTCTCCTAAAGTGACTTTAAAAGGTATTTGAGATAATGTGTTTCTCCTTGATCACTCTATTTGAATCTCATCACCCAAGTTCATACCTTTTCCCTTTACCCCAAAATAATTTGAGTCCTATTTGTCCTGGAAAGCCCCCTCCTTGAATTCTCCCTGAATTTTCCCACTTAATCTGTTTTTTTCATGTCCACATCTGTTAACCCATAACCTAACCTAGCCCTCCATAGTCTCATGCACCTCTAACCCTCAACAGTATAATGTGAAACTTTAAAGTTATTTTTGAAGTAATCTTTCCTGTGATTGTTAATAATTTGAAATTCTTCTTTTGAGAATTGTTTATTCATATCCTTTGACTTCTTATCTACTGGGCAATAGCTCTTGCTCTTAGATGTGTGCTAATTTTCTATATATATCAAATGTCAGACCCTTATAAGAGATATTTGATAATGAGGCTTTTTCCCCCTCCAATTGACAGTTTTCCTTTTTTATCTTCCCTGTATTGATTTTCTTTGTACAAAAGTGTTTTAATTTCATGTAAATTGTCTATTTTACCTTCTGTGATCTCCTAAGTTGATATTTTGAATCCAAGTATAGTATACTTCAGTTTCATCCCTATCCAATTAAATGAGGAATTATATTAGAAGGTAGAAAATTATTTTCCCCTATTTTCCCCAGAATTTCAGTGGGGACCCAGCAGTAGCAAGAGTCTTTGATATTCAAATCAACCTAGTAGTAGAACTAGAAAGGTAAATCCTAGGGAGATTATTTTAAGCTGGCACTTTAAATATGGAAATCAATTGAATTTTAGGTAGAGCCCTAGAGGGTTTTAAAAGTGAATTGCTAAATGGTGATTAAATGTAAATACTACCTGGGTGGGGTGAGTTGAGGGAAATTACTAGGGAAACTAAGACAGCAGAATGGGAATTGCCAATGTTATTGTTAAAAGTAAATATTTCCCCCTTGGGAATCCAGGTAAAGTCTGTGAGAACTTTCAAATTCTGAATTGCTAAATGAGGATTCTAGGTCAATGTATGAGAAATAACTGGGCTACCCGGCTTTGAAGATAAGAAGGTGCCTTTGGGTTACCACACCTTAAGGCTAGCAGCTAAATAAATTGGCAACTAAAGGTGGTAAATCAGGCTGGTAGGGAATAAATGAAAAATAGTATATACTTAATATACAACAAAATAAACAAAAAATGTTAAAGGAGGGAGAGTTGAATTGAGAAGTTCTTCCACTGTAGGCATCACAAATCATGAAAGAGAGGGAAAAGGAAATTAGAGTAGGAGGTACTGATGAGGTGCAGGCTCTGGGACCTGCCTGCAGCTCTCTGTGAATCTTCCCAGGGAAGGCATTTGCCTGAGGTCATGCCCAAGTCTTTAACCCTCCTTTGTTCCAACTATTTCCCATCCTTCATGCTCCTGTTTCCATCTTTGAACTGGCCTGGCTTGCCATTGTCTATGGTATCCAGGTAGCCTCCAGCAACTTCCCACCCTTGATCATTCATTACTAGAGTCTGACCCCATCTTGACCCCTGAAGACCCCCCCCCAAACTCCTCCTCTAGACCACCCCTAGATTCCTCCCACAACCTTTCTGTATATAGAATCCCATCTTCTCTCCATGTGGTGTGAGAGCGCCGCAGAATGCCTTAGCACAAACTTTCTCTGTCAGACTTGCTCTGGCTTGCCTGCCCAATGCAAGCATCACAGATACCTAGGCTCCTTAAGAGTCTACCCCATATGGTGAACTTTCAATAAAGTTTGTTTTTCTTTGGCTGAGAAGACTTGATTGGAATACTTTCGACAGGACCCGGCATGTCGGTATTTTGGGACAATATAACCTAACCCTCTTTGTGGGTACCCTCTTCAATACCAAAGCCATGCTTCTCATTAGCAAAGAGGGAGTGGGAGAGGTTGAGATCATTCAAAAATTTGTAAAAGTAACTATAAACCTTTAGGAACTGTATTTAGGGCTCTGTGTGGAGAGAAGGAATGGGATAAGGATGGGTTAATCTTCTATGTACATAAGTGTGGAGGTTTGGGGTATAGGACTGCTTGAGACTCCAAAATATAAACACACTGAGTCCTGTATATGAATTCCACTCAAGCCTTCTCTCAGTCAAAGTGAAACAAAGCTTATTAAAGATTTGCCATAATGGGTAGCATCTTAAGGAACCTTAGTATTTGTGACTCTTGTATTGACAAGTGGACCAGACTGAATCTCCCCTAGGTTGAATCTCAGCACCTTCATGGAGGGAAGATGAATTTTATATACAGAAAGATTGTGGGAAGGATCTAGGGGTGTTCTAGAGAAGAGGTTTGGGGAGGGTCTTGAGGAACTGAGGTCAGACTCCAGGAATGGGATTAAGGGTGGGAGATAGCTGAAGGCTACCTGGAGATGACAGACAGTGGAGGGCTAGGCTAGTTTAAGTGTAACAGTTTTGGGTATAGACATTTTGATAGGATCAAGGGTGGGGAAGTAGACAGACCATGGAAAGCTAGGCTAGTAAGAGAGAGAGATTTGGGCCTAGCAAATGAAAGGCAAATGTCTCATCAAGTGGGAAGATTCAATCAGAGTTCAAGGGGGTTCCCAGAGCCTGTACCCCATCAATAAGTACTAATACTGGGTTAATTTTATTTAAGCTTGATACCCTCCTTATGGATAATATAAATAATATTGCAAATTATTGTGATAAAGGAGAGAGATAAGTTGCAAATGGGGAGGAGAGTGGGAGGGAGAGCAGGCTTTGGAGTCAGTCAGTAAATATTGATTAAGTACATCCTCTATGCCACACAATGTGTAAAATTCTGGGAATATAAAGACAGGTAAAAGACCTGATCTCTAGGAGTTCAGTCTTATGGAGGAGACAACATACATACAAACAGCTAAGTGTGTGTGTGTGTGTGTGTGTGTGTGTGTGTGTGTGTGTGTATTGTGGTTCAGAGTGCTGGGAACACCAAAATGCAAGGGAACAGGGGGTCTGCCTCGAAAGAATTTGACCACTCAAACCTTCCAGTCAAAGTAGCAGGTTTGTTGTTATGCCAATAAAAGTGGCAAGATTCTAAGAGAATCTGCCCAATTTAATGGGTCCAAGATTGGTACTTTTATACAGAAAAAGACTTTGAGAAAATCTGGATGGGATTAAGGAGTAGCGAGCAGCCTGAGGGTGGTGCAGGTGCAGACAATGAAAGGAGTTAAGTGGTCAGAAATCCACAGTGAAAGTATCTAGGTAGAAAAGTGTGGGAAAGTTCAGGGACTGGACTGCTGAATTGAATGGGAAAATTCAAGGTCCATTTCCCATCACTCCTTCCTTTACACACACATGTATATATACACTCTTTATATATATATATATACTTACATGTATACAATACATATACACAAATGTATATATACATGCATACATACATGCATGTGTGTGTAATAAATTGCAAATAATCAACAGGGGTAAGACATTAGAATTAAAGAGGAGACTGGAGGCTGGGAAAAGATTTCCTTAGAAAGTGGAATTTTAGTTGAGCCTTGAAGGAAGTCAAGAGGTAGACATGAGAAAGGAGGGCATTCAGCAAGACCTGAGTTCAAGTTCTGCTCTAACACCTATTAGAAGGGACCTCAGAGATCTCTAGTCATCAGCCACCCCCATTTTACAGATAAAGAAACTGAAGCCAGAGAGATGAAGTGACTTTATCCAAGATAACATAGGTACCAAGTAGTAAGGCTGGAATTTGAACCAAAAAGTATGCTCTCTGTGCTCAACTGTGGAGAACAGTTTCCATATCACAGAGCTCTTATTATGGATAAGATTACAGATCTAAACAAAAAACCAGAAAAACAAAAGAGGAAAAACAAAAATAGATGGTCATAATCTTAAAAGTTCAGAGATCATTCCATGTTCTCTTCATCATTCCTAGTTCTGCCCTTTGGGGCCAAGCAAATTGAAGAACTTCCTTCTTCCATATGATAGCCTTTCACATATTTGAAAATAGCCATTATATACCCTCTCAATCTTTTTTTTTTTTTTACCAGAAAACTTTTTATTGTAGGTGTAATGGGACAGCTGGACCCTGGTTAGAGGATTCCAATTTTGTTGGCAACATCTAAAGCATCTTAGTCTGGAGTAAGTGGGACATTGGCCTTCTTCTATCCATCAGGCCAGATCAGTGTGTTGACCTTGGCATGTTAATATCATACAGCTTCTTCACTGCCTGCTTGATTTGTTGATTGTTGGCCTTGATGGCCACAATGGAGATTAGGGTGTTGTTGTCCTCAATCTTCTTCATAGCAGACTCAGTGGTTAAATAAACTTAATGATGGCACAGGGATCAAGCTTGTTACTCTGAGGGGCACTTTTTGGAGGATATTTGGGCTGCCTTTGAAGTCTTTGTGTCTTGGGTTGCCAGAAGGTGGGGGATGTTTGAATTTTCTTCTTTTTGTGACTATGGACACCCTTCAACATCATCTTCTTGTCCTTCAGGGCCTTGAACTTGGCTTCTGTCTTGAGGGGGACAAAGACTTCCTTCTTTGCCTTTGGCACCATCTTGGGAGAAAGGCTAAATCTTCTTTTCAACAACCCAAAAGGTGACTCTACACATGGCTCAGATGGCCAATATAGAAATCAGATTAATTATATGTTTTGCAGCCAAAGGTGGAGCTCTATAGAGTCAGTTAAAACAAGACCTGGAGCTGACTGTGGCTCAGATCATGAGTCTCTTATTACAAAATCCAGACTTAAATTGAAGGAAGTATGGAAAATCATCAGACTATATAGGTATGACCTAAATAACATCTCTTATGAGTATGAAATGAAAGTGATGAATAGACTTAAGGAATTAGCTCCAGCGGATAGTGCCTGAAAAATTATGGACAGAGGTTTGCAATATTGTATAGGAGGCAGCAACAAAAAACATTGCAAAGAAAAAGAAGAGCAAGAAAGTTAAATGGCTGTCTGATGTGGCTTTACAAATAGCTGAAGAAAGAAGAAAAGTGAAAGGTAAAGGAGAAACGGAAATATGTGACCAATGAATGCAGAATTCCAGAGAGTAACAAGGAGAGATGAGGTTTTCTTAAATGAGCAATGCAAAGAAAAAGAGAACAATCGAATAGAATTAAAACAAGAGACCTCTTCAAGAGATATTTGACTCCATTTGGGATTTTCTTGGCAAAGACATTGGAGCGGTTTGTTATTTCCTTCTCCAGTGTGTCCCTATTTTATAGATGAAGAACTGAGGCAAACAGAGGTTAAGTGACTTACCCAGGGTCACACAGCTACTGAGTGTCTAAGGTTGGATTTGAAGGCTTCTTGGCTCCAGACCCATTGATTTAGCCACCGAGTCATTTAGTAGCCAAATTAGTCTTCTTATGATATTTACACATCATCTCCTGCATCCATGGCTTTACACTGTCCCCCATGCCTGGGACTTGTTCTGTTCTCACCTCCACCACTTAGAATCCCTGGCTTCCTCTCAGGTTCAGATTAAGCCCAATGTTTTGCTCTATGTAAAGTCTTTCCTGATAACTGCCAGTTATGCCCTCCTCACCCCCAAGTCACCTTGCATTTATTTGTATATATTTATAATGTATAGTATCACTTTCTTCACCCCATATGAGCTCCTAAAGACTGGTTCCCTTTGTATCTCTAGTCTAGCATAGCACAAGCTTGTTGTTTAGCATTTAAGCTAGTCATTTAAACTCTGAACCTATTCCCTCTCTTCTCAAAATTCCTTCTTCCAGCACTCCAGTTCATTCATTATCTGGGTTCAGGCTAATTGCCCAGAACTTCTGTTCACCCATATTCAATCCAGATCATTCTTCTCTCTCCTCCAATTGCTCATCCTCTCTTCTCTGCCTTGCCTTGTGCCGTCCCTAAAACCCAGAATGATGCCTGGCTTCGCCACATCAACATCCTTCCTTCCTTTCTGCTGGGGCCCTCTCCCTTCTCAAATTTCTAGACACATTACCAGGATCTCTACTTTGCATAGACTACATTTCACCTGGTATTATCCTTATTTGAATAGGTGTTGCATCTCCCCAGTTTGTCCTCCCACACAGAACTTTGAAGAGGGTGGGAGTAGCCAGAAGAGAATGGTCTTTTCCAAGTAGTTAATGAGGGACTTTCTGAACATATATAAAGTATGAGTATTTCTGAGTAATAGTTTATGCCATGTTCTTCGTTGGAAGTTGGGAGCAAAAGCCTTTCAGACTTGAAAAATGCCAGTGTCTTTAACCAGTATAATCAAATGGTAACAGGCTGCCGTCTCAAAAAAGGACAGACTATTTTTTAAGCACTTTCCCAACAAAATATAAAATCCCACAAACTGATGATGAGAAATAACTCTTCTTTTCATGAGCAGAGTGGTAGAAGGAAAAGAAAATTACCCGAGAGATACAAAGTCTGTTGGAAGGTCACTCAGTAAGCCAGTAAGAGCTTACTACGTAGGCTGACACTGATAAGTGATAGGGATAGAAAGAAAAGCAAAAAACATACCTTGCCCTCAAGGAGCTTACAGTTCAACAAGGGGAAAAACTTAATAGTGGAACTGAAAGGAAGCTCAGAGATTTGGTGAAGTTCTCTGTTTACAAATGAGAAATGAGACTCACAGAAGTTATGAAAGGACCAATATCCAGCAGTGTTTCCTTCACAACAAGCATCAGGCCAACTCCCCCTCATTCCAGCATTAATTTTCTTTAAAGCCAACAAAGCTGGGCCTACAACTTGCTTGGGCCCTATTCTCCCCTGAGGCAGCTTTTTGGTCACCTCAGGACATTAAAATGTCTTGCTCACAAGGAGTCTGGACTTGGTGGATTTCTGAAAACCATGCCCATCGCCACCCCCAGTCCGATGACCACATTCAGCATCTAAGAAGTGTAGTATTATGTATCTATATTGCCAATCTCTTCAGTCAGGGTAGTTCAACGCTGACATTCTGTCTCAACATTGAACCTTGAGTAAAAAGTGCTGGCTTCAGACCTACCTCTAACAGAAGTAAAACACGTCAACGAGGTGAATGAGGTGAATTAGTCTGTTAGGCTCTGAACACAGAGATCTTCTAAGTCCAAGGCTATTTAAAGATGTGTGACCCTGGGCAAGTTTCTTTAAAGGTGTGCATTTCAGTCTTTTATACCTTTCTGGGTATTTGGGAGGAACGTACTCAGTAAGTAATAGCTTTACAGAAATGTTACTTTTGATATTCTAACTGGGACTGGAATATAGAGCTAATTAAAACACAAACAGCATCACTACTGTCATGTTCTGAGATAAACAATTTGTAAGCAAAGAAACAACTCTCAACAGTGATAAACAGTTTTTATTCAGGCAATGAAACATGAAAAAAATATATTAGTACTTATAATAATTTCATTTGTGTAAGTATAACTCTTACAAATATTTACCTGACATATAAAAAGGGAAATTATTGTACATATAAAATTTATGTAGATGATCATTACATATACAATGCAATCCTGGTAGGAGTCAAGCAGCTTTCACTCCTCCCTATGGGAGGGTAATCAATCACTCACTGTACGGCAGTCACAGGGGCACAGTGGAAGCAGGTGTGCAATTAGGATGGTCATTTATTGGCACATATGTTACTATATATGGAAATCTATTGGCAATGTACTCGTGCTGACGGCAACACTGAAGGACATACTGGCACCTTTAAGAATTAGAAGGGGCATCTGGATTCTACCACAAGGAATTGAAGACTCCAGGGTGGATTGAGTTAAGACTTGGGGGTTGGCTTAGAGATCCAATTCTCATGACTACAAGATCATTCGAGTTATCAAGTAGATACTGAAGATTATAGTTACTAGCCTGGGTGGTGCTTGAGGGCAGGACCTATTTGAACTTTGGATCTTCCCCAGCACCAACACAGACACATGTTTGTCAAACTGATGTACAGATCTGACTGGCAAGAAACCTTTTTAGACTGGATTCTAGATGCCACTATAGGCAGAGGGCAATAGTCTTTAATAGCTCTAAAAATAAGGAACAATCCAGAATATAAGGATGTTCTGGCTGCATGCCTCGCTTCTATTTGTATTTAGGTTACAGAATGCCACAGGTGTAAGCATCCATGAGGTAACCGTATAAACACATCAACTCACAACCACTATAAACATTATTATATCCAATCTCTATCTTGCTTGTTCAAGTCTAACTGCAGGCTGATAAGGCAAAACAAAAAAGGAATTGCCTCTGGATGACAACCTATGAAAGGTTGCCCCTGCCCCCAGAAAGTGCTTTGCCAACTCCAGAACAGTATTTCTCAAAGTGAACCCTACAGAAGTTTCCATAAAGCAGACCAAGGGAGTGGTTTCACCAAAAACTAAAGCAAAAAGCTCAGCACTGCACTTGAGGACCAGTGTGCCTAGCAAACCTGCCTGTATCCATCCATTCAGCCAATGCAGAGACTGAAGACTCATCAGAACAGGCCCCATGACTTCAGAGTGGTTTTCCTGTTAGCGTAGATTCTCCTAGGTATGTGATTATTAGTCGGCCTCGGCAGAGGAGGCGAGGTTCTGCTAGACTGTTACAAAGATCTGGGGACAAACCACATCTGACACAGCCCTGCTCTAGAGAAGAGGGGGGCTTGCTGCATTTCTCCATCTCTTTCATATTAGAGACTCCTAGGGGCTCAGTTGGCAAAATCTAGTTTATTTCTCTTCCCACAGATGTGGAAGCCTGTAATTCTGTGGTTCTTTACTTGTATTCAAAGGGAATGGTAAAATATGTTATCACCTTCAAGAGAACAATTAAGCACCAGACCCCATTGTGCATCTTTCTACCCATATTAAGAGACCTACAGCACAGGCCTTCTAAACTCCTCCCTGCAATTACCTGAGGTGAATAATGTTTGATCCACAAAACACACACAAATTATAATGCTGTCAATTTGAGAAAGTCAATGAGAACTTTCTTAATACTGTGAAGGTAAGAGGGTCTTCAAAAAAGCTTAAATTTTCATTCTTTTAAAACAAAAAACAAAGGGAAAAAAGAGGAGAAAAACTTAAATGTATGGCACAATCCTGGGCAAGACCTTGGGCTCATGATGAGAACCGCCTCAAGAAACCAGAGGTCACTGCAACCTGCAGCTCTTTTAAGGACTTTGTGTGTCCTCCAAGCCACAGTGAAAATAGAATAGAAACAGATTCAGAAAATGGTGACTACCCAAAGATTCTTAAAGCCAACCATTCTAATTGAAAAGTCTATTCATCAAAACTGAGGATCTGGGCTTAGGTTCTGCTAAGGGATTTTAAAATAACTTATGTTGTGTGTCCCAAAAATCTTGGTGCTCTTTTAAACTTCAGTACACATCAAAGCTTAAATGTTATTTAATAGCTATAAAACATTTAAATATAATTTCACAGCTATTAAAGCTTAAAACAATACAAAGGCTTTTGAACACCCTGCATATAATGGGAAAGTATAGCGCTATCTTTAAGGGAACCATTCAGTCCAGCATACCTATGTGCATCAGTCTGAGCTTTCGGGTGAACTCCAATCATTAGAGTTGGTAATATAGTTTCTAAATGTCAATGTGGGGGATGAATGACAAAGGAAGGATGGAATAGATGGGAAGGAGACAAGGTTGTATTAAGGGAAAATTCAACCTGAGCCTTCACCCAAAAATAAAATTGGATTCTGTAACACTCTGGAACGCTTCCAGAACCCTTATCATTTTTCACTGTCATGTGTTTCTGAACTTCCTAATTCGGGCCAGGGTTAAAGAGAGCTGGAAGTGCATCTCTAAAACTTTCCAGGCCAATTGTGCAGAACAAGGAATTTGGGGACAGGTCAGTCATGCAGCCAGATTTCAAGGCATTTCTCCAAATAAAGCAAAATTCTGGAAGGTTCCCTATCACTGACAGTTACTGTCCAAACTCGACCCCATGGGGGAAAAAAGGCTAATTCCTACCACAAGGCATCAGATGATCCAATGAAAATAATTTTAGACAGAAATAGCTACACTTTGGCAAAGTCAACCATCTAAGTCTTGAGAACCAAACAAAGTCTTGGTCCTGCCACCCAAGCATTATCCAAAACACTCCCAAAATCCACTGCTTCTGAAGTGTCTCCCAGGTGGCAGAGGAGGGGCCCCAGAACTTTTTTTTTCAACTGGACATTCAAATACTTACAAGAATATAGCTCCCTTAGCCCTCCACTGTGCCAAAGGTGAGAGTGAGGTCATCATTAACCCCAGGGAGTGCATTAGAGTTGTGTTATGCACCCAAACTCCACCTACTTTACTTTGCCCAGGTTATTTCATGATTGGGCAGATGCCTAAGGTACTTTCAGGATTATCCTACCAAGTGCTAACTCTCAATGCTATTGGGGCATTGGTGAGTAAGTATTAGTCAACAGCTGAAATATTTATTAGTCTTTAAGAAAAAGGGGCCCTTTCACATTTCCTGCACTGCACCTCCATTTGCTAGGGTGTATATACAACAGCAACCAGAGCTGGCTAACTTGTGGGCCAAAAGGGGATTGTCATCATCATTTTACACATAGCACTAGTGCTCTTTGGCTACTAAAAGACCGTGACTACACGATCCGGCTGAAACTGCTACGTGCACTTCATGTATAGGACAGACTGAGAGCAAACAAACAGACACAGACACCTCCTATCTACACTTCCTATCTATGTTGGCTAGCAGCAGAAAGGTTCTGTAAACTTCCCTTTTCCTAAATGCCTGGACTATTTCCACATAGGGTTTTAGAATCATAGATTAAAGAAGAGACCAATACGTTATTCCACTGCCTGGAAATTTTTCCATTCAGGATCTGTAATGTGCAGCAAAAAAATCCCCTTAAGCCCCCAAAATTGCTTTTAAAAGCCTAAATGATTGTCCTAAATTGAGTGATGCTGTGTTTTTTTCCTTGTTGCTGCAAAAAGTGTTTAGATACTAAAAGCTTTCAAAAGGCAACCTAAGCACCAACTACAGGAGCTGCATTTTAATAGAATAGAATTCTCAGCTTTCAAAGAAATACTGAGTCATGACTGAAGAGTGTGGAACTCACGTGAAAGGAACATGATAAGGAGATATGCAAATTTTGAATTTATGGAGGGCCTCCACTGTTCAGTGCAAAAGGTGGATCATGCAACAGCGTCAAAATTACAGTATGACAATCACCACATACTCAAAATACTGCACATAACACTATGAAGTCTTTGCAGGTAACAGGTTCAAGCAGAAACAAGTGATGTCAAAGGGCTGCATGGATTTGGCTTAGCTCATGAGGAGGGGAATTTACTGGCATTGGACTGAACAGTCCTAGTCAGCAGCCAACAAGATGAATGTGTGCTGAGCCTTCTGTCTATATAAAAGGCAACAAAAAAGATTACGCTAATACAGATATTTTCCCCTATAGTTTTTAAAGTAGCATAGTGGTTTTTTCTTCTAACAGTAATACAAAGGGTGCTAAGTCTCTTTCCTGGTTTAACAAAAGGTTAAACCAGGTTTAAAAATTCTGGTAATGGAAGTCTTTTTGAACCAAGAGTGTCAAATAAAGCAAAACATATAGTTGGTCCTTCAAATTCTGGTCCTCCTAGTGTTAAAATATTGTATGGGTTCTGGAGAAGAATGTTCTATCAATTCTAAAATATTAAAAAATTAGAATACTTCTAAAGGGCCACCAGTCTACACTACGCGTATCTGCTGAGAAAACCTGGCACCAACTCAACCAGTACAGTTACGTCGGAAGCTGTAAATGCTGGTCTCTACTCCCAGCCAGTCACTGACATAAGACAGCAAGAAAGGAAAAAATGGTGATAGAAGCCACCAAGGGTGTCCCTTAACAGAACTTCTCATTTTGGCTGACTTCCTGAATTCTTCAGTGTGAACTCTGAGAAAGAAAGGAACCAACTTCAGAAGAAAACAGAAGCGGCTGAATCTGCTCAGCACAGGTCCCTGCTGTGGGACCCTCCCAGGACTTTTCCTGGCCCCATGACCTCAGTGTGCTGTTCCCCAGAAGAGGGAGCAGCTCCAAATCCTTCACAACAATCAGGTGTGCTCAGGGGCCACTGAACCCAAAATAAACCTCTCCTGACTTGAACAACAGGTTAGATGCTCCCTTCAAAGAAAAAAATCAACTTCAAAAGAACAAAGTTCTGTCATCTTAAAAAGAGAAAAGAATTAATCAGAAGTGAGTCAAAATGACAACATGAGGCTGCACAGAGGTCTTAACCTCAGGAAATAACACAGACCACAAGGATCCAGAAACTGGAAAGCCAAACCGAGCAGCCCAGCCAGCCTCCTGGTGTGCTGAACCTGACTACCGACAAGTGAAAAAGGACTGACTCAAGAAAGGGTCTGAGACCTCTGGGGGTGGTCCTGTCTTTTTTTTTGTGGGGTCGGGGAGGTGGAGAGTGGCTGTTGTGCCTGCAGCAAAGCGGAACAGGGAGCAGTAAGCATGTGCCCTTCTCTGCTATGGGGGATTATTCCTGGATAAGGCAAAAATACTCGGGAGTCACAAGAAGCAGCTGAGGGAGGAGATGCTGGATTAACAGCCAGTCTTTCCCAGCTTTGCAATCAGCTCATCACAGATCTTTGTCAGTTCTTCAATTTCTTGGTTCTAGGAAAAAAAAAAAAGATGGGAGTCAGAGGATCTTTGGGCTCTTTCTGCATCCCCCGCAACTACTAACTATACTCAGAAAACCATGGAACTCTAGCTGAACAGACCCCACTTTCCTATCCCAATGACTGAGCACATCCCACCTCTAACTAGACGGGAACGAGCATATGGCCAGGGCCACACAGAGGGGAGGGCAGGAAGGAGGCCATTTCAGGAAATCATAAGCCATGACGGTTGGGTGAGATGTCACAAGGGTAATGCTGTGAGGAACAGGGTGACCTTGCAGTGAGATCTGGCTGAATGTTACTAATGATGTTCATCCTTAGTTGGGTTATGTAACAGAAGTGCCTCATACTTGGGGCCTCTCTCTGCCTCAGACTGTTTCCTAAACCCCAAATACCCCTCCCACTCCCAGTGAATCACTATACATCCCTTACAGTCCAATTCTCAGGCCACCTCCACAATGAAGCCTGTTCTGATTCCTCTCCT
Organism: Pseudocheirus occidentalis; assembly: GCA_028646575.1. Taxonomy (NCBI): domain Eukaryota; kingdom Metazoa; phylum Chordata; class Mammalia; order Diprotodontia; family Pseudocheiridae; genus Pseudocheirus; species Pseudocheirus occidentalis. The sequence goes on from CM053595.1 coordinate 218,074,107, forward strand.
GCTGGTAATGACCTTCCCATTCCTATCTAACAAAGCACCTTGTTCTGTATCTCTCTAATGCGCTTTCTATATGAAATGATGTATTACAGCAACTGTTATCTCCCTGTACACTCCATGAGGACAGGGATAAAGCTGAATCTAAATTTTATATGTCCCTCCAACACTGGGCACAGTGACAGATATAGCAAAGGATTTATATAAGCTTTATACTACTGAACACTTAAGAGTTTCCTTTTCACTTCTGTAAGTTAATTCAGGGGGAAATGACAGCTGTAGTGGTTGTTACGGTGGTGGTACCAGAAAGCCAACAACATGGAACTGACCCAAATGGATGGGAGTCAGCACAGCAGCCCACCTCCTCAAGGCTTCTGGTAAGGAGGGCCGCCCGGATCACCTACTGGATAATTACGTCACGAAATTTTCATTTGGAGAAAATAGGCGTGGCCTCTTCATTTTTCTCCCCAAAGCTTAATTTTTACATCTTCTACTGATGTTCTTCTGCAATGACTTGTTCTGATATGAAGGTGACCCCAGGGCCTCAAAGACCATGCCAGGGGAGTACAAGCTTTGACAAGCTAAGCCAGAAAAGTTTCAAGAAAGGGACAATGGTGGATTATCCACTCCCCAAGGATTGGCTCAATTAGACTCCAGAGAAGCTCATCACTAGTACACTGGTCACCAAGCACTTAATTTTTGTTTTTCAACAGAAACTCATGAAAACTGTTTATTATGGCTTGGGGAAAGGGGGAGGGGAACGACTGTGATCTGCATTAGTAGAGGCAAAACACACATATAGAAGAAATCTCAGATTCCTGAAGTGGTGACATAACTGAAACAAGGTGGCTAAGGCCAACCGCATCTTGACACTGCAACTGATCTCTTTCTTCTAGAGCAGGGATTCTAACTTCATGTGAAAAAAGTATTTTGACAACCGTATTTCAATATATTTATTGATTTCCTTTATAATACCAGGTATTTTATGTATTTAGAAATATTATTTTCATAACGGGTTGTCATGCTTCACTACAAACCAACTCCTGGTCTAGACTCTGCATATAGGGGACCTACAGAAACCACTGTGGAAGGAAACTCCTCCCAGTCCCTCTGTCCCCCAATAATACAAATGAAACCCTTTACCTTCTGCTGAAGGGCTCTTTCTAGAGACTCCACTTTCATCTGTTCTTTTCTGAGGCCAGCATGGAGAGCTGCACTCTCAGCTTTGGCTTTTGTCCGAACCTGAGCAATCTCTTCATTGGCTCTGTGGTGTGAAAATTGAATGAAATGGGAAAAAAGAATGCACAGGGATTAGGCACTGGGGACAGGTAAAAGGCCGCTGCATTCTTCCTGGAAGAGCTGGCATCCTACCACATGATTGATAAAGACAGACAGGAAACACCAAAACTTATCCTGAAGAACCTCTTTGCTTGGTGAATTCCTACCCATCACATAAAACCCAATTCAAATGCCACCTCTTTCAGTATGTCTTCCCCGATTTCCCTGAGGACTTTAACATTTAGGGTTAAGAGCTGTAGCCAATTCAAAATCAATCACACAGAAAGAAAATGTCCCTGAAATAATAATCTGAATCAAGGGGAAAATTATCTATATAAAAAAAAAATCAATTAATGTACAGCTTCCTCCAAGTAATGCTGATTCTGCATAAAGCAACAGGCATGGGAGAACAGTGGGAAGGCTTAGCCATGCCCAAAGTCACCCTCTTTAGAATTCTCTCCTTACCCATTTGGCCAGACATAGGGGACACTTAATGGAAAAAGATTATATCCAGGACTATAGTGATGCCGATGAGGAAAAAGTATTCTCAGTTTAAAAGCCCTCAGCTGCAGAACCTTCTTGCTCCGATCCACCTTTCCCCTAACATTTCAGACCAGGAAAACCATGCTGAGAAACTCTTACTTGTCTAGTTTTTCTTCCGCATGGAGTTTCAGGGCCTGATAGCGCTGTTCCTCTTGTTTGACTCTAGTTAAGTAGTCTTGAGCACATTTTTTCAAAGCTTCTTCATTCTGTTCCAAGGTGGGAATTTGAAATTAAAAAACAGAAACAAAAACATATTACAGTTTCTCCTAGACTACTATACCTATAACAGCTTCTTCTATAAGATTCAGGTGCCTGGTACAGAGTAAGCATTTAACAAGGGCTTTTTCATTCATTTGATTAAACTTCATGAATTAGATAAAATTTAAAAAAATTTTCGAGTGGTCTGTATGTTCAAGATACTTATTCAAAGTCTCATTACAAATGAGATTTATTAGACAGGGCCTCTCTTACAGCATACAGTTTGTTAAAAAATAAAATGCATCTGGGGGCGGCTAGGTGGCGCAGTGAATAGAGCACCGGCCCTGGAGTCAGGAGTACCTGAGTTCAAATCCGGCCTCAGACACTTAACACACAAAAAAAGAAACCTAGCCGTGTGACCTTGGTCAAGTCACTTAAACCCAACTGCCCTCCAAAAAACCCCCAACAACAACAAAAAATAAAATGCATCTTCTGTTATAGGCACATATGCCTGGAGAAGGACTAGAAAAATGCCACTAAATTAATCAGCATGTTTTACTTTATAATCTATAAAGTAATTATATTTTAGTCTTCCTAAAAATATTATACAATGTTTCTTCCACTTAAGTACTTTCCCAATACCTACCTGAGATATGACAATGACTCTGGGACCTTGGAGGTCAGGGGTACACCAGCAGGATGCCAGTTGTGGCAAGCTGCCAGAAACTCATTATAAACACCTACTGTTTGCTATGAACATGCACAGGCATTGACACAAAACAAATTCCGTCACTGGCTGCGTCCCAAGAGATCACACCTTAACCTGCACTAAGGCCATCCTCTCCCCATCAGGAAGCGAGTACTATGTCTCATCATGAGTTCTCTGGGACTGTGGCTGGTCACTGTATTCTAAGAGTTTTCTTAATGCCCAGGAATACAGGAGCTGCCGTTTTATCCACCAATCTCCAGGGCAGATGAGCTCTTGCTGCCCTTACTGATGTTGGCTGGCTACACCTCAAAGAGCACCAATCATCTTTTGGCATTCTGGGCTGTCTTCACAGCCATGAACTTGGCCATAGCAATATGGCCTATCATCAATGCAGAAGAACAAGTGAAAAGAGAATTAAAAGATTGTAAGAAGCGATTCCAAGCCCCAAGTGGGTACTCCATATAAGAGGCTGGCCACATCAAACTGAGGGTGAAGGAAAACACCAAGGAATGGATAACCATATAACCTTCCAGAAGCAACAAGGAAGCAGAGAGAAAGAGGCTCAACACCTTCTTAAACCCTTCAAGGACTCCCTTGAGGTTCTCATATCTCCGGAACAGATCAGACAGAGATCTCTCCACAGAGTTCAGGTCTGCCAAGGCCTGCTCCTTCTCCATGGTCAGCTGCTGGAGGCTCTTCTGAGAGGTCATGTTCGTTCTCTGCTCATCCTCTGTAAATGGAAGGCAATAAAGTAACGATGCTGGTGTGACCTCTCGCTTCACAGTAGTCTCTAAATCTGATTAACATAGCTTCTCAAACTTTTTTTTCATAGACCACTTTATACTCTTAGGAATTATTGAGGATTGCCACTCCCTAAAAAAAGCTTGTTTATATGGGATAGAGTATGAATCATATAAGAAATCAAATGTCTGAGTTGATAAACAAAGTGTTGACTTCTCAGACCTCCTGAAAGGGTCCCTAGACCACACGTTGAGAATTGCTGCCTTAGAACAAGACCAATCTCTATTCCACACGATAGACTGGCAAATACTGAAAGACTGCCAGGATGGGAACCAGGTTTTCTTTTCAAAAGTCTTTGCTTTGCTTTATCTGAGAGCTATGATCTCTTACACAACAAGGTCTGAAGGAGAATAGAAGCACAAAGCTGTCGTCCCTTTGGAGGGCATCAATGAGTTGGGGAAGTAGATAGGCTTTTGAAAACACAGGACAGATGAAAAATGCTTTCTACCACCAGAGAAAACTAACATTGTCTGAATACAGAGTGAAGCATACTATTTCTTTCCTTCTTTAAGTCTTCTTGTACAAAATGACTAATGTAGAAATGTTTCACATAATTATACATGTATAACCTATATCAAATTGCTTCCCATCTCAGGAAGAGAGAGGGATAGAATTTGAAATTCAGAAACTTAAAAAAAAAAAACAAAACCCAAACAAACCAACAAATGTTAAAAATTGTTTTAACATGTAATTGGGGAAAAAAGAAAATATTATTAAAGAAAATGTATGACTGGTGGAACATTCAGTGGAAGGTCACTGTGGAGTTAGTTTCTGCCCTGCTCAGCATTCTGATCTGAAATCCACCCCCAGTGAGCTAAGGGATCATAGCTGGGAGGCAACTTCCCTCTTACCAATCATTTGGGCAATGGTTTTTTCATATTCAGCCACAATTTTCCTAAAAAAAGAAAACAAATTTATCCAGTGAGTTCTGTGTTTGCACACTATGTGCACCATTCCTTGCACACAACAGTTCACTTGCCATTTTCATTGGCTGTCCCCCCTGCCTGGAACACTCTCCCCCTCTTTACCACTGCCTTCTGGCCCCTTAAAAGTCTTAGTTAAAATCTCGCCTTTCAAGAAGCCTTTGCCATTCATCCCTAAGGTGAGCACCTTCTGTTTGAGGTTATCTTCTCCTATCTTACCCTGTACGCAGCTTGGCTGTATGTAGTATGTGTGCTGTGCTGCCCCCATCTGATTGTGAGTCCCTTGGGAGCCTAGTCTGTTTCTGTCTTTCTTTGAATCCCCCCCAAAGTTTATCACTGGGCCAAGGACATAGCAAGCACTGATGTTTTGTGAACTAACATACCAATCTGCCCAGATATTAAGCTTCAACTAAGTCACTAGAACAGACCCAATAAGATAGGTTATTTCAGATTTATGCCGCAACCGTATTGTTGTTATAATTTCAGAATCACACAGAATTTTTCACTTATCCATGTTTTGATCCTTGTTGGATTTCTTACCATAGTCTCAATATGCTTCTCCTGCTCCCATTTCTGCACCTTGAGACATTAACTTTCTGATTCCCCTTGTCTTCTCCCCTAGCCCTAGCCCTAACTTGACAACATCCTGGCTTTGAAAGAGCACTCCATTTTGGCTCCAGAATCTAGATTCAAATTTCACACCTGATACTTATAACCAGAGTAGCTTAGAACAAGGTACGTGACTTCCCTGGAGCTCACTTTCCTCATCTGTAAAATGCTGTATGCAGTAGGTGGTGGGAGGTCTCTTCCAGCTCTAGGCCAATGATCCTGTGTTCTCTGACCGGCTTATTGTGCTATCATTACCTGTGCATGTGTCTTACCCTGCCCAAGGCAATACACTCAATCATCTTTTTTCAAATACTACCTAGAAGGGACTTTTAAAGGCTATCTGGTCTGTCCCAAAATCACATGGTAAGTAAGTTTCTGAGCTAGGATTTGAACCTAGTTTGAGAGTGGTTTTCCCCTCAGGAATTATTTAGGACGGTAGCTTTCTCTTCTCTGTGCCTACTTGCCTTTAGCCACTTCATTATTCATTCTGCACCAGCTGCTTGGCCAGGTTTCAACTCCACCAAACAAGTTACCTCCACAATGAACACCCTCAGGCTCTCTCCCCTGCCCCCAAAAGCTTTCCTACCTCTTTTTCTGTGGCCCATCTCATTAGATTGTGAGCTCCTTGAGGGCAAGAACTGTGTTTGTTTTTATTATTAATTGTATCCCTGGTGCTTAGCACAATAAGGGGAACACAGTAGGCACTTAATAAACGTTTGTTGTATTGGCCATTTCAACTTTTCACTTCAACTTTTCCAGAGGGCAAGAAGATAACAGAAATCAACCAGTTTTGCCCTTTCTTAGCACCTATGGTTAAACTCTGGTTGGTGGTGAAGGGATTTGAAATGAAAATGCATTAAAAAAATTCTTTATGGATCTGAATTATTTATGCTCTCTCTTCCCTACAAGCACAGACAAAAAAAGAGTAGCCCTTATCCTAATGGCTTTCCATTAGCCTGCATCTCTTTTCTGTATATTTTTAAGTGGTGATGCCACTCTGCTCATGTAGAACTCTGACTTAACACAAATCACAAATTTGTAATGCAGCCCTTGACTGCATTATCACCAACTGTTAGACCTACGGGAGACCACAAATACATAGAGCCCAAACTTTCATTTTGGAGATAAGGATCCTGCGGCCCAGAGAGAGGGACTGAATGCTCAACAGCTGGTGCGGGGCTGAGCTAGGCTCCTCCTGTAGAGGATTCTCTTTGGCTGTGAGTGATACTCTTCCAAGCCAGCCTGCAGAAGCCTCGAGCACAGGCTAACCATGACCCTGGTTTTCAGTGCATGGTTGTCTATGTGGCAAGGTGAAAGAAATACCAGCTCCGGCTTCAGTGGGACTTGAGGTGTTCTGATGTCTTTGGACAAACCACTTACCATCCACGTGCCTTATTTTTCTCCTCTGTAAAACGAGAGGGTTGGAGTAGATGGCCTTTGAGGTCGTTTCTAGCTCTGTGTCTCTATTGAAATCTCACTTTAGGGGTGTAACAGATATTCAGACCAATCCAGCACAGCATCCAGAACCACAGCTAGCATTCACAGAGTGCCTCAGGGCTTGCAAAAGGCTTTATATACATGACCTCATTTGATGCTAATGATAACCCTTGAGGGTAGCTACTGTATCATCCCTATTTTACAGATGAGGAAACTAAGACAGACAAGATAAGTGACATTACTCTTCAATAACAGAACACACAGGGCCCAGAGTCAGCACATTAGAACAAAAATTTAAGTGTGCCTAAAATGGACCCTGAACTGCTCATATGATCCTATGGGTCAGTGTCTGAAGCTGGGTTTAAACTCGGGACTTCCTGACTTCAGCACTTTGCCCACATCCACTGTGCCAACATGCAAACAGCCAAGTTCTTCAATGTTCAGAAATCACACAATAGAGAATTTCAAAGTTGGAAGAAACCTCATTCAGTGACAGGCTAGTCCAACTCACACCCAAAAAGGAATCTCCACTTAATACATCTAGCAAGTAGTTATCCAGCCCTTGCCTGAAAACCTCCAGCAAAGGAAAACACATCCCATCCCATTCTACTGTGGGATAGTTGTTTTTCCTTACAAACTAATCTAAATCTGCCTCCTTGCAAATCATTAGCTCTTGTCCACAAACTTCACATAATCTGTTAATCTGGGAATTACAAATACATCCAAAAGTGATATCTTCCCTAAGAATTCTATGGAAGTGCTAACCTCATTTCCAAGACTTCTTGTCGGGTCTCTTCATATTTTTTCTTCCACTCATTTGCTTCAATTTCCTTAGTGATTATCTAGAGCATAAAAAGAAACAAAATCTGGATATAGCTCTTCTGATATTTTATTGATACAAGTTTGGGCTTTTCAGATTAAAAAGTGGGAATATAAATTGGCACAGAGAAATCAAATTCCTTCTGAGTCTCTGCATTAAGATAAAAAGTCTCACATTGATAGCGCTGACTGAAAACTATTATTAAATTCTCGTTTTATGGTTATTAATGGGTCTATAGAAGCACCAACATCAGACCTAGTTAATTATCCTTTTGTCTGCCAGGATCATATAGCCACCAACCAGAAGCACCCTCAGGAAGAAGTACCTGGAAAAAGTCCTGGAACTGAGGCTACAGTGGTAATGTTCTTAAGCTGGGACAGGGGCAAGCAGTAACAACGTCACTAAATCAGGTTGAGGTATCAAGGGATACTCTACCATTGGGAGAATGGAATAGCAGGGATCCAGAATCAGCATCAAGCAAACCCTCATCAGAACACAAGTCTAAGGAACTTATTCATGTGACCAGATGTGAGCTCCATCGGTTTTGATTCAGTTAGTCCTATTTTTTCTGCAGGGAGGTATCTGTACAGCAGTGCACACATTTGCACTATCTGTCCTCCTAGGTGCAAAGGGCTGCGGCTTTGAGGGATACAGATGACAGTGTCTCAACTTGTGGCAGGGCATGGTACGGGCTTGTCCTCTGGCTAGTGGTCTTGCTACTTTATTATAAACCAGAAGTGTGTCTGCCTTTATCAAGAATCCAGGATAGCAGCCAGGGCTGTGAATCTTTTCTGACCTTTCATGAACAAAGAGTAGATGGAAACAGAGATAGGAAAGGGCTAGAAAGTGAAACCTGGGATCAAGATGGGTCTTATGCAGCAAATCCAAGAATAACAAGGTGGGTTTTTAGGGGGATGGGGAGCAAGAAAGCCAAATGGTTTCATAACATCTTGGAGGTTCTTGAAAGACAACCATGTCTAATCTGGAATCTAAAGCAACTTCCTTGGGTTTGGTAGTAATTGGTCATCCATCCATATGGACTATTTGTTTATATGAACTATTTGTACCTGACCAGTGGTAGAGCCTTCCAAACTTACACTGGTCTATCTGATCAGTCACAGTTGGACACTGTACTTTGACCCTAACATAGTGAAGTCATTTAGTCCTCTTTGAGGACAAAGGCTAACAGTCATCCTTGGTAGTTTTCAAGATGGCTGACAGCTAAGGTTTCTTGTTTTTGTTGAGTTATTTAAGTAGTGCCTGACTCTTCATGACCCCATTTGGGGTTTTTCTTGGCAAGCAACTAAGTTTTAAGTAGTTTCAAGTTTCCTCAAATAATCAGCCCTCACACCAAGACCACTGAGTGATGGAGGATGAGAAGAATAGAGTATAGACTCTGAAGTTAACAAAAAAGTGAATGTTTTTGATGGGTGAATTAATAAAAATGGTATAAAAAATATACTAGGGTATAGTGTGGTCCAATCATGTTAGAGGGCTGAACTAATGGTTTTAGAATTAAATTCATAGTTTATAATACATATGTTCAGCTTGTCCATCAGATTTGGAGGTGGCAGGTGTTGGACAAGGGAAATCTACTTTGAAAGTGAAAGGAGTAGAACGGTACATATAAATTACAGTGCAGTTCTCAGTCTGAGTTGATGTGGAAGTCCATGAAGCCAGAATATCTCTTGTAGGAATAATCAAGTCATATGGCACCCTGGCCCTGTAAGGGTGGCAGGTATGTGATTAAGTATATTGAGAGGGATGGTCAGAGACTCGGGTTAAGAAATAACCACACACTAGAAGTCCTCCTAGTTTCTTGACCAGATAGATCAACTTTGGCCTGTACTGTAGGTACACACAACCAAATGTAATGACAGACTTCACAGTCACCAAAAGAAGGGGGTGACCAATTGTAGAATCTTGATTATTCCAACATGCCTGCCATTCACCTGTTGTAGCAGGTACAATAGCTGTCCACTTATCACCTAGAGGGTGAAGTGACACCCGAAGGAGCAAAAGCTAATCTACAACGAAGTCTTCCTTGAAGGGGAAGTAGAGTTGGCATGCTAGGTAGTAAAATGAACTTGGGTATACAAGTCTTGCTCTTTCTTAATGGATAATCTTGATAAGATCAAGGGGCTTGTGGGGACTGGTCCTTCCTAGGGTGCCTGCACCCTTGCTTAACACAGAGAACATCATTTTCTTCTTTGGGGAAATGTTCAATTTTAGAGCACAACTGACTAAAGAACAGTCATTAGAACTGGTACTAGTTTAGCTTATGGCTAGCAATCCCTTAGAGGTACAAACACCTCATTGACTCTCATATAGCAGTTCCTTTCTCCAGATGACTGATAATGTGGCATTCTGTCCCTATGACTTCTAGGGAGAAGGCATTGGTTCCAACAGGATGGTTAATGGGTTATTATTGCTACCTCAGAAATAACTTTTCATCATAAAGATGTATTAAGGGCTGGAGCATGATACATGGTTCTGAGGAGGTTAATCCTACTCTCTTTCTGTAAGTGAGGAAATCAGACATTCATTATTTAAGTGCTACAGGACTCTGGACTTGGAAGGCTCCCTGGAAGACTATCTATGTCCCAAGATCCATTATGAATGCCAGTCCACCTATCACGTGCTATTTCTACTCTGTCAAGCTGATACTTTATTAACTTCTCATAGAAACAGTACTCATAAAGTATGCAATGCCATTTGGACGTGGTGCTTGGGACCTGGTAAGTAGATTAGCCTAGTAGAGTATCACTCCATGAACCCCACAAGCTCTGGAGGACAAAGTTCTGAAATGTGGAGGGATGTTAGAGTCCCACAGTTATGTATGTAGAGTCAAATTGATCAAATTTAATCTGAAAGGCCTTTTATCTTTTTTTAAAAAATGGTTTTTCATCACCTACATGTCTTAATCATGTGCTTTCCCTTTCCTTCTCCCAGAGAATCATCCCTTATAACAAAGAGAAGAAAAACAGTTTAACAAAACTAACCAGTCCATTGCAAGAGTTTGACATTCTATGCAGTATTACATACCCATAGAGCCCATTTCTACAAAGAAGGTGAGAAGACTAAAATTCATCTATATATACAATTACATTGTCTGTTCCTTGAAGCTCTAGTCTTGGACACCCTAACTTGGCCAGAGAACAGACAATAACAGAGAGATTCCTGGTTATAACTGCTGTTTCTCTTGATCATTGTTATTTGGTTTTATAAAGTTATGTTTTAAAACTGGAAATGATCTACCTAGACCAATAAGGCCACATCAGTGGCTGTCAAAGTCCTTCATTATTCCTTGAAGTGATGATGTAACTCAAAATTGTCTGACCATCTGGACAATACGGTTACCTACTAGCAAAATGTGAACTCTGTGAGGGCAGGACACGTTTTTCATTTCTGCTTTCATATTCTTAGGAGCCAGCCCAGTGTCTTACACTAACTGAATAAAAAAGCTTGCTGAACTAAACTGAGATGGTCAGAAAGGTGGTGGCGAAATAATTTTAAGGCCTGTGATCTAGAATAGGCACGAGTAGCAGTAATGGCATTAAGCTTGGGAGCTCTAATCGTAGGAAAAGCAGAAAAAAATCAGGGTGAAGTAGTCCAAATTGAAACAGAAATGTGTCTGAGTTGTGAACTCTGCACTTCACAGGCCAGGTAGGCTTGACCTTTTGTGGAGTCAGAGGTGCACAGTGAAGTGCTTTGCTGCAATTATTCTCACCTCTGCTAAGGATGATGGTGTCAGTGAAACAAAAAAATCCCAGAACAAAAGCAGTGGGTGGTAGGGATTAACAGTGTAGTGCATTAAGACTGTAATTCCTAATCTTCTCCACTTCATCCTCCTCCAAAAAGGGGAAATTTAAGAACTGTGTAGAAACTTTGCTAAGTAGAAAATGTAACCCACAACAGCCACGTTTTACATGAATGTTTTTGGTTATTATAAGACCTGAGAAAGTAGGGGCCTAATTTTTTTTATCATCTGAAGCCTAGAATTAAAGAAATTTGGAGTTTCTAATATGTGTGTGTGCTTAAAGAATGTGCATGTGAATGCTTCTATGTAATTTTGTGTGTACGATAAAGAGTAAACACCGGCTACTGTCCAAATTGACAAAGAATGAGCATATTCATTCATTTCATTGCACTTATGTGTTACTTCTCATGTACTAACATGTCTTAGCAATGATTAAGATCATTGGTTCAGGAGTGGCCAGGTGGAGCAGAGCACTGGCCCTGGAGTCAGGAGGACCTGAGTTTAAATCCAGCCTCAGACACTTCACACAAAAACTAGCTGTGTGACCTTGGGCAAATCACTTGACCCCAACTGCCCATCAAAAAAACAAATACTAGCCATGTGACCTTGGGCAAGTCACTTAACCCCAACTGCCTTGCCTTTCCCCCTCCAAAAAGGAAAAAAAAAAGGTCATTGGATCATATATCTAGAGACCTAGGAGAACATCTTGTACAACATTTTCATATTATAGAATTTATAATATAGATGAAGTGGAGAGTCACCTAGGCAGAAGTAGGATTTGAACCCTGGTCCTCTGACAACAGTTACTGTTATTTCTCCTGTATCATGGTGATTAATTTGCAATTCTATTAGTGTATGACAACAACCAAGACAGAATGCTGTGGTACTACAGAAGAACTGAGGCAAGAGAAGTTAGATCACTTTCCCTAAAGATGCAAGTAAATTTCAAAGCCAGAGATTGAAACCCATGCCCACTGTTTGTGGATTCAGTACTTTTTCTATTATATTAGACAGGGAGTTCTTCATGAGTGCTATAACTTCAATGCCTGTGTGATTCTGGTCAGAAGGGATGTTATCCACCTGCTAGGTGAGAGCTTTTGTGAACAAAGCATCCCAAACCCAAGCCATTACCTCTTCTCTTATTAAGGTCAGGACTGCTGTCTTATCTGATTCACTGAGACAGATGCTATCCAGGGGACTTTCATCTCCACATGCCACAGACACAGGAGCTTTCTCTGTTGAGCAAAGGTCAAACACACCCTGTGGAAAGAAAAACGTTATCATTAAAAGCTCTAAAGCCACTGGCTTCGAGGTTTAAATGTGCCTCAAAAAACTGCTCCCTGTTGAGGTTTTCCACCTGATGATGTGTCCCCTTTATGAAATTATTAGCAAGCCAACGAGAACACATGGTATGACCAGATTTTGACGTAGTCTCTCCTTAGAAATAGCTACATCAGATGCCAAGAGGATCAGTTCAGATGTTCTCAGCATGTGTGGGCTCAGAGTGCTTAACAAGATGTTCTTCCCCTTGTCTCAATCTTTAGAAAAGGTTGTGAAGTCATTTTTAAAGTTGATCAGGGACTGACTCCATAAGATCAATGATACACATTTACTAAAGATTTTTTTAAACCCATATATATTGTACCATTTGAGCCACACAACAATAGTACTGTACAATTACAGAGGAAGAAACTGAGGCACAGAGTAAGTGATTTGAGCAATCCACAATACTACTTTATAATTAAAAAAACAGCAACCCCCAAACCAAATGTTAATGTAATTAGGGAAAAGATAAAAGATTATAAAATTTAAAAAATAACATACAAAAGCACTCTTACTAAATCTCACAACAACCCTGAGAAGTAGGTACTTAGCACATTCTTATTTCACAGCTGATATTTCAGGGAAGTTCATGAAATCATATTTTTTTCCCCCCTAATAATACAATAATCCAACTGTTATTTCAAGCTGTAATGGAAACACTTAAAAAAAATTTTTTTTGGGGACTGGGCCTCCCTCTCTTACAAAGTCACCCATGGGCTCAACCCCAATGATGATCAACATGGAAGTGCTGACCCACTCCCGTTTCCAACCTGAGCTTCTGATTCACTGGCTCTTTTGCAGCTCAAGTTCCCAAACTCAAATCAACCCACCAACCTCTAGAGATTACAGTCATGCACTACTACTCTAGTCTAACATATCATTTATCAGTTATTGTTGAATAATTAGACCTTTTTTCTACCTAAGTGACTACATAATGAAAATTCATGCCTTTAGGGATTAAATTTTTTAAAAATTTGGATAGAAATCTAAAATACAGCGCAATCCAACTATCTCTACCAGTTGCAATCATTCCCACACTCAAGGCCCAGCTTCAGGATTGTCTCCCTCATGAAGATTTCCCTGATCACTTTCCCAATCTGATCTCTTTCTCTCTGATTCTTCATATCATTCTGTTTGTATTTAGAATAAGATTTTATAGGCATTGGGGGGAACTATGGAAACTGTTTTGTCCACTTCCCGTTCCCACTTTATAGATGAAAGAAATGGGGCTTTGAGAGGGAGAGTTAGTCAATAAGCATTTAATTAGTGATTACTTTGTGAGGCAGCTTGATGGCTCAGAAGATATCTAGAGTTAGGAAGAAGGCCTGAGTTTAAATTGGGCCTCAGACACTTACCAGCTATGTGACCCTGAGTAAGTCACTTAACCTCTGTTTGCCTTAATCCACAGGAGAAGGAAATGGCAAACCCTGTATCTTGCTAAGAAAACCCCATGGACAATATGGTCCACTTATTAAGCATCTATTATGTGCTAGGTACCATAGTGCAAAGACAAGGAAACAAAAGTGAAGAGGGTGGAACCAAGAGCAGCACGGTACCACTAGATTATATAAACCACAAAGAGACAAAAAGGGTAGGTTAAGGTGAGCAAGGCAGGGGGTATCAGGTTGTGAGGGGCTTTAAATGTTAGTTATTTATAATCATCCTGGCAATAACAAAAGAGTCCCTAACGTTCACTAAGGGGAGGTGTGTATGTGTATGTGTGTGTGTTTTGGGGGGGGGGGATTGCTGACATGCTTTAGAATAATCACCTTAGTGGAGTGGGGAGAGGCTTGTGGCCGGCAGGCCCATAGCAGGCGATCATAGTCACCCAGGCATGAGGTGATGAGACCCCAAACTAGGCCTGTGGCTGTCTGAGCACAGATAAAGGAGGTGCTGTGAAAGCAGAAAGGGAACACTTGGCAACACACTGGATGTGCGGGGTGAGTGAGGAGTTGAGGATGATACTGAGATTTTTTTTTAGCTTCTATAGCTGAGAAGATGGTCCTTCCCTCAACAGTAACAAGGAAGTCTGGGAGGGGGAAGGGCACTTGCGTGGGAGGAGACGGGGGAAGAAAAGTTCTGTTTTGGACACACCAAGTTTGAGATACCTATGGCACATCTAGTTTGAAACGTCCAAGAGGTTGGTGGAGATTTTCTACTATAGAGCTCAGCAGAGAAACCAGGGCTGGATAATACATAGGTCTGAGAAGCATCTGCACAGAAGAGATCACAACTTGGCTCAGAAGAGCCAAAGCGATCAGCAGGTAAGACAGGCCAGGGGGTCCAGGGCAGAGCCTGGGGCCACCCAAAGTTGGTGAGCATGATACCTGGATGAAGAACCAGCAAAGGAGATGGAGGAGAAGAGACTGGACAGGCAGGAGCGGAACTGCAGAGAGGAGTGCCAAAGAAACCTAAAGGAGCATATTCAGAAGGGGTTGATCCACACCCATCCCTGCAGACAGACCAACAGGCTTAGGAAGGAGCAAAAGCCATTAGATCTGGCAATTAAATGATTACTGGGAACATTTGTGGTGTAGGACAGAGTATCAGGTGTGAAGTCAGGAAGACTGGAGTTCAAACTGGATCTTATTAGTGTGACCCTGGACAAGTCACTTAACCTGTTTGCCTTAGTTTCCTCAATTGTGAAATGAGGATAATAACAGAACTTACCTCACAGGGTTATTGGAAGGACCAAATGATACCCTGTTTGTAAAGTGCTTAGCCTAGCGATCAGCATGTAGCAGGTCCTATCTAAATATTTATTCCATTCCTTTCTGCCAGTTCCTTTAATTAGTCCTTATAGGACAAGAACTTCACCATTCCAGTTGCCTGCCTATGGACACTTCAGCTTATCAACGTCCTTTCTAAACTGTGGCAGTCAGATCTGAAGAACATGGAGTACTGAATTTCTAAGTCAGATACTACCACCGAGATAATCATAAAGGCAAAAATCAATCTTTTACAAGATAGCAGACCTGAGCACAGCCTGCTATAAAAGCAGAGTGAGAATGCTAGCATGTTCTGTTTTGCTAATGTCCTTGGGGGTATAATAATGAGGGTCACTCAATCTGTCCAAGTTCGTTCTGCTGACAGTGTTCATGCCATGTCAGCTGTCCTTGTCACAGAGGCAGCAGAGAAGACCTCAGGCCTTGTCCCTCAGCTGTTTCCTTCTATACTGATAACAGAGATCATCCAAACCAGCTCCAATCTCAAGTGGGTAAAGAAATTATTGAATACACTTTGCTTCCATAGGGCTAAATGCTAAGAAGACACCATCACAGTTAAGATGGAAACTGAAACCCCCTGCATCCAGTTTGGGCCTATTCATTTGGTTCTACAGTCTCCTCTCAAGCTCTGAGGTGCTCGCTGTATTTAAAACTGCTGTACAGGAGAGGAGGCTAGGAAAGGAATGAATTTAATTAAGAGAAAGATAGGCTTTAAAAAAAGGGGGGTTAAGGGGTGAGCAATATTTCATCTGGGCAGAGATTTGTGTGCTAAACTCAAGTCTAAGCTTTGTTCTCTTCCACATTTTAGGAACATGAAAATGAAGCTCCCTCACAAAATTCCTCAGGTTCTTCTGCCAAGATGGTCTGTTCTCACTCACCAGCTTAAATTCTTCAACAGGCACTTGTTAAGTACCTACTATGTGCCAAGTGCTAGCCATGACAACAAGCGTCCCTGATGCCAGAGGTGGCTCGCATTTATTGTACATTCTCTACATTTCCTCCCCTTTAGGATCACAACAGGCACAACCAAACACCCTGACTGTACATCACACTTGCTTTCAAAGCTTTCAATGACAGATTGCCCGATCTTTGCCACAACCCATAAGGTAGGTAGGCAGGGCAGGTTCTAGTTTTCCCTTTAGACAGTTTACAAAACCGAAGTTGGGGAATTAACCCAAGGTTGTCTGGCTGGCAGGTGACAAAGGTTGTGATTTCTGGTCCTGTGAAGTCATGCTCTTTCCAGTTTTACTGCCCTGCCCACAGATACTTTCGCCTCACCACTGATGGATGCACCTACTGTCTTAAGATATTGCTGTTGGGGAACCACAAATAAAATTGGGGTTTCTAAAGACGTATGATGGTTTTTGTGAAATTTTTCTTGGGAAAGCATAAACTCATGTCATTTATCCCTTTCCATGTGAGTCCATGTATTTCTTTAGGCCAAGAATAAGTGTCAACCTGCGCTAGTTCAACTGAAAAGTCTCGCAACTAAACCTTCTCATTTTTAAAGCTGTGTGGTAATTTTATTGCTACATTTAATTAATCTTGGGACTACTATTATTTTAAAAAGAAAGAATAATAATTCTCCAGTGGGGTCTTAAGCACCCATTTGTAAAAAATGTTATATATCCTAATAATCCTTTTACACAGGAATGCTTTTATAGGATTTAAAAAAATATCCCATTCTCCCAACAACTATGAAATGATATGTGCAGAAGTGTGATCCTAATTTTTTATATAAGGAAATTGACTTATAGAAATAAAGTGACAGAATAGAATTTGGAAAGCCAAGTTTTAAAACTGAAATATTAAAAACCGTTTTTATGTGTAACTGAGGAAAAGAATATACTAAATAAAAGCTTAGAAAAAAGAAAGTGATCAGCCCAAAGTCATCCTTTGACCTCTGAGGGCCTAAGCGATCTCAGCTATAAAATCAGGAGGCAAGACTCAGTGACTCCTTGTGCCTTTCAGCTCTACATCTGTGATCCTGTGACCTGGTAAGTCAGTGGAGGAGCTAGCAGGAGCCCAGGCAATCTGCCTCCTGATGCAAGGTTATTTTAGCTGAACCATGCTACTTCCAAGGAAGGGCAGTGCAAAGATTGATTCAGATTTAAATAGATCTGTCCTTAATGGCCCATGCTCAAGTTTTCCTCAGGTACCTGCCTCATTATGAAACAGAGGTGCCCTTAGTCACTCCAAGGCTATGGCCATGCAGCATAACCTCTGACGAGTCCTGTCAAACTGGAAAGACTTTTGGCAAGGGCCCAGAGACAGACTGGAGAGCCACTGCCTGAGGCACACCCTGCAGAACGCTGGCCACCAGATGATCAATATATTCTGGCAGCAAGTCATAAAGACCATTTACAAAGGTGTGGAGGAGGCTGGGACCACAATGATGAGCTCTTTGTAACCATGGCGTTTGCCACAATACAGACCATGTTATATAAATCTGGAATGTGGTGGTGTATAGAGGAACGGGACCTGTGATTTTAATGTAAACTAGCATCTGATAGTTTTCTAGAACCAGCATGTTTTGAAGGCCAGACTTAAACTGAGGTCTTTTTTTCTATCCACAAAGCCACCACTCACCCCTATATAGATCTTTTTATTTTCAGTTATTAAGGAAGACTGGGAAGAATACTGTCTTTAAATTTGGTGATGGAAGTTATTTTCTTGTCTAAAACAAAGGTCTTAGACAGTGCCAATTATACCCAAATACTGAATGTAAACTCAATAAACAGGTCTACCTAACACAACTTTATCCTGACTTGAATAGCTTGCAACCTCCCCTACCATGCTTGAAATAACTCCTGTTGGGTATCTGGGTATGATGAATGGACATTTGTTGTCCAAAATGACTGTACTGATAGCAGGGCTGACATCAGGAGAGATCATACCGGTAATAATGGCGAGGAGAAATTTATACTTCTGAAATCTTTACTTAGTATGTTTAAACTTTAAAGGAAACCACTCCCAACAGTGCCTCTCTCTAATCCCTTTTCCAATACAGCACATACAGGAACTGCCTGTCCTCCAGCACACTAATTAATAATATGTCTATCTAGAGTGAACATGACCACTGGGATATACTATATTTAGGACTAGCTTGGAAGTAGGGCAAGAAAGAAGCTGAATAATAGATTCAAAGAAGCCTGAAAGGAGATTTATACTTAACACTAATGTCAGACTGACCTGGGAACCCTAGGGGAGAGGAGTTACAAGGAAATCAGAGGAATAATTAATCGGTAAGGTCAGTGGAGCCAAGAAAGGCCAAAAGGAGGGGCTCTGCTCTCCGAGTTTGTGCTGACCAAGATGTAATCATCAGGAGAATGCCTAGTGCTGTGTGATGAGCAGAGAAAGCTAGTCTCAGAACAGATGGGTCAGGAAAGGAAATGGTTTGGGGAAATCTGGTGGCATGATGACCTTGGAGTGCCTTCTTATAGCTGCTGTGGGCCCACAAATAATACACCCTGGGTCTCTGTTTCCTTACCTATTGAAAGGGGTAACAACACTTGCACCACTGATCTCACAGGGGCAGTAAAAGTAAAGCAAACCCGACTTAATAGGGTTGTTGTAAGGACCAGATACAGTAACATAACATTGGCTTTTACTATTATTGTTATTATTTTGCTGTGGGACACGATGTGTTCTGATGTAAACATGAGACATATGCTAAATAAAGGGTTATTGTCTTTTGAGGTGGGATTTGGAGACATTTTTTAAAAATGTGACCCTTGGGCTGCTTTCTGAATGGAGTTTCAGGGTGGTAAGAGGCAGATTTAAGAAAGGAAGGAAGAGTATTCCAGACACAAAGGGCAACCTATGCCAAGGGCACAGAGGCAGCAGGGAGCAGAGATAATACGCATTTGCAAAGACCAAACAAATGATTTACCAAGGCTCTGGACATCTCCTGCTCTAGGTGGGAAACATGTGACATAATCAGTATTATGGATACCATGGTTTGGTCCTTAGGGTCAGGATCATACCCAGAGACAACAATCGGTTGAGGAGATACAAGGCAGTGGCTATCAACCAGTTCTGTGGCATTGCAGGCTAGTAGAAAGAACAGAAGATTTGGACTCAGACATCGTCTTGGGCACTAAGCGGAGCTCTGAGTCCCTGGGCAAATTATTTAACCTTTTAGACCCTGAGTAAATCAATGGGGAAATGGGAGTCACCTTAAAAAAAAGCAACAACTTTGTTAGCTATTCTGCAAAGTAAGAAATGTTGTAATTCCCTTTAATTTGGCCAGTCTGCCCTCACCCACCCTGGTTACACTCGCCAGAAGGTTTGGCTCATTAACTGAGTCTAATATATATTTAACTTACCTCAAACCTCTAAATGATCTCCCAATATGTATGACAATAGTGAGGTGGGAATAATAATCACTCATGTATCTGTAGAGCTCTATGGTTTCTATAGGCCTCCCCAGAACTATGGGTTAGGAAGGATGCTGACAGAATGAAAGCTTACTGGGAAGGGCATCCTCTGAAAGGCAGGTTTCAGACCATGCTATGTGAAGACCAGTTCCAGGAAATAAGAATGAGATAGGCTAGAAAGGCCCTAGGGGGAGATGACAGGTGTTTTAAAAGTATTTAAAGAAATGATATATGGAAAAGAAGACCAGACTCATTCTGTTCTTTTTCACTGAATATCTTTAGCTAGAAATGGATGATCAATGTCAAATATGCTTTGGAAGAGACTCTTTCTCAGGTACAGGTTGGTCTAAGTGGGCTGAGGTCCTTTCCAACTCTGATATTCTATGATTCAATGGTCTGTGAAATGGGCACAATGACATCTGTATACTCACTACGTCACAGGGCCCTTTTGAGGAGAGCACTTGATAATCCCTAAAATACTACACAAAAGTGCACTATCATAATACAAGCTGTCAGAAGGCATTATCCCACTGCCATCCAGTTGCACATCATGGGACAGGGGGCATCCTGAATCAACACTTTGATTTTGTTCAAGCTGTTAGGAAGACAGTGGCTTCTTGGCAGAATTCTTTAATTTGGCCAATTCCCTCTGTGTTTTTGTCTAGTGTGTTTCTTACATGCCAAGGGCAGCTGGTTCTTTCATCCTATTTCTGTCCACTGTTAGGTAAAAATGGTCTTTGTTTCACATCATTCTGGCTCAGACAAATCTCCTCTAAAGTCACAATTCAGTACAGACTGCCAACCCATCAATGGCTCTGCTAATAAAGGGAACGGCTATTATTAAGATTTATTATTCAAACACAGCTGATTAGAAAATGAAAGCAAAGCTATGGTACGTATTCAGTCAGAGCCAATGACCCTCAATGGCTGGCGTGAATGTAGAAGAACAATAACTACTTACATTTACATGGTTACAATATGCTTTCCTCATAATAACCCTATGAGGTAGCTAGTATGTCATGATTATTGTTTTCTATAGATGGGTAAAATGAGGCTAATGGAGGTTAAGGAGATTACCCAGTAAACAAAATATCAGTTAGGATTTGAACTCAAGCCTTCTGACATTAAGTCCAGTATCCTTTCCATGTAAGTAAGCCAGTTTTTCTAGGATCTTCTACCACAGCAACACGGAGGAGCCAATTTTGTCCTGAACCAATTAACCGATCAATAAACATCTATTAAGTGCTTACTATGTGCTGGGCATGGGAGACATAAATAAAAAGAACGAAATAATCCCTATTCTGGTACACAACAAGGAACTTCAACCTTTAACACCAGAGGTTTAAGACAGAGGTCTCCCATAGTTCTAGGAGTGGCATCCTTTGGGACTTGTAGTTGTAACACACAAACTACTCTACAAAAATAAGGCTCTTTGGAATATATATATATATAATATAAAACCAAGGTTTTACACTTGCTATCTGTGTGGTCATGGGCAAGTTATTTAGGGTTAAGAGGCAACATGGCACAATGACTGGCGGGACAGTAAAAAAAACCTGGGTTTTGTCAGGGATCAATGAAGGAGATGAAGTAGCTGTCTGCTAATCTACCTTCCATTTTAAATTCAATGATATAAGATTCAATAATTTAAAACTTTAAAACACCCTAGAAAATTGAATCATGACCAATATTATTAGGATCGATACTAGTCACAAGTAGAAAACATGCACTGGGATACTGAGAAAGGTACACACTGAAGTCCAGCCTTTTGCTGAATATTCTGTGGTTCCTGGCTTTAAAAATTAATTATTTCCATTAATTAAACCAATTAGCACAAATGGGTCGACAATGAAACCCGACTCATTTATGAGGGACATAAGTGTGGTCGATGCAGAGAAACATGGAATTTGGAGTCATGGTTCAAAATCTACCAAGATCTGCCAACTTACCTATGTGAATGTGGGAAAGCTGCTTGATTTCTGTGTTCCTCAGCTTTCTCATCTATAAAATTAGGGGTTGGACCAGACAGCCTCTGAGGTCCCTTTCAGATCTCCATTTAGGAGTCAACAATTTAACAAGTTAAATGATTTGAGATCTCCATTTAACTATGAATAATGAAATGGGTGGTTCTCCATGGAAGTGTTTTCTGGGGCCTTCTTGGAGGGGACATCTCAAAACAAGAGGTTATATAACATCTAGGCTTGAAAGGACTATATACCTGTCTGTTAGAAGGCAGCACCCTCCTGAAGAATATGTATCTGCCCCACCTGCCTACACAGCATCAACTCTGAAAGCTTCCTTTAGTCAGCTTTTCTGCCTTCACTCAGGAAGAAAGATGATTTGGTTGACTACCCCGTTTCCCTGATCCCTTGTTGCCTGAAAGTCCAATTTAAGATTTCAAAATGAAAGCCAAAGCATGACACAGTTCTGAACATACCGGTGCACTGGCTCCATCCTTCTCCATCTTCTGACAGGGATCCTTTTCTAAGCCTAAAAACACAGAATATCACTGTTACAAGTGTTTCAGGGAATCTATCTTTTCCATCTTTAAGTGGAATTGCCTTTAAAACAGCTTCTTAACACGAGGTCTGTGAACTTATATTTTAAAAAAATTAATAAATATATAATTTATTTCTTTTGTAATCTGATGATCCCATATATTTCTCCAGATTGCCAAAGGGGTCCATGACACAAAAAAGGTTAAGAACTCACTCCTGCTTTACAAGCATGTCTGATGAAACAGTGTTTCATCAAGGTCAGGATATAATATGGTAATATAAAATAAAATAATCAGATTGCTTGCTGTCTTGGGGAGGGGAAAAAATTGGTACTCAAAATCTTATAAAAGTTAACGATGAAAACTATCTTTATATGTAATAAAAATATAATACTACTAAGTGGAAATAAAATAAAATAAAAAGTCTGGATTATAACTGAGTATAGTTGATCCCTTCTCCCACTACTTTTATAGGTTGGAGAAGGGTAGATACAAGTGCCCAAGAATGTACATTGCACATACAAAGAGTTCTTGCTTTAAATAAATGGACCAGTCCAAAGGCCTCTATATAAAGAAACAAAATAAAAATAATTTGCCCCTAGATGTGGGAAAAAGAGAATGCCAGCACACAGTTCAAAGACACATAGGGACTAGGAACAGAGAAGCGAGAGGAGGAGGAGGAACACCTAGGGACCAGGGTCAGCCATGTGGGGGCTGGACAATGACACAGACAGAAGAAGATGGGTGACATATAGGGGCCAAGGGCAGATGATGTGTGGTACTCAAGCAGACAGAAGACAGACACAGGGTGGAAGAGAGGAGAGGAAGGACACCATTAACATGGGTGAGTGGGTGGGTGGAACAGGGCAAAGGTCTGCTCTGACAGAGATCTCAAGCCAAGTCTCCAATCCATGATGGCAGTCTCTCTGCAGTCTGTTCTTCTGCTTTCACTTGGAGCATGCTTTTGTTTTTAAATTTGGCAGGGATGGGGGTGAGAGGCTGTGGTGCAAAGAGCTGAGGTGCAGTCGTTGAGAGAGAAATCACAGCGCTATTCAGTAAGTTAACATTGGTGGTTTTTTTGGAATGCAGATTTCTTTTAGAATTATGAGTTAAACTTGCATGATGCAAATTTCCATAAAATGAGAACTGTCTGTATTGTCCATTTTTTGGATGTATCTATCAGTTTTTCTTTCTCTTTTTATTCAAAACAAAAATCTGTTATTTCTAGAAAAGAAAAAATAAAGACAGAAAATTGAGTTGTCATCTATTGTACAGTCCTGCTAGTCCATATGAAAAGTCCAAGGAAGAAACAGGTTGAGCTGGTTAGCCAAGAGTCCTTAGGAGCACATGCATCAGCGAGAGGCAAGACCGCCATCTAGTGTTGATCAGCTGAGGTGCAGCTTGTGTTCATAACATCAGAAACAGACAAACACAAGAAGTGAATACTATTTTATCAGCAAGCCTGGGTGAACTTTTTTTTTTTAACGCTGGCAGGTCCTCAAGAGATATGAGGAGCTGACTAATCTTGAAAGAAGTCTATATTCCTAGTGAGGAAATAAACACCAACACAGAAACATGGTTAAATGTTCTCTATTATAGACCTTTTCACATCTAATAGGATAGTATATATCTCCATATATAGAGATTTCTAAACAAAAAAGATTATCCATGTAGGGGAACTAACCCCCAGCGTAGAAATATGCTCCACTGACCCAGATCAATAAAGCCTGGGGCACTGAGAGACTGAGCCAGAGGAAGCACTGGAGCCCTGGGCTTTCTATGTATCATATACCACAACTGCCTCTCAGTCCTCTCTCTAAAAATCAGAGCCACTGAAGTATGTGTAGATTATTCAGGTGTCCCAAAAGTTTTAAGCTATTAAAGCTTATGATGGTAAAGTTAATTAAGGCTCAAAACTGCACTAAGACTTTTGGGACATGTCTACCTGAGAGTTCACAAATGTGAATTCTTCCTTCTTTGGTGCTTATTACAACTGCTTCAGGCCTTCTATCTTGTGACTGTTGTCCAAGACTCTCCACAAATTCCCCATAGAAAACTGACTCAATGCTGCTGGCCTTCCTAGGTTTTTTTGTAAGTACTTCATAGCTACCTATTTTATTTACCCACATACACACACGCACACACACCCCTCTAACAATTCATGAATAAGGGAACAGGGTCTGGACCTGTGATTTTGCTGGTCCACTGGTCAAAAGAATGAACAGATCGGCACCATCTAAGTGACTCTTAGTCTTGGTGAGTCTGCTGAGAGGTTAAGGAACTCATATGTCCAGTGTTAAAGGCAGGGCTTGAACCTGGGTTTTCCTGCTCTAACCACTGGGCCAAAGATACCTCTATTCATAGGAAGGAAGAATATATTCATCCAACACCCACCTAACCGTGGGTATAAAAGTTCCAAAGCAGTTATGCTGCTAAACAGAAAATTGATTTATAATGCTTATTTTAGTATATGAACGAACAGTTCCAAACCTCGTTTAAGAAATGGAATGCAGAATTGTCCTACCTAGTAATTTTAAATAGAAAACTAGTAATAGTGACTCGAGATTAATGTGTTTTCTGTAGTGCACAAACAAAAGATTCTGAGACTATAATGAATCACTAAGGTACAAGTTTCAGATGCAGTGGACAATTTGGTTCTCTAACACCTGAAAACAGGACTATTATAGAAGACTAATAATTCTATCATACTCACCCTCACCCACACTCAGATGTTTATATGCCAATGCACAGAAGGTAGGTAACTGAACTGGCACTTTTAGCAAGGAGGTAAATGATCTCCCGTCAGTAAGCTAAGCTTTTAAAGAACACTTACACAATATAGGCATGGGCATATAACTGAGAATACATAAAGAGTGAGTTGGCAAGAATGCTGTCAGGAAAGGCAATGCCTGATATCACTGAAATTTACAACAAGGGCAAAACGGTTTTTAGCTATACTAGGAGATGAGATGGAGAAATGTGGTAAGTGGTAAGACCCTTGCCTTGCTCTGCTCTGTATGGCTGTAAGAATGAAACTGGTTAACTCAGAAAAGACAGAACTACATAGCTATTAAAAGGTAAAATTGCATCAAGGCCTTTGGGTCACCATGTATTTCATTACTATTTTGATTCTGGAATGAATGATCCCCAGAATGAGAACTGAACAAAAATGGTTAGTAAGGAAGCTAAATCTGAGATAATTGAGATGGTGAAAGAGTAACAGTTGGTGAAATAAATTCAAGCTACTTGGCCAGGACAAATTATATTTCTATATTCTACATTGTATTAATTAAAAAAGAATATATTTTATATATTTATAAAATACATATTCTCCTAGAAGAGATTTTTGATGGACTAAAGAAGCAGATGCCTAACCAATGCTGATTTGACTGTAGTTAGAGGAAAATTCAGATGGACATTCAGAAGAAGAACATACACTCTTCTATGAGTCCTCCTCAACCAGTGAGGATCATGGTGTACCAAAGCATTACATTCTCTATATAGGACCTATCCAACACACTGAAACCTTCCTACAACTCTTTAAAAAAGCTTGTGGGAAAAATCAGGGAAACATTCTCTTATTTACCAAATAATGAAAATAAACTCTGCAGGCTATATGTAGGCCAGGGAACTTGACTTGACTCCTAGAAAAATACCAGAGTAGATTAATAAAGGGGTGTTTGGGAGTACTTAGAAAGGGAAGTAACAGTATGAGTTCACTAAGAACGAAGTCAAACTGAATCAATTTCACTTCCTTTTTGGACAGAGCTATTAAATTGGTCTATCAATGAAATGAGGAGGGTACAGAATACTTGGATTTCAGCAAGTACCTCAACAAAATCTCTAAAACATACTAACAGACAAGATGGCAAGTTGTAAACTGATAATAATCTAGTTAGGAAGGTTCTAGTTAGCAACTCATTAAAAGACACAATCCAAGAGTGATAATTAATGAATTAAGGGTCAGTCTGGAGAAAGTTCCTTGGCTCTATTCTGTTCAATATTTTATCAACAACTTGGACGAGGGCATCAATGGCATGCCTATTTTGGAGACAATAAGAAGCCAGAGTTGAATAGCTCCAACTATTCAATTCTATTTCTTCCACCAAGAAAGATACAATCTGAAGATGCTATGAATTTGAAAAGGTCAGCTAATATATTAAATGACAGAATTAGGATGAAAAAAATCTCTATAAGGCTTGGAATGGTGGATCAATTCAAATAAGATAAAATATAACAGGAGGAAATGTAAAGCCTGGCAGCTGAACTAAACAAAACAAAACAACAACCATAAAAATATGATGAAGACTTAGCTACATTAAAGTTTATATGAAAAATATGTGGGAACTTTGATAGACCATAAGCTCAAAAAGAAGTCAATAATATGATTAAGGAAGCCTTAATAAATTATTGTGCTCTCAGGCAATAGTAATAGGAGCATAGGATCTCAACAAAAGAGATCATGGTTCCTTGGTCTGAAATCTGAATGATTACATTCAATTCTGGGTCCAACAAGTTAAGAAGATCTTGACAAATAAATTATTTCCAGAGAAAGGAAACCAGGAATGAGAGGTGATAGCTGCTCTACATGAGAAACTGATTTACACTAGAGAAGAGAAAATATGGTGAGAAAGTAGGAGGACATGATTGTTGTTTTCAAGTATTTGAAGGGTTATTAGGTAGAAGAATGATTAGACTCGTTTTGTTTAACCCCAGAAGGTTAGAACCAAGACCAACACATAGTTACAGGAAGACAGCTCTATTAGTTATAATTAGCAATCCCTGTACCTTGAGTAGTAGAAGGTTAACCTGAGAGGATATCGTGACCTTTTGTTACCTCCTCCCCATTCATATACAAAGTAGTCATGGGGAGGAGGGGGTTCTGTGGTGGTTCCCTTTCCCTTCTGGTTCACTAATTAGTGGGTATGATCATCAGTGTCAGCAAGGGAGGGCTATTCACTCAGATCAATTCAATACCCCCACATTTTGGCTGAAGGGCCCATTCTTTTGATATCCTCTGCCTGAAGTTGGGTCTCACCTATCACTTGCATGGAGAGATGGGTCTCAGGGACTGCCTATACAGGTATAAGGAAAGTGATGCAAGGTGGGGAAGGCATCTATCTCCCTCCTTCTCGACCACGTACGTATCTTCACCACCCCTATAAAACAGGACTGACACCATACATAATATTTCCTGTCTCTTCCTCCCTTTGACAAAAACCTAGGACAACAGTGGGATGGGGGATGAAGAAGAACAAGATAAAGGGTGGGGAAAATAAATGTGCTACGCTGTATTGTGCCCAGGAAGCTGAAGGTTTCAGAATCCTGAAAATTTGGTGACCTAGGACAAAGCTCTAGTTGGCTTATTCTAGTTATGATTCTAAAATTTAGGCTCCAAGTCAGTGAAAAATGTTTAGCTCTAAAAATCAGATGCATCCCAAAGTAGAGTAAGTGGACAAGCTCAGGAAGTTGTGAGCTCCTTGTCACTGGAGGTCTAGAAGCAGAAGTTGGATGACCATCATCACTGTTTGGGACCTTATAAAGGGATCCATGTCTTATATAGGGCCGAGTCCACATGCTGAGAGCTCTTCCAATTTCGAGATTCCAAGCCCTCTTCTTTCCAAATAAGAGTCCAGAGAAAAGAGCTGGCCCAAGTCCTCAGTTCCTGTGGTCTCTTCCCCTCACCCCCAATAAGTTCAATGATTCCAATTCTTCTAACCTTCTTATGAGGCAGCTATTGTGTCAGGCTTTCAGAATGCTCTAAATTATTAAATACATGACATAGAAGATATGCTCCCATACCTGCTTCTGAGGATGAAAACGCATGATTTATGGCAGACACAGGAACATTGGAACATTCAAAGTACTCCACGTCGTCTTCTGGCTCACCTTTCACCTCGGTCTCAGATGGTCTCTGGCTGGATGACGTAGAAGCCAATTTCTCTTCATCAGTGGCATGGCCATCCCTATTTGAAATGTCTGGGATCTGGGAAATAATTGCTCCTTTATCCTAAAGAAAGAAACAGATGTTTTGCCAAAGTTGATCTTACTGTAGAAGAAAACTCAGATGGACACATTCAAAAGAAGAATATACTCTTTTACGGGTCCTCCTCAACTAGTGAGGATCATGGCATGCCAAGCATCACATTCTCAACACAGGACCTACCCAACACATTGGAAACTTTTCTTTGACTCTTAAAAGTCTGTAGGTAGAAATCTGTTATGCCTCACTTTCCCTACGTGACCTACCCACCATGCCTGTCACTTTTCTGGTGCAAATAATCCCTGCTGATACAGTGCTTAGCACAGTGCCTGCAACCTAAAGGTAAATCCTTTACAAATTCATTTAAAACAAATAAATTAAAATAAATACATGAATTCATTGCCCTCTGTAGATACTTCAGGGAATGGAAACATCAACTTCTTGGATATTTTGAGACAATGGGAATATTCTGCATTTTCCCCCTCCCCCCCCCCATTACTGTCCCATAACAGTTCAAGTTACAAAATAAACACAACGGAATGTCTTTTACTAGTTTGTTTTTTTTGCTTTTTCCACTGGGGAGTTGGGGAGGGGAGAGACAAAAGGAAGATGGTGGTCTGAAAACAAATTTCTTTAATTTATATAAACATTCACATATACATAAAAAAATAAATAACACACATAACATGTGTGTGTTTATTTATATAAAATTTTTTATGTGTGCAACTTTTCTAGGGTCCAGTCTCCATGACTTGCATAACTGAGGTCCTGGAAGGAATTGGCAATTACTAGCCTCAATTCACAAATAAAGAGTTTACACTCTGTGACACAAAAAACAGGATTTAGACCTACCTGGGAACATACATCCAAAGTAAGTGACTGAGTTTCATACTTCTTTCCTTTGCAGCCACTCCTGGAAAGAAAAATAAGCCTATTTTAGAATCATATTCCTGGTTTCTAGGGTTTGGGATAGGGAAGAAAGTGTGTGTAGCAGACACAGGCTAAAGCATATGAGACTGCACAAAGAAAGGTCTACAAATAAATCCGAGATGGAAAATGCCTGATTGGTCACAAACTCCACATGTTCTCCCATAGGAAAAGGGGAAGAGGAAGAAACCACCACTGGGTTCATCCTTAAAGAAAAAAATACTTCACTTGCTTCCACAAGCTAGTACGGAAGATGGAACTCTGAAATGGCTGTATGACACTGCATTTCACCAGTACATTTCCTGAATTCTCAGGCCTGGAGAAGGTCAGATTCTAACAAATGAGATTTTGACACCGATTAGAAAATATGGCTGTCAAACAAGTTCTATATAAACTACAGGTTAGTAAATTCCTTAGAAGTACTGAGTAAGAAAACTGAGCAGGGCTCCACTTACTAACCAAAGAAGGAGAATTATAGTCAACACACAGTATAACAGTAAAAATAATGGAGCAGCCTGATAGAATATCATTCATGTTCTATTAGTAACCAGACAGATGATGAACACTATGTCCTGTGTACAGCCAGAACTGGGGAAACCAAAAACAATTTAATATGGCACTTGCTATTTTGAGAAAGCACAGGATTTTGCTGTTGGACAATTTCATTAAGCTTCTGTATTTTTATTTCAGAAATAAAAAAAAAGGATGCATCAGATTAAAAAAAAATCTTTTTATTTCACTTAAATAACATACCCAATATGCACATAAATTATTAGCATGTACTTGACTGACTTGCAAAATCTGTATTTTCAGGGCTCTGCTCTCTTCTAGAGCCATCACAGTTACCTCAGTTACTCCCTGAAGTTGTGAGAGATGCTAAGTTGACTCAGCAGAAATGCATACTTCTAAAATCCAGGACTTTGTCCTCTACACAAAGGCTAGCTGGACTTCCAATGTCGGGTAGCAGGAGAGCGGGCCAGACAATGGTTGTCTTCTCCATCTCAGGGGCAATTAAGAAGCTTTCTTTCCTGGACCATTTTCTTTACTGATTTCAGGATGTGTTACAAGTGCCATGCCATGGAAGCAAGCTCACACAGCTAAGGCAGGAAGGCCAGTTTCCATTCCTTTACATACAGACAATTGCAAGCCTCAGCTTTTTAATGAGCTGGAATTTGAAATGCAAAGGACACAGTATCAGACTAAACTCAGAGGCAGAAGCCAACATGCTGCAGAAGGACAGTGGGAGGAGGAGAGAGCCAATCCACCCCAGGACCAACAGAAACCATGGAAGAGTACTTACAACAGAAAACAGAGAAATTTCACTTGTTCAGTAGTCCTGATGCACCAAAAATAAGAAATAAATAGAGACAGGAAAGAGACAGACAGATGGAGAAAAAAATCATGTAAAAAGACTGGGATATTCTCTCTCGTTTGGTAGATGTAAAAAAATACAATTCTCTCTGTGATATCTGGTGCAGATAAAGGATGCTCAAATTCATGGATGTTAGTTCCCACTGGAGAATGAATGATTATCACAAATTTACAGAAACAAGGGTGGATGCTGCATAGATAGATCAGTGTTAAAAAATCAGGATGTTCACTCTAAAACTGAGTCTAGCAAAGGTATGAAATTTATCCTGATAGCTTTGAGGCAATAAGCTGAACTTCCAAATGACGACTTGTATTTGACTGCACAGAGTATGGTTATAATAATAATAAATAGTGTTTACAGAGTTTTCAGGTCTGCAGTGCTGTACATATTACCTCACTGGATCCTTGTGACAACACTGTAAGGTAGGTGCTATTAGCACCCCCATTTTACAGATGAGTAAACTGAGATAAGAGGTTAACTGACTTGCCTGGGGTCACACAGCTAATAAGTGTCTGAGGCTGGATTTGAACTCAACCCTTCCTGACTCCAAGTCCAGTGCTCTGTGCACAATGGTACCACCTAGCTGCCTCTAACTCTCAGGATCCTCAATGGTATCACTCTAGTCCAAGTTTATATTTGAATCTAAATAACAGAAACACAGAATATACAATTTTCATCTAGCTTATCAAATGTCACATGGCAAATGGTCAGAATCTGAGGCAGGATGACTCATTATTTCTGTGTTGCTTCCTTGGTTTATAAAGATCTTTGCTCACAACCCTGTAAGGTATCCAGAAGTATGTAGGGACATAAATATTACTGCATCTCTGTCCTTGTATGGATGTACAAAACTGAAGCTTTGAGAGGTTAAATCACCCATCTACTGTCATACAGATTTTAAATATCAGAACCAGGACTACCAATCTACTGTTGACCCTGTCTTTCTAGCAGACTATATTAAGTACAGATGACCCAGATTTAGTCACTGCTCACTATATGGAGGAAGGCTGTATCTACCAGAAATCTCCATGATTATCCAGGACATTCCCTCTTGCAGAACATGAGAAGAGACTATGTAATAAGTTAAATTTCTTAGAAATAACCACTAACTGTCCTGGATGGGAGAACCATCAGTCAAGAGAGATGATCAAGAGGTTTATTCATCAAAAACAGTTATGGGAGATCCAAATCTACTGAGAGGAAGAAAACAGTGGCTAGAACTTCTCACCACCTTACAGTGACTTCCTGAAGAACAAGTACATGGGGAAAATTTGTGAAAATTTTCTCTCCCATTGGCATAAATATCTTCTGACTAACCACTCTCTTCAATCTGGGCCTGAAATGAAGACTTTCATATCTCCCAATATTTCCTCTTCTTCAGTTTATCAATAAATATTAATAATGTTTATTAACTATTCCCCAGCCATTTGTCCTGGGGTCTGAGCCCAATTAACAAGAATATTAATAGCAAATGTATGTGTGTGTATGTCCACACACTGCACACACAAAGAAGCATGCATATATATTTTTAACTTTTGGTTCAGACCTATGATTTCACTAATCTGGAGGAACTCCCAGTGTAAAAACTCTTTCCACCAATGGAGATTAGCAACTCCTCAGTAACCTCTAGTACTGGAGAGCTGTCTGGTGCCCAAAAAGGTTAAGTGACCTGCCCAAGGTCACACAAGTATTTGTCAGAGGCGATACAGGAACCCAGGTGCCCTCAGTAACTGACATTTAACAGTTAGAAAGCACTTTACATACATGCCTTCAGTTAGTGTAATTATTATCCTCATATTACAGAATGAGAATTCAGAGAAAAGAACTTGCCCAATGATCACAAAACTAATAAATGTCAGGATCATCAACTGAACCAAGGTCATCTGTCTCCCAAGTCCACTGAAATTTCTATTACACCACCCAATGGACATAGCATGACAAAAGAACCTAAGAAGACTGGTATTTAGTCTGCTTTTAGCAGGTCTGGGCATTTTGCTACTTCACTGAAGACAGAGATTCCTGTGCCACTTTTCTGCCCTCTCCAAAGCTCCCAAGTCCACAGAAATAGGGGAGTTAGAAGGAACCTCACAGTCCATCTAAAACCAAATCCCTCATTCTACAAATAAGGAACCTTTGGCCTATATAGGTGAAGTGATTTGGTCACAAAGCCTGACAGAACCAGGATTATTCTGATGTATAGCATAAGTCTTCCTAACTACCCAGTTTTCTCTATTCAGCTTCTCATCAAGACACACCAATCTGAAATGATTTCTAATTCTGTCACCCAATTTTTATTTCTTGATTCAAAGGTCCAGCATACCACCTCTGAAAAACAGGGCTAAGGTACGAAGTGATGAATTGTTTGTTAACTGCTGGATCTGGACAGTGGATATGGTCTAGGATCACATATGAAAAGACTTTAATAATTCAAAAAATACTTGGGAAGACCACCCAAGTCTCAGTAGGGGAAAAAAAAAAATCTAACACACAAGCAAATCTTCCTAAGCTAGATTTAACTGATTCATTTTATTGAACTGTTAGTTTATAATCACTTACAAAAATTATACATTATAGAAGACCCCCGGGCTATTAATTTTCAGTAGGCTTCTAGATAGGGCTAGCACAGTGCTAGCTATTCCAGTGCTAGATATTAAGCCAAGTGATCCCTGATGGATGACCCAGGGTTCCAGATGTCCATCACCCAGTATTGCTTCTTAATCTTTTTTAATGGAATAAAACACACAAGACAAAAAAGTTCATGTAGAACCATTGTTCAAAAACAAAACTGTTAGTTACAAAAATGCCTCTGGTGACTCTCATTCTGTACAACAAGCTAATCTGATTTTAGGCAAAGTAGTGAAAATGCTGCGCTAAAGCTACAAGCATCCATCTCTGCCCTTCTGTACCTCCTCCCAAGCTCAACAGACACCAGAAGTTATAGCTGGTAACAGAGCTAAGAACAGGACTACCCCACCATCCACTCTCACTCACGTTATCAAACGCGACTTTGCCTTCTTGGGGGAAGCTGTCCCTTTCTTCACCTCCTCACCCTGTACTTCATATAGCTGAGACTCTAAGATTTCAATAGCTTCATTACCATCTGAGGAGCAAAAGTTAGTTGGCCCAAAGTTGCTTAGGGTCTTCATAGGCTTAAAGGGATCCATGGAGTCATCAAAGTTATCTGGATCAAAGTGATATGACCCCTTTGGGAGGGGTGGGGAGTTCTGCAAAGCGGAGCTGCCCCCAAAGGGGTTAAAGTTGCGGTCATCTCCCTGATCAGACTCTTGTTTAGAGGAGGCCTTTTGGAGGGAAATTTCTTCATCTGCTAGGCCTGAAGGTTTTTCCAAACCTTTGGCAATGACTGGCTTGCTGACTCCATCTTTCTGTGCCCTGAGAGCCAGCTTACTAACCATCTTCCTGCCTCCAGGTGCAGGTTTCCTAGGAAGGGGCTTCTTGACTCCTGTGCTCTCTGTGCCATCTGTGAAATCGAATTCCAGTTTCAAAGGTGAGCCCCTGGATTCCTCCAGCAGCTCTACCCCCGAATCACTGGCATCTCCACTGGAAGAACTTAAGGTTTGCTTCACTGCAGGAGGAGAATTGGGGATCTTGGAACCTCCTATAATGAAAGGATTTGTGTTTTCATCAAGCTCATCTGGATTGAACTGATAGGATGCTTTGGGAATAGGGGGGTCCTCCACAGCGGTATCCATTTCTGAAAATTCTCCTCCACTTGTTCTCATCCTTAGAGAGACAGGTTTGGGTTTCCTAAGTTTGCTTCTGTTGGACACAGATTCTGCAGGCAAGGTTTTAGCCTTTGACTCGGCATCATTGGAAGCCTCAGGTTTCAGTCCCATGTTGTCTTCTGTCATTGAGTTTCCTCGTAGGGTTGCTGAATCATTTGAGGACAAATCCTGATCAGAAGTTGCTATAGGGATATCCTCAGGCTTCTTAGCATCCAAAAGCAATGGCATCACTGATGAAACTTGGCCAATTTCAAGGTTGGCTTCTGTATTAGCATTCTTGTCTGCCAGAGGGGCCAGGAGGTGTAGAGGTGCTTCATTCTCGGATGACCCAGGACATGCCTCATGCAAATGCTTTTCAGACACTTCTGCTACCAGCTGTTCATCCAATTCCTGCAGTCCTAAAACAAAATACAACAAGCAGCCTGTTAAAATGTATGTCAGCTCTCTGATATCAGCAGGTTTTTATACCATCTAAATGTCACATATAAAAAGAGGCAGGCTCCACCTCCCCACTCTTTTTTCCTTCAGAAAGCAATATCTAGAACATTCCTATGTAGTGAATGTTATGGTATGGAGGCTGTCATATGCCATCCTGAATGTGGATCGCAGGGTTATAGACAGAGAGCTGAAAGGGACCTTAAAAGGTAACCTAGTCCTACCTACTCCTTTTGCACAGGAAGCCCAGAGAGATTAAGCAAACCTCTGCCTAAGGCACAGCCTGGAGTGGCTCTAGAATGACTGTTTGTATGGATGACAGTGATAATGTGATGATGTCAAAACAATATGAATAGTAAGAAAATATATTGAAAGTATGCTGAAGAATTCAACAGCAGAGACCATCATCAAGCATAATGTGAACATTTCCTCCAGCTGTAAAAGTCCTTTAAAAACCATTCTTTCCTCTCCTAAAGAAGCCAAAGGCACATAACCATCAGAGACATTTTGCAGGAACTGCTCAAGAATTTTAGGGTCATCAATTTTTGTCCAAGCAGACTGGAATAATGGGTGTTAAAAAACACCAGCATTACACGCTCTACCTACTTTCTCATCCCACATTCTACGTGTCATCCCTGAAATAATGGGAGCTTCAAAAACTAAAAAGCATACTGACTGTACTTTCCAATCTAAACATCCCAGCAAATTTTAGGAAATAAATCAATAAATCAAAATGATATTGGGGGCTCGGAGGGGAAGAAAAGCCAGTAACAACGGCACAAACTAGAAACACTGATCTCTCAGTATACCTTGCAAAGAATATTTTTATTTTAGGATAGCTTCTCTGAGTTAGGTCAGGATAACAGGCTGTATGTACCCATACTTTTTGGTGATAATTTACATAAAAGTAAAATCTCTTTTTTGCTAGGCCTTTATTGGGGGCAATGTTGCATATTCTGATACAGCATCAACTAATGGAAATTAAAGTTACTATAACTAGCACAAAAATTTTCTCTGGAGATTGATAATGACAAGAGAGCAGAGTGTAAGTCATGGCCAAGTAAAGAGGTCACACTGTGAACTTTCCCCATCCAACAGCATCTTCCAAAGGGATTAAACCTTATTCCTGGATATTGTCCCTTACTTCTCAAAGGTTAACTTGGCCATCACTATAGAGATATCTTTAAACTTTGCCTCAGTTTACTAATGTGTAAAACAGTGACTATAATATACTTCCTACTTTATTAGTTTATGAGGTGTGCTGTGAATCTGCAAAGCAATGCACAAATGAAACCTCTTATCTAGGAAACTCATGCTTGACCTGAGGGAAGGCCTCCTCTCCAAATTTCAGTACCTCTTGTGCTCCCAAAGAAGTTTAAGTCAAACTACAAGCTGAACATTCACTAAAACCTTAAATTCTTCCAACCATTCATATACCTACTCCTGAGACAGCTTCCTTCCTCCCAAATACTCTTTTAATACTTAGGAAAAGAAAATAATGTAGAATTCATTAAACCATGATGGAAGAAGAAGGTGGTCATGTTTCTACTGTATAACCAGCCTAGATCCCTGGTCCTGTAAGGTCTGGTTCCCACCACTGGAGCCAACTCTTAGTTAGAGTCCTACCTGGATCTGGAAGCCAGTTCCCATGCATGATAAATATGAGGACATAAGAATTCATTGTTTAGCTAATTCAGCATAAAGATAATCTCACTATGAGGGTTCTTTTTTTTGATTGTCCCAAAATCACTGCTTCTTAGAGCTGGTAGGTGTCTCAGGTTGAATAGTCTACCCTTGTTTCAGAAATTGGGATCTTACCTTACTGCTTATAACTATTTGATTAAACCCAAAGCAATCATTTGTGGTTCAATACCAACTTGGAAGCATGTCTTTCTAGTGGAGTGCCATAAAGATCTGCTCTTAGTTCTGTGCTGTTTTAACTTTTTTTTTTTAAAATCAATGACTTGGATTAAAAGCATATTTAAAACATGATTATAAAATGCGTAGATGACACAAAGCTGGGAGGGAATGATAACATAATAGATGACACTTAGAATCCAAAACAATCCAGAGGTCAAAATGTTGATATAAATGTCAGATGGAATTTATCAGATTTAAATGTAAGCTTTAAATGTGGGAGACTAGGAAATTATGGTGGCATTAAGAAAAAGGGAAGATTCTCCAACTGGTAAATGCTCAAAGGATATGATAAGGGAGGAAGAAATCCAATCTATCAATAGCCATATGAAAAAAAAATCTACAAATTCCTAATAGAGAAATGCAAACATATTTGACCTTCCACATGCACCCATCAGATGACAAAGTTGTCTCCAAAAAAGAGACAATGACAAACACTGAAGGGAAAACAGGGATGCTCATGCACTTTACTATTGATGGAATTGTAAATTGATTGGTCCAACCACCCTGGAAAACAATTTGGAACTATGCTTATATAGTCACTAAACTGTTTATACCTTTTAGTCCAGCTCTATCATAATTAGTAGGCTCAAACCCAAAAACATCAAAGCAAGATGGAAAGGACCATATATATATATATAGCAGCTTTTTGTGATGACAAAGAACTGGAATGTATCCATCAGCTGCGTTGAACAAATAATAGTATGAGAGCAGATTGGAATACTTTTGTGCTATAAGAAATGATGAAAGGGAGAGACTCAGAGAAATCTGGGAAGACTTCTATGACTTGATCAGAGTGAAATAAACAGAACCACAAAAATTCCATAACACTGTAAATTCACACAACTTTGAAAGACCCCAAAACTCTGATTGACATAATGACTAATCACAATTCCATGGTATTTGATGAAGCAAATTACCTGCGTAGAGAGGTAATGAACTCAAGGTTGAGATTGAGACACATGCTGTTTGGACATGGCCAGTTTGGGAATTTATTTTATCTGATTATGAATATTTGTTACAAGGGTTTTGTTTTCCTCTTTTCCCAACTGAGGGGAAGAGTGGAGAGAAAACAGATTTTTATTCATTGAAAAAAATTAAATAAACAAGAAGCAGGAAAGTCTGGAAGAATACATTTGGGGTAAAAGATGATTTCTGCTTTTAACATGTTAAATTGGAGGGCATCCAGGTAGAAAATGTTCAATCAGGAGTTAAGAGATGCTGAGCCTGGAGCTCCTGAGAGAGGTCAGTACAAGTCAGTACAATTAAAAGTCATAGGAATACACAAAATGAATCCACCAAAAAACACTCTGGATTTCCAAAGATTATGGGTAGTCAAAGAGAAGAACTATCGTATAGGAGATGGATGGATAATCTTACGAGTCAGGAAGTCTGGGTTTAAGACCTGCCTTTGTCATACTGTCAGTCTTCCTGATAATTTAAAATTTTGAGTTCCTGAGTTTCTCCCCCCATTAAGTTCTTTACTTGTACAGAATCACAAACAGATGGTTGAGGGCTAAGGTGGCCAATTTTTATAAACAACTGTTCTATTTAATTTGATCTGGCATTTTAATTATTAAAAGTATATCCTATGACTAATAATTTCAGTTGCAGTACTATTGAAATTTCAAGGCCCATAAGAAGGATGGTTGAAAGAAAAGATGAAAGAAAGACAATTTAGATGTGAGCCAGGAAACTCAGAACTTTTGAAAAACACATTTGCTTTAGGAGGGAGAGGGGAAATATGAGTGTTTTGGTTTGATTGAATGCCATTTGTGAAAACTGGCAGAGATTCTGGGCAAAGAGAATATGATAATAACAGCAACTACTCTGAAGCACAGCCTGTCAGAAAATAGCTTTTCCTTCAGGTAAGTTTAGCTGGGGCCTCATTTGGGTCCTAATGCTTCCTTTATCCAGAAATGCCTGTTACAGGGAGAAAAGTCCAGAAATGTGCTTGCTTCTCTAACCAACATACATCATAACACTTTTAGAAGGTTTCAGATAGTCTCGTATTTAGTTTCAAAAAGTTAATTATCCAAGTACAGAAGTGAAAAATTCTTGAGTTTGAGTTGACTGCAAGCTCTACAATAAGAATTCACATTCCTATAGCACTTATTACAGGGCTTATAAAGCACTTTGTTCATAACAATCCTCTGAGGTATATGGTGCAAGTTATTGTTACCACCATCTTACAGATAAGAAAAGTGAGTTTCAGAGATGGGAAGTGAATTGCTGAGGGTTATAGGGCTGAAAAGCATCAGGGTTAGGATTTAAGATGAACCAGCAATTCAACTCAGTGGCCAAAATGTTAATGCAGTCTTTAAGCCGTGATAAAAGAATACATATTTGTGTAATTATAAGTAAACTTGGCCTTGAAAAAGATATGAGAAAACCCATCTTTTTTCTAGAATAAGAGTAAGAATGGAGAACACTGAATACATCCATTAGATCTGATTAATTTACTGTTTAGTTCAGATGAATTGGGGTTTTTTATTCTTTGTGTTATGAAATGGCTGTGAATGGGAGGAAGAAACATAATCATATCCCTGATCATATTTGTGCTGTAAAAATGAGTTAATATCTTTTTTAAACGAGAAAAGGAGAACTGGTATTCAGAAGGGAAGTAATCAATTTACTATACTCTGCTGGCTCAACTACAACGCTGCTGGAATCTTGTGCCCAGTTCTGGGCATCTCATTTCAAAACGGCCAGTGAAACAACAAGGATGGTCAAGAGTCTTGAAAACATGTCACACGAACAATGTCTGAAGGGGAGAAAAGGCTTAGTCTGAAGAAGAGCAGGTTTACTTGGGACCAAGATTTGGAAGATGACTGAACTAGAGGGCAGAGCAAAGATCAGTGGGTAGAAATCACAAGGAGATACATTACAGTTTCAAATATTTCTAACAGGGTTGTACAAAAATAGAATGGACTGCCTTGGGGGGGTGCTGTGAGCTATTTGTCAATGAGTATATTCAAACATAGACTGAAGAACCAGTTGCTAGGGATTTTGTAGAAGAGGAGTCCGATATAAGGGTGGCCTGGATAATTTCCCTTTAGCTTTAAAATATAATGATAATAATAATAACATTAATCATTTATATAAAACTTGAAGGTTTGCAAAGGGTTTTTCCATAGAGGAGGCAAAGTAACTTCCCAAGGTTATACACAGATAATAATGAGAAAGACCAGGTGTTTTTCTGGTTGTTGTTATTCAGTTGTTTCAGAGTTTTCATGACCTGATTTAGGGTTTTCTTTTGCTTTTCTTTTTTTGGAGAGGGGAAGGCAGGGCAATTGGGATTAGGTGACCTGCCCAAGTTCACACAGCTAGTTAAATGTCAAGTGTCTGAGGCTGGATTTGAACTCAGGTACTCCTGACTTCAGGGGCAGTGCTCTATTTACTGTACCACCTAGATGCACCTTGGGGTTTTCTTGGCAAAGACACTAGAGTGGTTTGCCATTTCTTTCTTCAGCTCATTTTACAGGTGAGGAAACTGAGGCAAACAGGATTAAGTGACTTACCCAGAGTCACATAGCTAGTAAGTGTCTAAGGCCAGATTTGAACTCATGAAGATGAGTCTTCCTGATTCAAACCACTTTTAACCACTTTAAACCACTCTGTCCAGTCTTCCTCTTTGGAGTCTCACACTTATCCTGAACTATGTTCACAGGAAATATAGTTTGAAAATAAAAGACAAGAAACACGGGAAGGCTTCTAAAATATAAGGCACCTCCTCCCAACCCCTACTTCTTTGCACAAGTAGGGGGAGAGGCAAATATAGGCATAGGCTTTTTAGATATGTTGACTAATTTTGCTAAACTTTCTTCCTCTCTTTTTTATGCTTAGTTATAAGAGATGGCTCTCTAAGGGGAGAATGATGAACACATCAAGAAATGTGGGTGATAAAAATCCAATCCCCCTGTTTTATAGAAAAGGAAATGAAGCCCAGAGAGGTTGAGAAACTTGCAGAAGGGAGAAGTGCCATTAGTAATAGCAAGAAAAAGTGGCTGTCTGCAAAAGGTCTTTCAAAGTGAAAATCCTATGAAACAATTTATGGATCCTCCCATCCCACCCTAGGTCAAAGTATGTGTCTCTGTGGAAGTAAAGCTATACTGGTGTTCTGAGAATTGGGGGCTGAGTATTGGGGTGATAATCTAGTGAAATGACCTAGCCCTGAAGGGCACCCTGACTTTAGGGAAAGCTAATGCTCATCATGTCTATGGATACCTACATGCCTTTGGAACATGGGGTAGGGATGTAGTCTTAAGAGCTTCTTTAATCTCCTCTTTCTCCAAAGTAAACATTCCTATATCCAACACAAAGAGCCATATATAGAGCTTTATGAAAGGAAACACTTTCTAGAAGGAAAGTATTTGGGGGAAATGTACAAATTTCCATGGGAAAAACATGCCTTCCTACCACAAGATACTAAAACAACAACAACAACAACAACAACAACAAAACCCACCTAAGGCTCTACCCTTCTGATGCCAATGAAACCTCTATTTGCCCCTCGCCATCAGGATCAGGCTGATTCATTCCTCTCCCAGGCATGAGCAGAAAGCTGAAGTTACTGAAGTTGTAATCTGCCTAACTACTGACATTATCCATTGCTTGCATTGTTTCACTAGAATCAGCAGACCTGGGTTTGAATCCTTGCTGCTTAAACTATGGTAATTCTTTAGTTTAGATGAATCACTGAATTTTTCAGTGTCTTGTTAGGAGACTCAAATGAGATGATGAGGGAAGCAGGCTGTGCAACCCATAATAGATCAATATAAATATGAGCAGGTGCATGTCCACAGAGCTCATTCAGGGACTGCCAAGACCCTTTCCCCCTGGAGTTCCCTAGAAAAATTAGCCTGTGAAAAGTAAGAAAAAGGGACAGTTGAGAGTTGTTTAGCTTATAGAACTCACCATTCATTCAAGGGGATTTAAAGAAAAAAAAAAAAAAGCAAATTGTTAAAGACTCAAATCAGGTATTTAATTAAGCACACTTTTGCTTCCTCTTCCTGTTGGTATGTCCAGAATTGTGCTAAGTAACAAATCCCAAATCTGGCATGTCCAGGGCTAGAAGGAACCGAAAGAAGCTAACTAGCTAGTACAGCCTTCACCCTACAAAGGAAGAAACTGAGAGCCAAAGAAATGATGGGCTCATTCCCACAAGTAATATAATCCAGCTAGGTTATGGGAACCCAGCTTCTCATTCCAAATTCTTCCCTTTAATATGCCTGAATGACATACCAGTGTCACAGAGCTGATGATGGTTTAGTAAGAATACAAAATGCAGAAAAAGCTCAGTTTCGCCATTCTTTATCACCCCCAATTTTCAGTAGGATATAAAGCCTCCTACTTTGCAGCTGGAAACTCTTTTTAAAGGTCTAAAAACACCATTATGCAACTCACCCAAACTCAATCTCTCCCAGCCTGCCCTGCCTATTCTCAGCCCTCTTCTCCCCAATACACAAAGACTTCTTCATTTTCTAAAGGTCCTTTCCCTGAGAATTATGAAGGGCTGAAAATAATGTGATCATTCTCCTGGCTTTGGCAAAAACCTGATAAACTCAGCAGCATCTGTGATAGTCTCAGCAGAAAGATAACTCTCTCTCTCTACTTCCCTCAACTCAGGTAGTTATATTCCCAAGGGGATGCATTCAAAGCAAGAACAGCCAGAAACAAACAAAAAGGTGAACCTTTCTCACTTGTCCCCTTCCTATTGGTTGCTATTACTCAAGATATTTTTGCCTTCAATGATGGCCTCTTCCAAAGTCAGTGAATAGAGAGCAGGGATGTTACCTAATCAATGGCTTTCATTCTCAAAATGGAAACAGTAAATGTTATCGTTTCATTTCTTGTCTTAAGATAAGATTATTCTCCAAAACCTGTGGTTTTATATAGTACCCTAATGTTCTTAATAGGAGAAGACAGTCTTGCTGGCTTTCTAATTAATTATGTGAAGATTTGCTTTGGGTTCAAATAGAGGTTTATGCAAGCCTTTCCTAACTCTATTAAAAGCAGTAAAAAATTCAGAACTCTTCTGGCCTAGCAGGAAAAGCAAAATTATTTACAGAGGCAAGATTGAACACTAATCACAGGTAACACAA
Source organism: Pseudocheirus occidentalis (assembly GCA_028646575.1). Lineage (NCBI taxonomy): Eukaryota > Metazoa > Chordata > Mammalia > Diprotodontia > Pseudocheiridae > Pseudocheirus > Pseudocheirus occidentalis. The sequence continues at coordinate 218,116,585 of CM053595.1, forward strand.
CCTATTATACATGTTTTCAAAGGTATCTGCATTCTTCCCAAGAATGACTGAACTCTCATCTACATCCACCCTCCCTTTCCTGCTTCAGTTACTGTGAAATTCTCTTTTCTTTTTGGGTCATGGAGTATAGATAAGATTTTAGTGACAAAGGATCAGAAACAGGTGAGGAGTCAGGCTTGGGGAGTGGAAGAGTCTTGCTCAGGGCCACACAGGTGGCAACTGTCATTGTAACACCTTCCTTCCTTATTGTGTCCTGCTGCTTCCAGATGGGAGACCTGGCACTCTTCTATCAGCTCACCTCTCTATATCTCAGTTTCTTTATCTTTAAGACAACCCGTACCAGATGTTTCATATGGGTAAAATACAAAAATTTATTTGGACTTAACTCATGATTTCATTGGTTACAGAAAAGTCCTGGTTAGGAAACTCCCTCAACCAATACAGAGCACTAATCTTAGGCTCACAAAGCCCAATATATATCACAGGCAGGATTTAAGCAAATTCCCAAGCTGATCCCTCTATCCATTGCCTTTTGTTAGCTAAAGATGAGTTACTTTTAGCTCTACCTCAAGGGAAGGTACAGGGAAAGTTAGCACATCCTCCTCCTCCTACTACCAAAATAACCTTCCTCTCGAAGAATCTTGAGAATCTATAGTGGCTCCCTAAGACCTCTTAGGATAAAATGCAAATTCCTTGACTTGGCATTAGGAACCCTTGACAGTCTGGTCTTACCCTATCTTTTCAGACTTATTGCATAATATTTCCCCTGCTCCCCAATTTCAGCCAAACTGGCTTTCATGCTTTTCCACTAAGATGGCAGACAGCCCAGCTCTTGACTCCTCATCTTGGAACATAATGCCAGGAATGCGCTTTCTTCTCACTTTTTTCTCTTAAAAAATCTTCAGCTCTCTCAAAGTTCAGGTACCAATTCCTCAAAAAAAAAAAAAAAAAAGACCCTTCCCAACCCCTCGGCTGTCAGGGCAACCCCCTCCTCAAATTACATTTTATCTGCTTACTTGCTGTATTCTCCCTAATCAGGAGAAGGTAAACTACTTGCAGGCAAGGGCTGCTCCTGCTGGCCTTGTACAGTACATGTTTAATAAACGTTTTATTTCCAGCAATTCCTAAGGCTTGGCATATATTAAGCACTGAACTCACTTAAATCAGTGTTTTAAGAGGCTCAGATCACAGCTTTCCTAAAATACCCATGTGTTTATATTATTTCTGTAGCTGCACAAAGCTCGGCTAATGTCAGATATTAAAACCAGAAAGAGGCAGAATTCTGGTGATAAGAGGCTAATATCAATCAATTGGCCTTTATTAACTAACTCCTATGTGCCAAGCACTGGGCTAGGTACTATATATGCAACAGTCCCTGTCTTTGAGAGGATTACAGTTCTACAGAGGAAACAACAAATGCAAAATATCTACAAAGCAAATACACCATTTTGGAAGTGGGAAGAGAGAGAAACTAGTAACTGTGGATACCAGCAAAGTCCTCAAATTTGAGATGGCGGCCTCCAACCTGTGCTCTGAAAGAAGACAGAATTTCTAAGAGGCCGAGGTAAGGACGGAGGGCGTTCCAGACCAAAGAGAACAAAGAAGCCCCAGTAAGGGCCTCCTGCCGTCACCATCAAATGACAGTCTCTTCTCTAGGCTCCGGGTCACTAAATACTTAAACATACTTAACTGGTCATTTCATTAGTCTTATGAGACAATACATTAATTATCAATGACACCACCATAATATACATCATTAATAGCAGCTGACATTTGTCCATGACTTATATGACACTTCACATACATTGTTATTTGATGTAAACAATGCTAAGTAAGACCTGCTTGACAACAGTAGTGAGGCTCTCAGGAACAGATTGTATGATAAGAATTATTATGCTCTCAAGTCTGGAAAGTGCCTTACAAATTTTATCTCATTTATTCCCAAACTTTGGAAGTGGGTGCTATGGTAATTCTCATTCTACACATAGGCAGGCTGTACTTACAGAATCCTCAGTCAGAAGCCTGACTCCATCACTACACCACGAAGTGTATTTCTTGTTTCTACTACTATCCAAACGCCAATCTTTGATGAAAAGAGGCCCTTTCAGGCAGGCCCCAAGAAGGTCTGGGCAGACTGCTCTTCTAGTAGTTTCCTGACTCTCCAAACTGGTTGTTCAACCACCCCTGGCACCTATAACTGCAAATCCTTTCAACTAGGATGTGTCCCGAGGCATCTGGGGTGATTCCCACAGTTATCCTAATTAATGGTCTTAAATTAAACTCATATTCACTAGGTTCACCTTTCCTTTCCCACCTTATCTCCTCCTTATCAGTTCCTTTTTTCTCTCACACATTCCTGGTATGCAACCACTCAGTTCAGGTGTGTTGGTGCTACTTTAGTCAGCTTCCTATCACATCACCTTATCCACGGTAACAGAACTTTACGTTCCACGTAAATGTGTGTTTGGAGGATGGTCATTCTAGTTAACAGAACGGAGTCTAGCATTTAACTGGGGAGAGAGACTAGTCACCATGGGGTAAAGGTTCTCAGATCTATCAGCTTACATTCTTAGAGCACTTCATGGTTTCCCCACGATAACCTCCTTGAGGTAGTAGGTAGTGCAAGTTATCATTATGCCAACTGTATGGATGAGGAAACTGAGGTTCTAGGTCACTGGGAAAAGAGGGAGAAGAGAGGGTCAGATTACACCTTTCTCCAAATGAATTTTTGGAAATTCCATATACTGAACTGGCAGCTAGGTGGGAAAGTAGACAATGCTGGACACACATAGTCAGGAGACCACTGTCACTTACTAGCTGTGTGATCCTGGGCAAGTCATTTAACCTCTATCTCAGCTTCCTCATCTATAAAATGGGAATAATAATACCAAGTACCTCCCAGGATTGTTAGGAGGATAAATAAGAAAAATAATAAAGTGCTTGCAATTCTTGGAAAATGATATAAATACTAGCTATTACTATCATATCTCAGAGTTACCTTAGGGGCAGCTAGGTGGAGCAGTGAATAGAGCACCAGCCCTGGAGCCAGGAGGACCCCAGTTCAGAAACTGCCTCACACAAAAACTAGCTGTGTGGCCTTGGGCAAATCACTTAACCCCAATTGCCCTACCTCCCCCTCTCCAAAAAGAAAAAAACAAACAAAAGTTACCTTAGACAGAATCACAACCTCTCTAAAGTGTTATTTGATATGATCCAGTGAACACAAACATTCACCAGAAATGTTCTGTCAGTTGGTTTTGCTGGACCGCTTTTCTTCGTTGCACAGGAGGTTGGAAGAAAGAAGACAGGTAGAGAGCTATGTATGTATCTATACAGAGCTACACATGCATTCATATTTATATATCTGTATATAGCTATATGGTAGGTGGCACCCATGCCATATACATACATATCTGAAGCAAGCCAAAGCATTTGATTTTGAGGGTCAGTTCACATGCAGATGTCTTAGAGAAGCTTTTGGCCTAGGTTTGTGCTAAACAAACCCAGAGGCTTGGAAACCTGTTCTCATTTGCATTCTCTTTGTTTATACCTTTAACATGTTAAGTGACTTTCAAAGACGTTGGATTTTCCAAGACTTTTGGTGCCTAGAATTCAGAAACTTGATTTTATCTGAGTTTACTTCCAGGATGTAGCAGACCATTGTAATGATAAAACTCTGATAATATCCCAGGATGTGATAAACTAAGCATATTGATGAGAAAACTTGAATCTTTGTCCTTTGGATCTTTAAAAATCTTGTTCAAATCATCATTAAACAGAGTTTGTGGTTCCTTCCTGAACTTCTTTTTCACATCTCCCATCATGCTTAATGCTGGACATTAAGCAGGTCCTGATACATATCTGTATTGATATCACAGATATATAGGAAATAACTATAAAGGAATCAATAAATCTTTAAAAAAACTTTTGAACCAGAAATTCTCCCTTATAGCCCCTAAGAAATTCCAATTCTTCCTTGCTATTATTTGCCTGACAGCTGGCTCTTTTTTCCCTACCAGCTCCAGTCTTACCTCTCTCTTCCCTATTGCCTTCTCAAAGAGAGGTGTGTGTTTGTTAAACTGTTGGTAGGTTCACGAACCAGAAAACTGAACTGCCAAGAGAGGGGAGGAGTCAGCAATCCTAAGGGTAGACCTTCCCTAAACCTAGATGTGGGTCTCCCTTTGAACGACTGATCTGAGGAGAGGGATCTTCTCATCTGCTCTACATCTACTCCGTCTTGTTTCTTCTTTCTTCTCTGAAGCAAATCAAATCACTTCCTTTCTTTGGATTGACACTAGCTTTTACAACTTTGCAAATCAAGAAGCTTCTCCTCAAGCTACCATGAAGACCCTGTGCTCTAGAAGACTGGCCTGTCATGTTATACTTGACAGAGATCTTTATAGGAATAACCAAGAGTCATTGGAGAGGTAGGGATAAGGACCCAGGGATGAAATGGTCATTACTAGAGAAAAGCTGGTATTTAATCTTCTAAGGAAAATTTCAGCTCTAATCAGGCAGCAAATGTAGTCAAAGCCCCAGACAATCTCTCAAACATACAAGCTATTCTTGTATACCCATGGAATAAATGGTGGTAGAAGGGGGAGGGCATGAAATCAATTTAAATTTCCCTCCAAACTTGACGCTTACCTGCCAGTGTTAAAGAATGGAAAAATTTCCTAGCAACAAAAGAGAAATGGGAGTTGTTGGGGTTTGTTGTTTTGTTTTGTTTTTTAAACTGAAAGTACAATCTGGAAAAGGTAACCTCTTGCAGGTCTTAGGTCAAGCTTACCTTTGATACTGATCAAAGCAATAACTGGGATGGGACTACCTTAATTTTGATTCAAGGTGCCAAAATTTAGAAGGCTCTGTGATTTACCCTTCTGTCCATCAACTGCTAGAAATAGAAGGGTTTTGCACTTAGTAAGAATAATTAAAAGAGGAAGCAGACACCTCCACCACCCCCACACTCCCATGCCTTTAAAAGTTAATTTGAAAATATGTTTTATGCTGCTTGTCCCAAGTTCAAAAGCTGTTAGTGGCACCTTTAATACCAACTTGAAGTTTCTATGAAAAAAGATAGAGGAAAGAATGGGAATATTTAATCTAAGGGTCCTTTCTAGCACAAAAAGTCTATGATTTCCCCCCCAACATAAAGAATTTTTGTTTTGCAATGTGCTTTATATAGTATTTTCAGTGTGTCACTTTTTAACTATTGAGGGAGGTGTTAGGTCTCACATTCAGATCCATTTTGGGTTTTTCAGTTTTTTGCACAAAAACCCACAACATGCTTAAATAAGTACTATATGAAAAATGACATCACTTCTATTTTCTCTCTTTAATAAGGGTGGACAAATGCACTAGCCACATCCATGACACCTACTAATCTTCAGGTCCAAAATGATTTCATTTCCTCTCTCTTCTATAACAGGAGGGTACAGGATTACAAAGATTCTGTAATTCCTCCAAAGGAGAAGAATTAAACCATTCCCTATTCTCACAGGCCACTATCCATCACACCCCCTACCTTTACTGCTGAAACTTCTGATACAGAAGCTACAATTCCCTCAGGTTTTGAGACTGTGGATAGAAGACAGGAAGTGAGAAAAATCAGTAAGACAGAGCTAGGACTTAAATCAGAAAACTTAAGGAAATAAGATCACAGCATCAGAGTTGGAAGGGACCTCAGAAAACATTTATCTCTACCTGAAGAAGAAAGAATCCCATCTACAATATCCCTGGTCAAATGGTCACCTAGCCACTGCTAGAAGGATCTTACATGAAGGCAGGTTACAAGATCGATTCCATCCTCTTTAGAATGCACTGAATATAACACGGGGCTGGATGTAAGGAAGACCTGGATTCAAATCTAGACTCGGACATCTCCTAGCTGTGTGACTCAGGGCAAGTCACTTAACCTTTGTCTTCCTCAATTGTCTCATCTGTAAAATGGGGATAATAGCCCCTTCCTCTCAGGGCTGTTTGAGGATCAAATGAGATAATGTTTGTAAGGCAATGAACACAATGCTGGCACACAGTAGGTGCTCGATAAATGCTTGTTCCTATGCCTGAATGGCTATAAAATTATGCATACCCTTTGATCCAGCTATACCACAACTAGGTCTGAATTCCAAAGAGATCATAAGAAAGGGAAAAGGACCTACATGTACAAAAATATTGATAGGACCTCTTTTTGTGGTGGCCAAGAAATTGGAAATTGAAGGGATGCCCATCAATTGGAGAACGGATGAACAAGTTGTGGTATATGAATGGAATGGAATAGTATTGTTCTGTAAGAAATGATGAGCTGGTGGATTTCCGAAAAACCTAGACTTATATGAACGGATGCTGAATGAAATGAGCAGAACCAGGAGAACATTGTACATAGTCAGAGCAACACCGTGTAATGACCAACCTTAATAGACTTAGCTTTTCTCCACATGTAACCATCTAAGACAACTCCAAAAGATTCATGATGAAAAATGCTATCCACATCCAGAGAAAGAACGATGGAGTCTGAATGCAGATACAAGTATGCTATTTTCTCTCCTTTTCTTCTTTTATGTGATTTTTCCCCTGTTGCTCAGATTCTTCTTTTACAACATGACTATGCCGTGAAATATTTCACAACTGCACATGTATTTCGCATGCACATGTGAATTTCAGATTTCATGTCATCTTGGGGAGGGGGAAAATATTTGGAATTCAAAATCTTATTTCCTCCTCTTCCAGGATCCTAGAGGTAGCTAGGTGCCACAGTGGACCTGGAGTGAGGAAAACCTGAGTTCAAATCTGGCCTCAGACACTGGCTACATGACCAAGGCATTTAATTTGCATACCTCAGCTTCCTCATTTGAAAACTGAGAATAATAATCTCCCAAGGTTGTTGGGAGGATAAAAAGGAGGAAATATTTATAAAGTGCTTAGCAAACCTTAAGGCATTACATGAATACTATTATTATTAATACATATCTTCTGCAACTGCACTATTACGTCTACAGTATCCTTCCTCAAAGAAGGTCTCCCTTACAGACCTGCCCCATCCCATTCCCTTCTATCTGCCCTTCTGTCTGGTCCTAATCTGACTCAGCTTTCTGATGTGAGTTCTTGAGGGTAGAGGCTGTCTTGCTAGCTTTCTACCTCCAGTGCTCAGTTCAGAGCCTGGCATATATTAAGTGTTTGAGAAATGCCCTTTCAATCATTAATTTTAATACAGACATTTAGAAATCAAGAGATTGGGTTTCCTTAGACCAGAGGCTCTCAACCTGTGGATTGTGCCCCCTTTGGGGGTTGAGCGACCCTTTCACAGGGGTCACCTAAGACTATCGGAAAACACATATTTCTGATGGTCTTAGGAACTGAGACACCGCTCCTCTGTCTCCAGGCGGGTCCACCCAGATGAGTATTAAAGGGTCATGGCATTAAGAAGGTTGAGAACCACTGCCTTAGACCTTTTCAGACAAAGCCAGTCTGCTTCCACACCCAATGAACCCGTGGGGGGGGGGGGGGGGAAGGCCTGGGAGGCTGGACCAGTACCAGCAGCATTGAACCATCAACACTGTTCCTCTTCCAGGGACTCTTCCTCCTTTGAACTCACTCCTCCTTTCTCTGGGACAAGGATTTTTGGTTTCTCTTCCTTCTTTGTTCAAATGCTGGCTACCAGAGGGCGTTCAGAATACACATCTGGCCAGCTAGCCCCACCCTTCCTGCTAAAATTGCATAAATTAGGGAATAAGCATTTATATAGCACCTATCATGGCAGGCACAGTGCTAAGTACTCTTTTTAAAACAAATTTTATTTTAAAATTTCTCATATTATGAGTATTAAAATCATCTTCAAGTTTGTTGGTTTTGGGTTGTTGTAACTTCCTGTTTTGGGGCCCCAAGTTCCTCATTTGTAAGAGGAGAGGGAGGGAACTTCAGGCAGAGGATGGACAAAGATCTTCAGCTCCTTCTAACTCTAAAATTCTGTCATTTCATTTCCTACTAGATGTCCCCGTAGATATTCTCACATTCAGTATGTCTAACACAGAACTTTCTGATCTTTTCATCTAACATCCGTTCCCCATCTCCCACCCTCCATCCCCTCTGCCCCAACTGGGGTCAAGGATACCACTGTGGTCTTGGTCACTTAAGATTCCCAGTCTAGGTGTCATTCTTGACTCATTCTATCCAATACCCAAATCCATCAATATCCAAGACTTTGGATTTCATACCTTCATAATTATTTCTCATCTGTGTTCCCTTTCTTTCCACTCATGCAGACACCACCCCAATGCAGGTCCATTTCTCATGTCTGGCCTATTCCAATCAGTCATTTATAAAGTGCCTACTACATGTGTCAGACTGTGCTAAGCACTAGAGATATGGAGAAAAGTAAAAAAAAGTCATTGGCCTCAAGGAACTCATAGGCTAAGGGGGACACAACAGGCCAAGAACTCCACACAAACAAGACATACACAGGATGAACTGGAAGCAGGCTCATGGCACTAAGGCTAAGGAAGACAGGGACAGACTTCCTGTAGACGGCAGCCTTTGCTGGGCCGTGAACGGAGCCAGGAGGCAGAGATGAGGTGAGGGAGAATCCAGGCATGAAAAACACTCTGGGCCTGGTCATCCTGTCTCAAATCTCTCCTTTCTCCAGCTTATCTATCACTCAGGCATCTAAGTAATCTCCCTTAAAGCAAAGGTCTAGCCAGATCACCATACTCCCCCATCTCAATAAACTTGAATAGCTCCCTATTACTTCTAAGATCAAGTTAAAGTTGCTGTTTGGTATTTGAAGCCTTTCACCACCTGGCCCGTTTCTGGCTCTTCATTCTTCACACCCTCCCCCAGCCTCAAGTACGCTTACAATCCTGTGACACTGGCTCACTTTTTTGGGTCCATCGATGATCTCTGTGCAATGGGTTTCTCCCAGGCCTGGAATGTTCTCCCCACTTACTTCTACCTCCTGGATTTAGCTTTAAGACTCAAGCCCCCAATCCCACCTAGTCTACAGGAGGCCTTTCCGGGCTCTCTCTCTCAATCCCCCTGCTGCCGCTGCTAGAGCCTTCCTTTTGAAGTTACCTTTCACCCACATCTCCCCTTTCTAGATCTTTTATGTGTAGTTAATGTGTGTGTTTGTCTCCTCCATTAGAATAGGAGGTCCTTGCAGGAAGGGACCGTGTGTTTCCCTTTCTTTGTATCCCCAGCACTTTGGACAATGCCTGGCATGGAGTAAACATTTAATAAATGCTTTGTCGACTGACTAGATGATCTCTGAAGTCTCTTCCAGCTCTAGATTGTATGACAGTCAGTGGTGTAAGTGCTTATAGCTGGAGTGGCACCATTGGAATAGACAAGAGGAGGGACCAAATCCAGGTTGCTGTGGCCCTTTCCACCCAGCACAGGACAGAACTTGCAGGGTGTTGGTCACATAGTTTACATTCCCTAAGGGACAACTACTTTAATGCTTCCCAGGGCATTGTAGAGGGCTCACCTCACCCAGAGAACAAGGGTTTCTGACTAGTACATGGGGGCAGAGGTGAGTCAGTACAGAGATAAAATCATCTCTGAAGTATTCCAATATTTTATGTAAGTATTTTTACAAAGATGCTCCAGATGTGACAACAGTAAAAAAAAAATCTAGGCACAACAGAGATATGCAAACAAGGCTGTTTAAAAAATTAAAAAAAAAAAACCCAACACCAAACACTAAACTAAAAACAAACACATACCCCAACAACCTTTTCCCAGGTTCCTTTACTTAATATCAGTTTTCCAGAGTGTATACATGATGAGGGTCCAGCAGGAAAACCAAGAGAATATGGGGTATCATCTATCTGCCATGGTGGGGAAAGTTAAAGAATGATATTTCAAAGAATGATTTTGGCCCCTAAACACGTGATCTCAGAAATCTGAATTCTGCAACAGAAAGAGGAAACAACAGTCCAGTACTGTGGAAAAAATGCTGACTGAATCAAAGAACCAAGGTTCAAATCCTACCACCTTTGTGACAGTCCTTTTCACTTAACCTCCTGGGCCTTTCAAGTCCTCATTTGTAAAGTGAGGGGACTGGACTAGATGGCTTCTACCGCCCCTTTCCAGCCACCTGTGATGCTGTGATAATTGGGAGACTCAAGACAAGGATAAGGAGACTAGAGAACGAAGGAAGTAATTTCAAACACAGACTTACGACTGGTGCTCTGGTTACATACTCTGCTTCCAAGAAAGCAGAATTACATCTTCAGGAAGCTAAAAATTATCCAAAGGGTGGAACCCACAAGTCAGGAAGTAGGAGTCTAGTCTTGGACCTCCCCAGAAGTCTACCTCAAGAAGCCAAATGCACTAATGAACTGTGGATGGAAATCTCTCCTCCTTACTGAAAGGAGTACATAATGTCAGTCAGTAAGATATGGTGCAGCTTAATCTGGCATTATACTTCAAGTTTCAAAAAGAAAAAATGCTCAGTTAGCAGTTTAAAGTTTAGAAATGCCCCCTCACCCAGGATGTTTTCTCTTATCAAACAGAAGAAAAACAAGGAGAAAGCACCAATTGCTTTCAGGTCTGCAACCTTTTAATACAAAGGCAAGAGCATCTATTAGGCATTCAGTGTCAGGTACTGTGCTAAGCACTTTGCAATTACCATCTCATCTGAAGCTCACAACAACCCAGGGAAGTAGGTGCTCTTATTATCATCCCCATTTTATAGATAAGGAAAATTAAGGCAAACAAGTTAAATGACTTGTCCAAGGTCACTTAGCTAATAAATGTCTGAGATAATTTTTGAACTGGAGACTCCAGGGTCCAGTACTGTAGTCACTAGTCACCTAGATATACTCAAAAGGCAGTGCCAGCCCTCAAGGAGCTTCTACCATAATGGGGGAGGTCAACAGACAAAAGGGAAGTGAACCTATCAGAAGCTTTTTCGCTTAAATAGTTCAAACTTGTTCATCTCATCAAAAATAATTACCACTAAATATAAGAATCACTAACCGCCCACTTAAAATTGAAAAGTAGAAGGAGAGCAGAGGTAGGGAAGAAGGATCTCTCCCTTAGAAAATACCTCAAAAGGAAACAGATAAAATGTGTCTCTGGAACCCACAGGTGGGCCCAGCTTTACCCTGGGAGGTCTCCTCTAATTAACATCTTGCCATGCCTGTTCTTGGCAGGAAAGAGACTCTGGGTCCTTGAAGGCTTTACCTGTAAAAGGAGCCCAGGCTTCTAGGCCTCAGCTCAGGGTGCCTACTAAGCTCACCGAGGCCCCCACAGAGCTTTAGCTAGGCTGAGTCAAGATTTTTTTTCAGGCACAGACACAGTCCTGAAAAAGTAGCAATTTGATTCAATATAAAATGAAATCAAGGGTCTTTTTAGTTCCAAAGTTAGCTTTGAGGAACCTCTTCTTTACCTTTCTTTATAAAACCAAGCCTGTGCTTGACACATAGGAATCATTTAATAAACGTTTTTTCACTAACTGACTGCAACTCCTCTTTCCCTAACATAGGCTTCCACATTCCTGATTGTAGTTCCCCTGAATGGGGGACATGACTTGGACAAGCAAGTATTTGAAGTGAGAAGATCCAGGATTCAAATCTTGGCTCTGACAATATATAATTGTATAATCTTGTGTACAAGATTATATAATCTTGAAGAAATTATTTAACCTCTCTGGGCCTCAGTTTCCTTATATGTTTAGGGAAAAAAAAGGAGATTGAACTAGATGACCTCTAGAACTAGAATTCTTCCAGATGTCTGCCTTCAACAGTGAGAAATTATGCCACCAGATTCTCATATAGCTAGACAATTGTCACTTAAGTATGAGGGTCATACCATGGCCAGCACTTTATCTGCTTCTTCACCTCCCTCTAAAACTGTCTGACTAGTGCGCTCACTCAAAATAAGAAAAGCCCAGATACCCTGATACCTACATTTCCAAGTGCAGCAATTTCAGTGAGGATAGCCCTAATGCTTTTAGCAAGTTCAACATTTATTTAAAAATACAATCAGGAACAAACGTTCATCCTGGAATCCCACCCATCTAAGCACCTGCATCACATCACCCACTCCAAGTGAGTCACAAGTGAAAGTGAGAGTAATGGTCCTTGTATTATCTGCCAATAATGCCCTTTTTCTCACCCTTCATTTTATGATCTTTCATAATTAAATACCTTAGTATTTAAAGTCCCTCTTAAATCACAGGGTGAGTTTTTCCTCTATCACTAAAGACCACAACCCCACTAAATGGTCTTTAAAGGTTATGATGAAAATAAACCTCCCTCCTTTCCTGGCAGAGATGAGGCATTATGGTTTTAGAATGATGCTTAAGCTCTGATGGGCCCAATTATTATCTCAATGCTGAGGATTCTCAAATCTACTCCTCCAGCCTCTGTGATCTAACTTCTCTGGCAGACCTCTAGTCTCCTATCTCAACTGTCTTTTAAAATTTCAACCCTTGAAGTTTAATGATTTTTTTTCTTCCAGTCTGCACAACAAAAGTACAAATACAACATTATTTAAAATGCTACCAAAGAACTCAACACAGAAATTTTCTAGTACTGACTGTACAGGATGTCTTGTAGACAATTTAAACTCATCATGTCAAAAACTGCACTCGTGATCTTTCTCTCCAAATCCCAACCCCCAACTTCCCTTTCTTTGTATACCCACGCCTGTCCTTGGCACATAGTAAGCCTTTAATAAATCCTTTTTCAAAAACTCACTGACTACAACTCCTCCCCTGATAATACAGGGCTCCACATTCCTGATTTTCATCCTCCCAGTCACCCAGGCTGGAAACTTAGGTATCCTTCATTCGGTCTCTCTCACTCCCAACTTTGTTAGCCAAGTCTGATTTCACCTTCTAACATCTCCTATGTACCCTCTTCTCTTCTGACACTTGCACCAACCTCCCCGGTGCAGGCTCTCTGGATTATTTCAATAACCTGACCGTTGGCCTGCCTATCACAAGTCTCTCCGCACTCCAATCTTCTGTTGTTACTTAGATGTGGCTGGACTCTGTGTGACTGAATTTGGGGTTTTCTTGGCAAAGATCCTGGAGTGGTTTGCCATTTCTTTCTCCAGTCCATTTTAAAGATCAGGAACTGAGGCAAACAGGGTTAAGTGACTTGCCCAGGGTCACACAGTAAGTGTCTAAAGGTCAGATTTGAAATCATGAAGAGGAGTCTTCCTGACTCCAATCTTAGCACTCTTATCCTAGCTGTCCCCTCCCCTCCCCCAAAACCCCTTCACTCAGCTGTTAAAGTGCTCATCCTATCATGCAGGTCTGACCATGTCAATAAGCCCCAGGGGGCTGACTTCCAGGTTAATATAAAAACTGATGGTCATTCAAAGCCCTTCACAATCTGCCCCTCTCCCCACCTTCTGGGTCATTTTTCACCTCCCTTCCCACTCAGCATTCTGAGATCCAGTGACACTGGCCTCCTGGCTCTTCCTTAAACAAGACACTCCATCTCTCAGCTCTGGGAATTTTCTCTGCCTGTCCTCCATGTCAGGAATCCTCATCTCTACCTCCTGCCCTGGCTTCCTTCAAGTCCCAACTAAAATCCCACCTTCTACTGGAAACCTTTCCTGATGCCACTTAATTCTAGTGCCTTCCCTCTGTTATCTCCAATTTATTCTATACAGAGCTGGTTTGTCCACCCTAATTTGCATATTGTATCCCATTAGACTGTGAGCTCCTTGAGAGCAGGAACCAACTGTCTTTTGGCCTTCTTTGTATCCCTAGAACTTAACATATGGCAGGGTACATAGCAGGGACTCACTAAAGATACCAATAAAAACTATTTTTGTTTTAAGTTTCCCTGGCTAAAAAAGTAATTACTCTGTGGCTGGCCTGGGGATAAGCCCCTATGGCAATTGGCTAGGCTGGTTGGTCCTTGATCAAGAGATACACAATCTGTCACCAGACCCACACAAAAACCCGTTTTGAATCTTTGGGGGGGGGCCTGCCAGTGCACAGGCTCACTGAGCATAGCTCAAAAGGGTAGAGATTACTTCCATACCACAGAGAGGTAGAGAAGTAAGACTTTAATGGAAGAGTATGCATTAAAAGAGAAGCAGAGCATTTCCAAATCAAGCTCACAAGATGAAAATGACATTTAACTTACACTTACGTGATGCTGTAAATCTAGACATCAACTGTTCCAGATTTCTGGGAAGTGTCTTAGACTTATAATAACATGAAAAGTTACATCTGGGTTGACCAAAAATAAAAAATGTCTACTTTTTTGGATTTAAGAAAGTTACCAACATGTGTCTGGATAATGATTTCCCCACCATTACAAGTCCTGTCCATAGTCATTCAAAATCATATAATCATAATCTTTTCTTAGAAGTTGAGGCAACTGAGTCTCCCAGAGGAAAAGTGACTTGCCCTAAGGTCATGCAGCTATCTAGTACAGAGATTAAAGAGCCCATCTCCAGAAGACCAGTACTGGGGTCTTTCCTGGCACACAGTAGGTGCTATATACACACTTTAGTCCCTCACTCCCAAACACTCCCCCTTCCCCCCTTTCAGGAAATCTTTGTTTCCAAAACAATACTAAGTGGTTCTATCTACAATCAATCAAAAAGGGATTATGGTGCAAGAGTCCAGCAGTTCTCTAGCTTCTAGGTCTCAGGACCCCCTTATACTCTTTAGAATTACTAAAGACCATTCAAAGAGCTTCTGATCATGTAAGTTATACCTGTATACAATATTTGTGGTATTAGAAATAAAAACATCTTAGTAATTGTTTTGAAAACACTTTAACCCTTGAAAGGGAGGGGGAATGGAAAGAATAAGCATTTATACAGACAGAGCTCCTACTATGTGCCAAGCACTAGGCTAACTGCTTTACAAAGATTACGTCTTACCCATACCAACACGCTGTTGGGTAGATGCAACTGTCCCATTCTACATTAGAGAAATGGAGACAAAGGGGTTTTCTTGGCAAAGACGCTGGACTGGTTTGCCATTTCTTTCTCCAGTAGATTAAGGCAAACAGATTTTGTGAAGTGACTTGCCCAGGGTCACACTAGTAAGTGTCTGAGGCCACATTTGAACTCAGGACTTCCTGACTCCAGGCCCAGCACTCTGTCCACTGTACCACCTTGCTGGGGTTCCCTGAGAACCAAGAGTACAGAGAAGTAGATTAAAAGCTAAGAAGAAGACCTGGGTTTATTTTTTTTAATTTTGTTTTGCTTTTTGGAGGGCAGTTGGGGTTAAGTGATTTGCTTGCAGTCACATGGCTACTGTGTCAAGTGACTGAGGTCGGATTTGAACTCGGGTCCTCCCAACTCCAGGGCTGGTGCTCTACTCACTGTGCCACCTAGCTGCCCCAAAACCTGGGTTTAAACCATGTTTCTGAAATTTATTAACTGCTACCTTGGGACAAGTTACTGAAGCTCTCTGTACTTCAGTTTCTTCAGCTACAGAACAAGGGTGATGGATCTGAGGGCCTCCTAAGTCCTTAAGTGCTCTAAACTAGGATCAAGCAAACGCCGTACTAGCACTTAGCACTAAGCTCCTCCGCTGTGCCAGGCACTGTGCTAGGACAGAGATCTCAAAGACAAAAATAAGACAGTTCTAAGCCTCAGGGAGCTTATGTTTATTGGTGATACTATGCACATAAAATAAGCATATGAGATAATTACAAGATAATAAATACAAGGCAAGGAGAGTAAGGGGGAGTTGGTGTCAGGCAGGCCATCAGCAGTTAGGTAAAAACTCCATGCAGAATGTGGTTCCTGGGTTTTCTTGAGGGAATTCTAAGAGGTTGAGGTAAGGAACATACCAGGCATGGAAGGACAATTAGTACAAAGGCATGGAGATGGGTTCAGCTGGATCACAGAATGTGGGAAGGGGGTAATGAGGAATAAAGTTGAAAAGGTTGGTTGGGGATAGGTTGTGAAGGGTTTTAAAGACTACACACAGACACTTGTTTTTTGTCCTAGAAATAATAGGGAGCTTATTAAGAGTTTATTAAGAGAGGAATGACAAGGTCAGATCTCTAGGAAAATGACTTTGGTAACCAAATACAGGATGGATTGGAGAGGTAAGATATTTGAGATATGATAACAAATTAGGAGGGTATTAGAATAAGGAAGTGAGAAATAATGAAAGCCTCAACAAGAGTGGTGGCCATGAGACTGGAGAGAATTGAATGGATGCCAGATGTTATGGCAGTCAAGTCAACAAGACTTGGAAACCAATGGAATATGTAAGGTGAGGGAGACTGAAGAGGGAAGATAATCCCAAGGTTGTGAAGCTGGGGTACTAGAAAGATGACAGTGTATCTGACAGAGAAGTTTGGAAGAGAAATTATGATAAAGATTAATTTTGGGCATAATGACTTTGAACTGCCCAGAGGAATCTAACTTAAAAAAAAAAGTACAAGTAGTTTTAGATGTATGAGAGATTAGATTTTAAAGAGTCATCCGCATAGAGATTAGCAAACCTGACAATCAAGCCTACATTTACTTCTTTGCAATTTCTACCTATTGGTCCTGGCTCTTCCTCTTTGATACGACAACCTTCACACACCTAAAGACAAGTTATCATGACTCCATGTCTTTTCTTCTCCCAGTTGTGCTCAGGTCCTTCAAATGG
This sequence comes from Pseudocheirus occidentalis, assembly GCA_028646575.1. NCBI lineage: Eukaryota > Metazoa > Chordata > Mammalia > Diprotodontia > Pseudocheiridae > Pseudocheirus > Pseudocheirus occidentalis. The sequence goes on from CM053595.1 coordinate 218,133,173, forward strand.
TTTTCACATGACACAGACTCTGCCAGCAAGCCCTTCATCATCCTGGCTCCCTTCCTCTGGACACTCAGGAAAAACCTCCCAATAATGAGAGATGTCCTAACGTGGAATGGGCTGCCTCTGGAAGGCACTTGATCTAGACCCCTTGAGGGATATGCTGTAATCAGAATTCCTTTCAGCTATAAGTTAAGCAGAAAGGCACCTTCCAATTCTTCAATTCTATAAGTCCATGGGAACAGATAAAGTCACCAGGAGAGAATGTAAGAAAAGAAGAGGGCTCAAGGCTCAATGTGAGCATTCACAGTTGGGGGATGTGGTATGTATGAGAAACCCTGTATCTTATCAGGAAGCAAGGAAGTTATAGTCAAGGAGCAGAGGCAGGAGAACTGAAGAGGGATGTCACATACAGACTGAAGAGGAGAGGGTAGTAAACAGTGTCAATTGGTCAGCCAAGAACAGTGAAGGCTGAGGAAGGACATTTGGATTTAACAATCAAGAGATTTTCATTTCAGATGAAGAACTCTTTCCCAATACTTTGGGAAAGGTAGTTTCAGCTGAATTGATGACGTTAGAAAGCTAGACTATAAGGGTTTGAGAAGTGAGTTTAGAGGAAGGGGAGCCAACAGGTGTAGGAGGTAGCTTTTTCTAGGAGTTTGGTTGTGAAAAGAAGCCTCATTTTATCCTTTGAATGAAGTCTTTGTCCCCCCAGGTCAGGCAATGATTAAAGTCCTCAAATTGTAGTCTGAAATATGCATTCCAAAAGCCAGTACTCACCAAGCTTTAGGACTTTCCCTTCTCTAGTCATCTCACCACTTAACAGACTTCCAAAGAGGCAAAGATTAAGTCCTGGAGGTTCTAACCCTCTCATTTCCAGAACTTCAGGCTTCAGCTGCATTGACCATAAAGGCCCAACCTCAATCTTTCATTTTCTTCCCAACTCTCTTTCCATCACAGCCTAGCCAACTACCCCAAGCCTAGCCTAATTCCCCCAGCATACCCTTTTTCTCCCCAACCCCCTTTTAGAAGCCATTAACTATTTAGGAGCCATTAACTATTATCAAAAAGACTCAGTCATTGCTCTTGGATGGGTGTGTCAGATTAACACTTATGGCACCACTCACCAGACTAGATAACTTTCCAGACTTCAAGGGTCCCTTCTGGACCTTTCCTCTTTGTAAGTTTCCCCGCCCCCCCCCAAAAGAATGGAAGTTCAGTGAGGGCAAAGGTTTTTGTATTTTTAACCCCAGTACCCAGGGATGTGATGGGCATGGAGTAATAGGAAATGCTCATTCATTTATGCTCAAATGCTCAAAGTTTCTGCCAGAGAAGTCAAAAGATGATTTTAAAGAATAGACAAGAGCCTAGAGGGATGAGCTATGAATTAGTTTAAAAATAATTGCTAATGGCCAGTCACAGCAACCCACTTTACTTGGACAACTCCTCGAGGCTCTAATATAGCCTAGCTCTGAGAGACAAAGTAACTGAGCCAGTTTCCTAATTTGTCAAAGGTGGTAAACTCAAAAACCTCAAGTCTCTTCTAGTTCCTAAATCCTGTGATCCTTTATTTGCATCTCAGTGGCTAGGATAGTCTCTTGCCAAAAAAAAAAAAAAAAAAAAAAAAAAAAGCTAAAATAAAAGCTTAATAAAGCAAACTGAACTGAGGACAGAGGGAGAACTTGGTCTCCATCTTCAACTTAATTTCAAGTGCTTTGGGGTCTGTTTTCTATATATTCTTTCTAATGAAGCTTCTTTGCAGGAGGACCAGGGAGGATATTTCCAAAACATTCAGTTCATGAGTTAAAGAATACAGCAAGTCCTCATTGATGAGGTGCAGGCTTTGGTAGCCCCCTTGAGCTCTCCTTGAATCTTTGAGGTATAGGCTCTGGGAGAATTTTTTTGGCAGGACCCAGCATGTTGGTATTTTGGGGTCTAAGGCAACCCCCTAAGCCTCCTTGTGGGTAACCTCTTCACTCATCATCCACTGAGTTTGGGGGTTGGACGAATTTGTTAAATGTATTAAAGACTAAGGTGCCTGTTGTGTCTTTTACGCTCTATGAAAAGGATAGTCAGGAGATGGCTCTACTGTTACCTCCCAAAACTGGGTCACTAACCTTTTCTTTAAAAACTCTAGAGAAAGTGACTTCTTAACCTCCCCTGAAATAAGGCATTCCAGGGTCTCCACTAACTCAGTCACTGAAATTCTTTCAAAGCTTGTTACAATCTAACCCCTTTCTTCTAGTTCTAAGCGGGGAAAGAATCACAGATCACTGCCTTCTGTTTAGCAGCTTCTCAAAGGTTTGTGTCTTCTGCCACTAAGTCTGCAAATTTCAAATGTGACATTGCCTTTTTTTCAATAGGAAGTGCCTGTCTTTTGAGATCACCCAAACACAGAAAGTTGAAAAAGAGAACATTCCACAGGCTGCTGTCCAATTCCACTTCTGACTTAAAATGTGATGAAAAAATAATGAACAAAATCCTGGAAGGAGAAATGAAGCAACACTCTCTTAGTGTCCACAAGGCTGGATTTGTGAATGTAAATGAAATACTAAGTGTCAACCTTCCCACTGATATCCTTAACACACAAGGATTTGTGATTTCACAGCATACGGGGTTCCAGGTGAGAAAACTATCATGGGGGAGGCATAGAATTCTTTTCTCCAGCACCTAGCACAGTTCTCCATTAAGAAAGCAGGTGCCGGGCAGCTAAGTGGTGCAATGAATAGAGTACTGGAGTTCAAATCCGGCCTCAGGCACTTAACACAAAGCTAGCCATGTGACCTTGGGCAAGTCACTTAATTCCAACTGCCTTGCCTTCCACCCTCCAAAAAGAAGCAGGTGCTAACAATGCTATAATCTTAGAGAAGTCACATCTTTGGGCCTTAGTTCTATCATATGTAAAATAAGCTGTTTGGACGATATGATTTCTTAGGTCTTTGGTGGTCCCTGCATCAATGGTCCTAGGACATTCTATTCTAGTTTACTGGCAGTAAAGAGAAAAAAGCATACTTTCAGGAATTATTTCAGAGGTAGAGGACAACAGATGTAGAAGGTGAAGAAAGTTGAGCCATGTCTTCCTTTGCACTTACCATGTGTTAGTGTGTTCTTCCAGATGCCTCTCTCCTTTGCTTCCCCACCCCTCCCAACCTTCAATATACAAATGTAGCACAGCAGAAAAAGCTCTAAATTTGGAGTAATTTATTATCCATGTGACCTCGGGCCACTAAACCTCTCTGGTCCTCAGTTTCCACATCTCTAAGAAGAAAGGAATGGGTTCAGATCACTCCTAAGAGTTCTTCTGGCTCTTAAATTTATGATTCTAAAATCCACTAGGCCAGGGATTTTTAACCTGAGATGTCAATTGCTTTTTAATATCCAGACAAAACTGCATTTCAATATAATTGGTTTCCCTTTGCAATCTTATGCATTTAAAAATTATTCTGAGGATTCCAGAGACTTCAGTCAGCAGAAAGAGTTCATAACAAAAAAAGGTTAAAAATCCCTGCACTGGACTATAAACCTGACAGAAGCAATGAGGTCTTAGCTGTCTCTGTATCTCTCACTGCACTACTTAGTACCCTGAGTAGTGTATATACTTAATGTTTTCTGAAGAGGTTTTGGTAGAGGTTGGGCCCAGAAGTGATCAAATCCAGCAGTCTCACCAGCTGGATTGTTCAAAGTAAAATAATCTACTCAATATAGCTATACCTAGAATTGACTTAGAAATCCTGAATCAAAGCTAGTTATCTGACAGAAGAACTTCTCTCTCATTAGAATAAAATCTCCCTAAGGGCAGAAATTGGTTTGTTTGTTTGTTTTTTTGGTATTAGCACAGTGCAGGGTGCACTGCCCCCAAGCTTTTTTTCATTCCTGCATTTATTCCATTGTATTAGAAAGAATCATTTCTACTACTAGTACTGCAAGGATAAAACCTTCCATCCAATTAGCACAGATGCTTGGTAACTTAATTATCACTGAGACTGAGATAAGGTAAGGGAGTGAATACAAATGCTTTACCAAGATTGCAGTTAAATTTGAGACAATACATAGATTGAGGTAAAGTCAAAGGTTTTATTATTCAGAGACAAAATTACAAGCCCTAAACTAGTCTTTAAATTACATTTTTAGATGTCTTTAAAACTCAAATCATTGTTCACTAGGGCCTTAAATGATGGCCACAAATTATATGAAGGTCTGACAGGTGTTCAGGTTTATATCATCAGACCAAAAACCATTCCCAGCACTTCCAAAACTACAATGCAGATGTTAAGAGTTACTTAAATATTCATGGATGTAAAGTAAATGGAAAGTAAAAAGTGAAAATGGAAAGTAACTTAAGATGGAATGACTTCCTCATTAGAAAAGTCAAGAAATGGTACTTTAAAACTGAATGGGACAGAAGAGAAAATAGATCACTTTAATGACTGAAAAAAGGTTTTCCACAAAAAATTAATGCAACACTTCTTGGATAAGGGAAGCAATGGACAAAAAAAATCTTTGTATCAAATCTTTGATATGGGTTTGATATAGACAATAGAAATACATGATGAAAACCCATTCCCCCATAAAGGTTCAAAGGACATGTAAAATACTCAAAAGAATTTCAAATCATTAAAAACCATAAGAAAGGGGGGCGGCTAGGTGGCACAGTGAATAGAGCACCGGCCCTGAAGTCAGGAGGACCTGAGTTCAAATCCGGCCTCAGACACTTAACACACACACACACACACACACACACACAAAAACACTAGCCGTGTGACCTTGGGCAAGTCACTTAACCCCAACTACCTTGCAAAAAATAAAAAAATTTAAAAAAATGTATTAAAATAAAATAAAAAAAAAACCATAAGAAAGAATGCTCCAAATCACTAAAAATTAGAGAAATGCAAATAAATACCACTCAGAGGTTTCATCTCACAGCAAATTGGCAAATCAAATGAAATGAAAATAATGATGAAAAAGACAAATATTAGTTGCCATTTATAAAGTGCTTATATACCTTCAAATATTCTCTCATTTGATCCTCCCAACAACCTCGGGAAGGTAGATGCTATTAGAATCCACATTGAGGCACAAAGCAGTTCAGTGACTGTCACACCACTAGTTAATAGTATCTCAAGATCAATTTGGACTCAGAAATTTCCTGACTTTCCACTGTAGCACCTAGCTGCCTCACAAAAGATGGGAAAGAGTTCATGTTGAAGGTGTTGTGGAAAGACAGGCACAATAAAATATTGTTGGTGGAGTTCAGAGTTGGTAGGACCATTTTGAAAAGCAATTAGAAATTATGCAAATAAAGAGACAAAATGTCCATACCCTGAGTTATACTGCTAGGCATAGACCCCTCTCTCCCAACCTACCCAAGGAGGTCCTTGACAAAGAAGTTTCACATACACCAAAATATTTATAGCATAAGTTTTTTGTAGTAGCAAAAAACTAGATAGAACAGATAGCCATCAACTGGGGACTGGCTAAATAAACCATGGTATGTGAACATCATGGAATATGACTATGCTATAAGAAACTATGAATATAAGGAACAGAAAATCTGTATTTTTCTATAAACTGATATAAAGTAAGCAGATCGTGGAAAACAATACAATGCCTACAACAATGTTAAGGACAAGAACAAACTCCACAAAACTAATGAAAAAAAAAATGCTGCCAAAATTATAAAGAACAGGCTTGTCCCCAAAGAAAAGATTTTAGAAGATACTTTTCTCCCTTGACTTGGGAGATGGGGAGCCTTTCAAGGAAAGTGGAAAGAGACATTAGAACATTGCAACAGAGTATAAGATATTTTCAATGTTAATTATTTTGCACTAAAAGCCTCAAATAAGACTTCATTTTGTGGCTAATAGCATCTACCCCTCCCCCAAGGTTGTTGGGAAAATCAAATGAGAGAATATTTGAAGGTGCTTATCTAGCACTTTATAAATGGCAGCTAATATTTGTCTTTTTCATCATTATTTTGATTTCATTTGTTTTTGCCAATTTGCTGGGTGTGAGATGAAACCTCTAAGTGGTATTTATTTGCATTTCTCTAATTTTTAGAGAATTCTTTAAGGCTGCCCTCCCCAAGATGGAAAGAGTTGCTTTAAGGGGAAAAAGAATTTGAATATTTATAAAGCACCTATTATGTGCCAGACACTTTGCTAAGTGCTTTACGAATATTACCTCCTTTGATAACGGTTCAGCAACTTATGTGCAATGACACTTCCAGGCAACCATTTCCAAATCCTATGGCCAACCATATCTTTTTCGCTCCCCAGCTCTCACTGATATGCAGTCTTTCCCCTATTAGAATATAAACTCTTCTAGGGTAGTAACCTTCTTACTTTCTTGTATTTGTATGCAGTTCTCAAATAGTGCCTGGCATAGATAGCACATACTCAATAATCTATCTACCTAGCCATCCACACCAAAGTTCATAACATTTCATTGCTAAACAACTGGCCAACAGGTGATTAATTCCTTTGGCCACATCTACTCAGAAAGATTATAGAGGGTACACATACCAGTGAAATCATGGATCTCTGAAGTATTTAATTTTTTCTATGTTTGTATCTTATCTCCCCAACAAGATCTTGAACTCCCTGGGGGCAAAGAATGTGTCAAAAAACATTTCTATCTACCATATTATTTATATGATAAAAACATAATAGAGGCTAACTATTTTAAAATTTGACTTCATATTCTCAGTTTTCTGTTTCCTTCCCCTTTGTATGACCTCTTTGTGTAACATGAAATACTCCACACATTTCATTAATGTGTCGGAATCCCTGGTAGATGTTATACAGGTGGCCCTCAGGATGGCCAGAGTTGAAGAGCAGCTGGAGTAGAGAAAAACACTTGGGGGTACAGGAGGTGCACCCCTGGGGAAACAGGGCAGAGCAGCAGGAGACCAGGAGGATTATGGCCAAGGAGCTTCAAGCTGGGTCAGGCCCAAAGGGAAGCCAGATGAGAGCTCTAAAACATGGGCGCTTCTCTAATAAGAGGAAAAACAACTTAAGCCTGCATGCATTATTTCTTTTTTATTTTTCCATTTTCAAATATGTTTTGATACCTTTTGTCTTTTTATCACAATCATTTCCTCCTTCCTCCTACCCAATGAACGTTCTCGTGATAAAATTGAGCAAAAACCAAAAACCCAACCAAAAACAACATGTTGGAAGTAGACTTGTTTGTTAACTGACTGCTCTAAATAAAGTACTAAAGGCACAATGAGAACTTCCTAATAAGTTCATGTGAGTATAATGTGCTTCATGAGAGGAAAATCTGAACACAGTCCACCTTCTATGATCTAGATTAAAATTCCTGAACAGAAATACATCTGAATTTCTCCCTAGTTTTGCCTCATGTAAATTTCTCTAATGAGATACAACACTGGGGAGTATAATTACACAAAAATTCACTCACAAGGAGGTAATGACTGGATGGAAGCAGTATAAACCTTTCAGATGAAATGAATCTATCTGGGAAGGCTGGCTGGAAATTATTCAGAATTTAGAGCCTGGGAAAGCTACCAGGATTTGGAGTCAGAAGAATGGGATTGAAATCCCAGCTCTAATACTTAGTGGTATGTGTGTGAGATCTTGGGCAAATCAACTGTTTTGGATCTTAGTTTCTTGTTCTGTAAAACACTCAAATGGATCTGTAACCTCACTGATTTCGAGATTCCCTCCAATGATGTACCTTACCACCCAACCATGCTGCTCTTGGTGCCACATGCTGGAAGCTTCCTCACCTCCTCCTGAAATCCTGAGGGAACCACCAGGAGAGCACTCTGGCATCTATCTTTCATCCTTCAATCTTCTAACAGGTAAAACAGATAATAGATGCACTCATTCTATCACAGGAAGGTTTAGAGTGAGGCGCAAATGAAAGAAAAGTAGTTAAAGTAGCTAAAAGGTCTGCAACATGCTTGACATTTTAATGAAATAATGATGGACACAAGCACCATATATATGTAAAAATCTGGAGAGGGCTGGCTTCACTGAGCACACAGGCAGACTGTGAGTCCCCAGGCAAGTCACTGAAAATCATTTTATTTTTCAGTGCCTGAGGCCAACTCAGAAAGACTAGAAATTTTAGAATAGGTGCCCTTCTGTAGTGGTAGTAAAATTCTTAACTTAGGCAGCTAGGTGGCACAGTGGATTGAGTTCATGGCCTGCAGTCAGGAAGACCTGAGTCTTAGACATGCATATGCTCTAGCTGTGTGACTCTGGACAAGTCACTTAACCTTTGTCTGTTTCCCCATCTGTAAAATGGTAATAACACCTACCTCTGAGGGAGTTGAGATGATAAGCCTCAAATAAGATGACAAAAAAATATATAGCCCTTAGCATAAAGTAGGAACTATAGAAATGTTTTTATTAGGTGTCCTCAATACCAAAGGAAGGAGGAGGGGGAGAGGGAGAGAAGAAAGAAAAATATTTAAGTTACTTTTAGGGATTGCTTTTAGACATTTCAGCTTAGGCACAATGGCTTCTGATGCTGCTGTCAGAAAGCTTTTCTGCTGAAAATTCATTCTAGAAGATCCGTAGATGCAATTTCCATGAAAAAAGAAGATAAAAGTTTTAGAAACTAATGTTTGGTAAACCACACAAGTCTGACTTCACCATGTAGAAATGATTTTTGTTGCTGCCTTAACAACTTCGGGAAAGCAATCCTTGCTTCTGGAAGGTATCTACAGAACTCCCCAGGAAATCCTCTTCAAAAAACATTATGGTAAGAATAGACTGAGGTTTTTCCCAACCTTAAAAAAAATGAGACAATTAAAATATCTTATTTATATCATAGGCTGCTAATGAATATACTCCCTCCCAACTAGGGTCTTCCAAGGAAACCTCCTGTAGTACTAACTCCCTCAGGCAAGTCTTTCCAAACCCTAGAATTGGGCTAGGGGAAAAAAAAAAATCTTCCTATGCAAATGAGGTCAAATTGAACAAAGGTGTCAAGAAAATTGAACTTCAATGTGAAATAATATCCTTTGGCAGTTTTTTGCACTTAATAGCTTCTCCCAAGTTGGAATCTAGGTCTTGGTTGTACTTTATTATTTACAATATTGGAGAAGCCAAACTGAGCTCCGGCCTTTCCTGCTTCATGCTGATTCCTAAGGACATAACTAACTTTAAAGGAAGGTGTAGAGCCTGTGCTCTGGCTGCAGGTAGAAAAAGAAATCACACGTTTCTAAGACACCTCCAGATCTAGAGATTCCCTAGTATTTGGTAGCTAGTCTCTCCTCCCTTTCATCTTCTCTGTAAAAACAATTATCAACCCCACTACTTTAAACAACTAAATAACACGAGGCTCCCTGACCTCACCATGTAAAAGATGAAAATGAGGGCCTGAGAAACCTGTCAGAATCTAAGGAAAGACCAACCAACATTTGGCTTTTTTAGCAGTTAGCCAACACTTTCCTCTCCATTAAAGAGAATTTGGCAGTGAAACCACTATCGGAAGGAATGGTAAGGTGAGGTGCCTCCTAAACAGAGGTTCAAAGAAGCTAACTTCTCTTCTCCTTTCTCATTTCAGACTCCAGCCCCATTCTTAGTGGATATTATTTATTTTTACCAGGTATCGGCATACTTCTTAGGGAATGGAAAAGGGAACTAGAAAATGCCAAATGCTTTTGCAGGCCCTTCAGGGGGTTTTGGTTTTTGTTTTGCAAGGCTGAGTCTAAGGAAGCTCCTCCATTGGAATCCTACTCAGGCTGCTGAGTTTTATGATAGTGAAAGCTTTCTGAGATCAGGGCTGCTGGGAAAGAGTGATATGAACTAGCTCCATTCCCTAAGGGGCTTGCCCAAAATGTTGGTGAAACACAGCTAGAAGGACCTGGCACCTCCCAAGTCTGAGAGTTGAATGCAGCCAACTCTCAACTAGGAAAAATTTTAAGAACTGGAATCCCTAGATCATTTATCCAACAATTTAAACCTTTAAACAAACCTGTTAACAGAGCTCCTATCAATTTCTAGGACCAAGTGATTTGGCTTTCTCTGTCTCCCCAAGTGCTTACCACCGAGCCTGGCACATAGTAAGAGATATATAAATGCTTGTTGACTGACTGACTGAGTTAGCTTGGTGTGTGGGAGACTTTGGCCAAATTTTTTCATTTTTCTGGGACTTATTTTTCTCATTCATAAAAATGAAAGGGTCTGTAGGGTACTACTATGGGTATGGAAGCATGCAAGTATTCTCGGATACCGTTGATACATTAGTTTTGCAGAACTTTTCTCTTTAAAAATAATTTTTTTTAAAAGAAACTGCTTGCTGTTAAGGGAGGGAGAGATTATTTGGAAATCAAGTTGATATAAAAACAAGATGTCAATAAAATTAATTTTTTAAATGACAGGTTCACACTGTATAACTCTTCCAGCTCTAATAATTTATGTTGAACATGTTAACATGGTCTAGCTGTGGAAGGCAAGAGAAAAAAAAGAAGAGACATCACAACCCCATTTACCCCTTTCTCCTACCTTTTCCCCTCCCAGTGGGAATACTTGACCTCTGACTAACACAATGTAGATAATTCCAGCCACCTTCTGGGGACGGTGAGAAAGGTTAAAATGGCAAAGCCATATAAAAGGATACTTCCTTCAGATTAAAATGAGTTTTCTTATCCTTAAAAGGAAGGTGTGGGAACTACCTCATACTTCTTAAGATTCCCTTCCAGCTCTAACAGCCTAGGATCCTGAGATGTAAATACCAAAACAGCCTTCATTCCAAAAGCAGTTTCCACAAATTAGATGGAGCAGCACCAGAAGCTGCTGTAGGTCAAGGATAGTCTCAAGGTGTACTGGTTAGGGATTCAAGGAGTCAGGGAGGGCCATGATTATTAGCAAATTGAGGCTCTCCCATAATTCCATGGAGGTGGGTGTGAGGTGTCTTATGTATGAGGGAGAAGCACTATTAAGAAATTCTTTAGACTGTTCCCAGTCAAATTAGGTGCAACCCTGGCCTTAAGAACACCTTGCTTTCAGCTGTGCCTCTGGGAAAACATTCATCTCCACTGCAGAATTCATGAAAGCAGATCAGAATCCATCTGCAGTAAGGTACCACTTACATTTTACACTGTCTGTAAGGTCAGAAAGGGGAAGGGCATGGGCAAGAATGACTTATCAAAGTACATGATAATCACATAAAGGAGATTCAACCCATGCAAAGGGAGATAAAGAGACTGGAAAAAATACCATTTGAACTTCACTCACCCCAATACTCTTCAATAAACCAGTATGTTTAATACCTGTCTCCCAAAGTAAATAGATGCTGACTTCAGCATTAATCCATCCAAATCCTTTAAAAAGGGCACGTTTATTTCCTGCCCCATCTCTTCCAGCTTTCTTTTAACCAGTCCAGGAAAAAAAAAACACACACACAAACACATATAACAAAGCATAAGATTGATGATTGATCTCTTTCTTTACCTTGAGTTTTGGCCCCAGGTCCTTCTAATCCCAGGGGTGGATCACAGAAGTCCTTTATAGGTGATCGGATGGGTGTTTCTGCTTCAGGAGTCTCAAAATTACCTTCAGAATCCGAGCTGCCGAGGGGGGAAAAATGAGGAATTACCACTTTCAATGCGATTTTGGACATCCTTCCAGAGCCTTTAACTATCCAGACAGCTCAGAGTCCAGCATTCTGTGTGACTGTCAAATCTACTGGTCGTCCTCCTCCTCCTCCGACAAATAAGCCTGTGGCCATCACAGATTCACAGCAAGCAAGACATATGCACGCAGGTTTTCAGGATGGTTGGAGCCACTTCACTACCGGCCTCCTTGGTAGTCTATCAGATACCCCTTCACTGAACACTAATGCACCGGAGCGCTATCCCATATACCACTTAGGTCTATATTTCTCTTTTCCAACATCTTCTTTCCCCAAATCTAGGCTATTTTAAAAACAACACAGAAACCCAAAACCTTGCAGTTTCCCTGAGGCCAGGCCAGGCTACATAGAGCCTGCGTCTCTCCCCTAGAGGGCACAATCATTCATCTTGACCAACACACCAACCATAGATAGGACCATAATCAAGGTCCCTGTTCCTGAACAAACCCCTACCTGCTTCAGGCTCACTGAGTTCAGAGACCACAAGTTAATCACCTGTCTTGCGTTTACTGCTGGGTGGCCGGCAGTCCAGCAGGCGATCATTTCACGGCCACTTGCTGAAGCCACCCGGCTAGCCTTAGCCAAACCTGCCTCTATCTTCCTTATTACCACTGCTGCATTTTTTGGTGAACCTCCTAGCCCCGGCCAGGAATCCACTGGGGTGGGGGTGGAGTGATCCCTCCCCACGAAGGATTCCCAAGTTCCAGACCCGTGAATCAACCACACTGAAAGCCTTCGAGCTCATTAGCGTCTCTGAAGCTTGCAGAAATGAGACATTAACCAGATCAAGAAAGGGGATGGGGGGGGGGCAGGGGGAGAGGAAAGAATACAGAAGCACTGCAGATTTGGTGGGTGTTCACGAAGCTGGTAGAAGCTAGGGGGGAGGGAAAGAAACACCCCTGCAAAACACCACCTACAGAAACGAGAGAGAACTGTGAACCCAGGGGCATTCTGGAGGCTGGGGGGAGGGAAGGGGAGAGGAGGGGGAGGGGAGGGAGAGAAAAAAAGCCCAAACGAACACAGAATGTACGGCACATGGATGCAGGAGGCACAAGTTCGAATCCCGGGGCTCTGGCCAAACTAGGGATGCTGCATACTTGCCTGAAACTCAAAGACTTGGTCTCGGCTTGGGAATCATCTTCCTCGGCCTCTCCCTCCGGCCCCCGGTCCTCGCCATCAGCAGCACCTCCGCCGTGCACGGCGGACCAGGTCCACTTGGCCCACTGGACCGGGGACAGGATCTGCCACGGGCTGAAGGCCATGAGCGCGGCTATCCCCGCCCCGGCCCCCCGAGAGGGCAAAAGTGGGCTGAGGGGGAGGGTACAATCCTTTTTTTTTTTTTTTAATCCCCTGTTTCTTTCAAAATGGAGGGAAACGGTGACAGCCGCCTGTGGATATCTGAGGCCGGTGCAGCGCGGATGTGGTTAGACGTTCACCGTCGGATCGCCGCCCTCTTCTCTCCCGGAGCTTCCTCCCCTGCCCCTGAGGCACCGCTGCCCCAGCCCCGGGCTCGCCTGCTCCTCCCCGAGATCCAATCAGCGCCGAGCTCGGCCGAGAGGACCGCGGCTCCCGCTCCTCAAGGATGCCAGCCGAAGCTGCGGGAGGAAGCCGCCCACTCACTCATCTTCATCCCTCCCTCCCCCCTCCCGCCAGCCCCGGCTTCTCCGTGGCTCGCCCCAGCCCCAACTGCGGGAGCAATCAGCTGGCTGCCAGATATGAGACCCGCTCCGGGCTGGGCGGGGCTGCGCCGCGCTCCCCCTCCGAGAGCCTCCCCTTTCGGGATGTACCACTCACCCCGAAGGGGGGGTCCCTGGCGGAAGCTTTGGTGCTTGACGCAAAGGCAGCAGATTCCCCCCTCCCTTACGTCAGGTGGACTCTTCCGAGACTGGCTGTGATTCATTTGTGGGAAGAAGTTTGATGGGAGTTTGGGGGGAAGAGATCGAGCCTCCATTCCCCCCCCCTTTCCTGCTCCATAGCAACAGGAAACCTATTTTCTGAGTCTGCTTTTCCTGATTTCCCTCGCCCCACCTTCTCACCATTCAGTGGAGTTACTGGACCTGAGGGCTGTCACCAGTAATTAGTAAACCTCCCCCACCATTCAGTCAACATTTATTAAGAGCCTACTATGCACAAGGCAGGCAGCTGCGTGGCAAAGTGGTGGAGGGCCTGAATTCAAATTCTGCCTCAGACACGTGCTACCGGTGTGACCCTGGACAAGTCAATTAACCCTATTTGCCTCAGTTTCCTCATCTGTAAAATGAGCTGGCGAAGAAAATGGCAAACTGGGTCACAACAAAGGTTTCAAAAGGGAGTCCTTGCCCTCAAGGAATTTACAATCTAAAAAGGAAGACAACAAGCATACAAATATATACAAAGCAAGCTATGTTATCCAGGAAAATAGGAAATAATGAAGATTAGTCACTGGAATTAAGAAAATTAAGGAAAAAAAATTACGATTTGGGGAAGACTTTCTGAAGAAGTTGGGAATGTATGGTCCAACAATGGGAAAAAATCTGAAATCATGCCCAAAGGATTATAAAACTATATGTATTCTTTGACCCAGCAATACTAGGGTCTGTGTACCAAAGATATCATAGAAAAGAGAAAAGGACCTATATGTACAAAAATATTTATAGCAACTTTTTATGATGGCAAAGAACTGGAAACTGGAGAGATACCCATCAATTCGGTAAACAAGTTGTGATATATGATTGTGATGGAATACCACTAATGCTATAAGAAATGCCAAGTAGGATGGCTTCAGAAAAACCTGGGAAGATTTATACAAACTGATTCAAAGATAACTCAGTAGAACTGATGAGGTGTAGGCTCTGGGACTCCTCCCCCCTTTTTGAGCTCTCCTGGATTGTTTGAGGTACAGGCTCTGGGAAAGTAAACCTTCCCAGGGAAGACATTTGCCTGAGATGCAGAGTCTTTAGCTC
>CM053595.1:218147815-218210071 GCA_028646575.1 Pseudocheirus occidentalis
CTTGAATTGGCCTGGCCCACCATTGTCTGTGGTCTCCAGGTAGCCTCCAGCAACTTCCCACCCTTAATCACTCATTACTGGAGTCTGATCTCATCTTGACTCCTGAAGGCCCTCCCTACTGGAGTCTGACCTCATCTGACTCCTCCTGAAGACCCTCCCCAATCTCCTCCTCTGGACCACCCCTAGATTCCTCCCACAATCTTTCAGTATATAGAATCCCATCTTCCCTCCACGTGGGTGAGAGCGCCATGTGATAGCTTAGTATAGACTTGCTCAGTGAGAGCGCCTTAGAATGCCTTAGCAGAGACTTGCTCTGTGAGAGCATCTTTAAATGGCCTAGCACCCCACGTGGTGAACTTGAACTTTCAATAAACTTTACTTTTTCCTTGGCTAAGAAGACTTGAGTGGAATTCTTTCAGCAGGACCCGGCATGTTGGTATTTTGGGGTCTCAGGCAGCTCTAACCCTCTTTGGGTTCCTCTTCAGAACCAGGAGAACACTACACACAGTAAGGGATATATTGTAACAATGATCAACCCTGAAAGACTTAACTCTTCTGATCATGACAATGATCCAAGACAATGAAAAATGCTACTCACTTCCAGAGAGATCTGACAAGCTCTGGTGCAGTTTGAAGCACACTTTTTCTACTCTATGTTTCTTGATCTTTTTTTTCTCCCCAACTTAACTAATATGGAAATGTTTTACATGATTTCACATGTATAATTGATATCATATTGCTTGCTTTATCAATGGGTGGGGGAGTGGCAAGATGGAGGGAGAGATTTGGAACTTAATTTTTTTTTAAATATAAAAATAAACCAGAATGTGGGCTTTTAGTTGGAAGTTAAAAGAAGCCAGGGAGGTCAGTAGTCAGGGAGAGTATTCCAAGTATGAAGGACAACCTGAGAAAATGCCTGGAGCTGAGAAATGGAGTCTCTTGCTCATGGAACAGCCAGGAGGCCAGCATCACTGACTCAAAGAGTTATGTGTTGGGGAGTAAGATGACTGAAAAGATAGGAGGGGGCCAGTTTATGAAGGACTTTTAATCACCATCAGTTTACTATAATAATAATAGCACATTCATAGATATATGAGTGATTTTTATCTCTTGTAGTTAATAACTAATTAATGAATTAGGACAAAGGTTTTTCCACTTTTCTACTTCTTCCAGAAATCAACCAATGTGGGAAAATCATGGGGAAAGATTTACCCAGCCAGTAAAGCTAAGATCTAATCAAAGACAGTAAAGAAGTTCTTAGCTTAGGCAAATGAGTGGATTCTTGCTCATAGTATTTACTCAGGTCTGAGAAAATGTGGATCCTCCCTTTTGTCAGAGGGTGACATGAAATTGATAAATTCCTTCGACCATGTTTTGGGTGCTCAGTTTCAAGTGTCCCAAACCGCTTATTGGAATAAGCCCATCTTTCATTATAATATTCATTCTCATTAATTTTTTAACCAGAGTTTATTGTTATCCTCGGAAACACCTGCTCTTCCAAGGTCATATAGACAGTGAGTTCACCACCATGATTTATCTTTGGTCCAAGAAAGAGAGCCAAATGGCCATTCTTTCTACTGGTAATAAACTATCATTATCAATAAAATGAGTAGCTACTCTGAAACTATGTCTCTTGAACTTTTAAAACATCACAGATATATATACATGTTGTTTTTGCATATGTATGTATACACACAGGGTATCCCAAAAGACTTAGTGCAGTTTAAACTTTAGCAGCTTAGTCTTTATCTTTAAATAGTCTTAAAATTTAAACTGCTGAAGCTTTAAACTTCACTTAAACTTTTGGGACACCTTGTGTAATCAAATTTGATGCCCAACAACAAACCTGAAAATAGGCATTATTGTTGTTCCCCATTTTACAGATGAGAAAACTGAGAGTAAGAGAGGGTAAGTTATCTTGCCCAGGATCACAGAACTAGTAATATCTGAGGCAAAATTCCAATTCTGGTCTTCCTGACTCTTAAGTCCAGAGCTCTATGGACTATTGTGCTTTAGACTGATTTTGTCTGATCCAAGAAGGCAAACCAGGAGCTGTGGATGGAAGTTTAAGAGGGCAAATTTAGACTTTGTGTAAGTATAAGGGTAGAGGTAGGAAAAAATGTGGCATGGAAAGTAGGTAGTAAAATGAATTAGAGCACCTGACCTAGAGTCTGGAAGACCCTTAGTTCAAATATGGCCTCAGATACTAGCTATGTGACCCTGGGCAAGTCACTTAACCTCTGTCTGCCTCAATTTCCTCATCTGTTAAATGAGCTGGAGAAGGAAATGGCAAACCATTCTAGTATGTCTGCCAAGAAAACCTCAAATACGGTCAGAATGAGTCAGACATAACTGAACAACATAATGAGCTGCCTTGAGAGACAGGGTTCCCCATCCCTGAAAGTCTCCAAGCAAAGTCTACATGACCACCAGAGTATGGCTGGAGCAGATTCTGGGCAAGAGATATCCAGTAACTTCACTTGTTTCCAATCAAACACACTCTCAAAATTAATAATAATTCCCCACAACATGGTCCAACAACAAAAAAGGCCAATTGCCCATAATGTATCTCCCATTAAGTTGAATGTCTAAATGGATAAATCCCCTCCCTCATTCCAACAACCTCTTGTTTCACAAAATAACCTCTGCTAATAAATGAAAACATTACCAATCTCCACTTCAACCTTGTCAATGAGAGACCCTAAGAACTTCAGATCTTCTAATCAGTCCCTCTAGTCTAGACCTCTAATGCTAGAAAGACTAGTAATGGAGAGAGGCCCTAAGTTGGGACAGTAGGATAGGAGTAAGTCCTGAGGATATCCAGCTCTTAAAGGAGGAAGCTCACAATGTAAACTGAGCCAGGTAAGCTTACTGAAAATATACAGGCAGTGCCCACCCTCCCCTAGCCAGGGAAGTAGCCCAATTCCCCAAAGAGATGTTAGATGACCATACCCTTCCCTACTAACCTTGGGATTCAGAAAATCATTAGCATTCTCCTGATCTATGAAATAGGAGTTTTGAACAAGATGACCCCAGGGACCCTTCTAGTTCTAAAATCTAAATACCAAAAAATGATGATCTGATGGAATTGAATGCCTCCCCCATCCCCCTCCCCATTAAAAACAAACAAACAAAGAAAACAAAGCAGCATTTGGAGACGGTCTGAAGTCTTGGGTCAAAGGTGTTGAATTACACATTAGAATCAATATGGTATTCTAGGACCTCATCAGTTTTACATTTCTCACTTTAAAAAAATTAATAAGGCTTCTGCCTCATTCCATCACTTTCTTTTTGCCTCCTTTAGTTAGCCGCTTCAGGCCTGAGTGAAAGCAGTGTTAAAAATAAAATCCTCTCCAGGCAGAGGAGGGAACAGCTGAGGCCCTCTGTTTTTCTTCTTGTTTCAATGTGGAGGATTTTTCCCCCCTTTTCACCAACTCACTCCTTTCCTACTGAAGAGTTAAAGAAGGAATACAGGAGGAAATTACAATGACCCCAAGAGGCAAAACCTCCAATACCCCCTTACATTTCTTTTTTTTTTAGATTTTTTTTTTCTTTTTGGAGGAGGGAAGGTAGGGTAACTGGGGTTAAGTGACGTGCCCAAGGTCACACAGCTCATTTTGTGTTAAGTGTCTGAGGCCAGATTTGAACTCGGGTCCTCCTGACTCCAGGTCTGGTGCTCGGTTCACCGTGCCACCTAGCCACCCCACCCAGCTTCATTTCAACTCAATAAACACCTGTAAGCACCTACTATGAGCCAAGCACTGTGCTAAGCAGTGGGGCACCCTTATAGAGCTTACAATCTAACAGGGAGACAATGTGCAAACAAATATATACAAAGCAAGCTGGATACAGGATTAACAGGAAATAATGGGGAGAGGGGGCAGCTAGGCAGTACAGTGGACAGAGTCAGGAAGACTTGAAGTCAAATATGGCTTCAGATTGTGAGACTGTGAGACACAGGATAAAGTATTTAGCTTCCATGTGCCTCAGTTTCCTCAAATGTAAGATTGGGATAACAACGGCAACCACTCTCCTAGGGTTGTTGAGATAATATTTGTAAATTGCTTCCCATAGTGCCTGGCACATACTAGGCACCACATACATACTTATTCTCTTCCCTTTCCCCCACTTAATGAATGTCTATTTCCTTCTTTCCTTACAAGAAATCATTCAACAAGCATTTATTTAAGCCCTTACTATGTTCACACTTGGCAAACCTTAACGCACTATATAAATTTGAGCTGTTACTATCCTTATTTAAGGACAGACTAGGTCCTTGTGGATGTCCCTGCCATTAAAGATGGGGTCTTGGAGTCCCTCAAGAAATTCAGATTCAGAGATTTCCCAACAGGTGAGAAAATGGCCTAAAATGACTTTTCCCTCTGAGGCTAAAGGATCATTAATAAGAAGAGATCTAATTCCAAAGACATCCACAGATATAAATTAATTTTGCTAGAAGCTAGATGGATCCCATTTACTTTTATAGCCTCATTCTCAAATGGAATTAAAAATTAAGAGGAAAAAAAGTGAAAACTGGCTCCATTGGAGTAGTTTGCTAATTCTTACAGCTCACTTTACAGATGAAGAAACTGAGGCTGGTTAAATGACATGCCAGGGTCACCATTAGTAACTGAGGTCAGATTTGAACTTGGGAAGATACATCTTTCTGACTCCAGGCCTGGCACTCTATCCACTGAGCCATCTAGCTGCCCTTCATTTTATATTATGAGAAAACAGGCCCAGGAATGATATATGAACTGCCCAAGGTCACAGAGATAGTAAGTAAAAAGATCTTAGATTTGAAAGAGGCACATCTGACTCCAAACCCAGTTCTTTTTCTACTCTGCCATATGGCCTTCACTACCCACACTGTACTGTATTTTGATGAAAAAAAAATTAAGGGGGAAAATCAAACTATTCTTTATGGGCCTCAGTTTCTCATGTAAAAGGACAGGATTAGGCTATATCTTCTCTAAAATCTCCTACACATTTGGTAGTCTCTGAATCTATAAATTCTTTCTCATGACCATTTAGAAACATGGAACTAGGAAAACACAGGGAAGATGGTGGCCACTCTGAACTGAAATGAATGCACTGGGTCTTGGGCTTACTGGTAGAAACAAGGAAAGGTTTCTGTTGTTGCTGTTGATTCTTTTTTTTTTTTTTTCAGTTGTGTCAGGTTCTTTGTGACCCCATTTGGAATTTTCTTGGCAAATATTCTAGAGTGGTTTGCCATTTCCTTCTCCAGCTCATTTTACAGATGAGGAAACTGCGGCAAACGAGGTTAAGTAACTTGCCTAGAGTCACACAGTTAGTATCTGAGACTGTAATTGAACTCATGAAGATGAGTCCTCTTGAGTCTAAGTTCAATGCTCTACCCTGCCAAAGAGCAGTTACAGAGGCTTTAATCAGTGGTACCAGATTAAGAGGTATAATCACTACATACAGGATTACCCAAATATCAAATTTCCCCAGAATATTTTGCCTGCAGGCTACAAATACTCTCCCATCCTTCAAAACCCTTCACTTGACCCTGCCATCCCTTCAAGCTAGCATCATTTCTCTCTCCTCCCTTTCACAGGATTCCTCATCTCCCACTCATTTCTCAACCTCTTACAACCCGACTTCTAGGCTCACCATAGTTGAAACTGCTATTTTCAAGGTTACCAACTATATCTTAAGTGCTGAATTCCATGGCCCTCACACAGTCTTCATATTCCTTGACCTCTTTGGAGCACTTGCCACTGCCAACCAACCCCTCCTCTCCAACATTCTCTTCTCCCTGAGCCTTCTTAATATAGTTCTCTCCTGGTGCTCCTTCTGCTTGGACAACTGTTCCTTCTCAGTCATTCTCCTTGGCTGGAGCTCATCCAGGTCCCCAGAACTCTTGTCTGGTGCCCTTTTCCCTTTCTAGTCTCTCTTGGGGAAGACTTTTGTAAGATTGTATAGGTCATGTATGGAGGATTTATAGGAAAGAATGGATAAAATCAGAGATCTTTCAAAAAACAAAAAGCTGGCAGTTTAGATTTATGCCATAAGAATTCAGTTATTTACTGTTTAAGGAAATAATGTGTTGAGAGAAGAATTTCATGCTTCAATAGCTCTGTGATTTCATCACTGTGGGAAAGAATTCTCCTGACATACAGGCCAGAACCCCTCTCCATGATTCTTCCTTCTATGTGATGCTCATGCATTTTCCCCTCAAGTTTTTGCTCTTGTTTTACTATTCTGGATTTCCTAGAAGGTTGTATCTTTATCTGTCCTTTCATTCTTTGCTACGTGACTGACTTACCTTCATTGTAAGTCATATATGTACTTTGTACATACATACATTGTAAGTCCTCAATCATGGCTTTCATATATAATTCCTCCTGCTCAAGTCATAATACATTTCTCTTAGAAGTTAGGCTGTGGAACCAGTTGAGACAAGAAATGTACAAGATATGCTCTTATAACACAGGTGACCTCCAAAGGTCACCCAAGTACCATTAATCACATTCTCAAAGTGTCAACTGTTATTATATAAAGACAGGTTAATTACAGCAGAACATCTGAAAACTTATCCTTCCTCCCCCAAAAAGGGGTCTGGTCTGTCTTCACACATCACTCACTATCTTCCCTACACACTCCTCTTAGTGCCAAACCCCTCCCCCCCCAAAAAACAAAAAACAAACCAAAACATACACACACACACACACACACACACACACACACACACACACCCCTCAAAAGTTGTCTTCTCAGAATACAAAGTTTTCTGAAATGAGAAGAAGAATGAATGAAGATTCAGAGAGGAGTTAGGAGTCCAAAGAGGCAGCTACAAAGTCCCAGTATAAAAAAAGCACAGGGTGTTCCTGAGACACACTCCCATCAGCTAAGCAAGGACAGAAGATAGTACGAGAGTCCTGGGATGGAAAAAGGCAGGTGGGGCTGAAAAGAGGAGAAAGATAAAAAGGGAACCACTAAGATAAAGGACAGAAAAACTCACTTATCAATATGACCTGTAACTAGAAGGAACCCAGAGTAAAACAAACTTTTATCTTACTGAACCAGACCAGTTATGTGGTTTGGTCTTTTTCATGAATTCCCAAAGAAACATTTTAACTCTTGGTGTTCAACCTTTTGGCAATGAGCCTCTCCAAACTTACCTAACACTAATCTTCTTATACCCTCTCCATGTCTTATGGCCCAAAGTCAGTCTTTCCAGCTGGCAGACATGGCCATAACTTGTGCTCCATTGGAAGGAAGGAAGGAAGGAAGGAATAGGAAGGAAGGAAGGAAGGAAGGAAGGAATAGGAAGGAAGGAAGGAAGGAAGGAAGGAAAGAAGGAAGGAAGGAAGGAAGGAAGAAAGAAAGAAGGAAGGAAGGAAGAAAGGAAGGAAAGAAGGAAAAGGAGAGAAAAGAAGGAAAGGAAAGGAGAGACGGAGGGATGGAGGGAAGGAGGGAGGGAGGAAGAAAAGAGGGAGAGGGATGGAGGAAAGGAAGGTTACAAGAATCCATTAAGCACCTACTATGTGCTAGGTATTGTGCTAAATGCACTGCAAGGATCTTATTTGATGCTCATAAGAATCCAGTAAAGTAGGCACTATTATTATCCCCCTTGTACAGGTCGAGGAAACTAATGCAGATAGACACTAAGTGATTTGCAAAGGGACAAACAGCTAGTAATTAACTGGGACTGGCTTTGAAACCAGGTATCTCCTACTCCAGATTCATGGTTTTATCCACCTTGCCACCTAGCACTGGCAAGGGCTTTGAAAAGGCTGGTTCAGCTTCCTCTGCTTCCAGATGAGGCAATGGAAGTGAGCACCAGCAGCACACAAACTCAACTCTCTGACACTAATATTATTCTGGGAAAGCTTCATGGCATGAAAATCATGGACAGCCATGATCTGGGAAGAATTCAATTATTAATAATCCAAAAAAACATGGGAAACATGAAAAGACTATAGAAAACCACCACCAACCTTCCTACTCTAATATTCATTAACATGTATATAAGAAGTGGCATAAAATACATCATCAAAAACACAAAGGACCCTATGAGGAGGTGAGTTAGGTTTTTTGGCTATAATGAGAAAGGATATGCTTTCTGAGATGGCGGAAAGGACAAGAGAAAAGTTTCTACCTCTAAGGACCACACAGGTTGTGAACTTGGATAACTGGAAATAAAGTGGAACCTTAGTCAAAAACAGGAAAGAGAAGTTGATGAATGCAATGGGTTTTGGGGGAAAGATAATGAGTTCTGTTTTGGACAGCTGATTTTAAGATGCCTAGAGGCAGTTCTAAATGTCATCAACACAGTTGATAATGTAGGCCTGGAGTTCAGGGGAGAGATTAGATTTTCAAGCTATCTCCATGGAGACAAGTAAACGTTTGGGAACAGAGAAAGTCATCAAAGAATCTGCTGTATATTTGGAAACCAAATCACCAAACTTGTCAGAAATACAATTGAAACGAAGAATTTTTAAAATGTCTGAAAGAGGAGGAAGAAGCCCTAGAACAGTGGTTCTCAACCTTCCTAATGCCATGACCACTTAATACTCATATGTGGGCATATCCGCATGTGGGTGGACCTGCCTGGAGACTGATAGAAGAGCGATGTCTCAGTTCCTAAGACCATCAGAAATATGTGTTTTTCCATGGTCTTAGGCGACCCCTGTGAAAGGGTCATTCAACCCCCAAAGGGGTCTCAACCTACAGGTTGAGAACCTCTGGCCTAAAAGGATCTTGAACACATATTACTAAACAGTAATCATTAAAACAGTAGAAGAGCTGATCAATGAAAATTATTAGCTATACAAGATCCACAGGCAACTGAACATAGAAGCATAGTGTTCAATAAATCCAAGGTCAACAACTACTAAGGTAAGAACTCGTTATTTAACAAAAGCTGATGGGAAAATTGGAAAGGAATTTGGCAGAAATTAGGTTTGGAGCAACTTTCTATACAACATATCACAATAAACTTCAAATAGAAACATGACCTAGATACAAAAAGTCATATGAAGATCATTTTCATAACTCTCCATAGAGGAAGAGTTCCTGATGAAGAGCTAGATAGAAAGTACCACAGTAGATAAAATGGACAATTTCAGTTATATAAAACTGAAAAAAATTTACATTAACAAAAGCAACATCTCTTGCACATGATTCCAATTTTAAACAGGTCCTACTTAGGATCAGAGAAGATATCTAGTCCTCCATTTTACTTGTTATGTGGCCCAGAAATCACACTAAAAACAGCAATGGAGGCAAACAGGTATCTAGGGGAAAAATCTTTACCAGCAAGTTTCTCTGACATCTAAATACTGTAGGAAATTGATACAAACATATAAAAGCAAAAGCCACACCCCAAGAGATAAATGATTCAAGGATATACCACATTGCTCTCAAAGGAACAAATTCATGCAATCAATAATCATATTTTTAAAAATGCTCCAAATTACTAATAAGAGAAATGAACATTTTAAAACTCAGATTTTTCCTTATATTTCTCAGATTGGCAAAGATGACAAAAAGGAAAATTACAATGGCTGAGAGGCTGTGAAAGAATTAATGAATGCCTGAGGAAAGAGTTAGGCTGGTGACTGCACATCTCTCCTTCACTTGGGTTCAGTTCACTAGCAGGTCATGGCATAGCCTTCCTGATGCTGTGGTCCTCTTTGAGAACAGGAAAAAGCAACAACCTTCGAGTGGTGTGGGCTGCCCCAATGCCCCAACCTAGCTGGTCAGTTAGGGTTGGTCAGGACAACTCCTCTCTCCTCTCTTTCCTTTTCCCTTCCTTCCTTTCCCTGTCCCTTCCCTTCCCTTTCTTCCTTCCTCTCCCTCTGTCCACATAAAGTACCATAGCCCTTCCATGTGGGTGCTCTGCCCAAAGGAATGCAAATTTTGACTGACAAAACCTCACAAGATATTTTGGAGTTTATGGGCTAGATTTCTTTCTTAAGGACAATGCCTTAAATCCAATTCATTCTGGCTCTCCTTGAATGGTCAACAATAGGTCTCAGTCTAAGTCCCACGTGGTAGACATTATTTGAGCCCTGATTGGCTCAGAGAAAATGTAAATAGCAATTGTTTCTGTTTTAACCAGAAATCCTGAGGGTTTTCTATTTTTCTCAAACAGCTGCCTGGCTCTGCCTTCTTCATTTTATAGAGCACCAGACCTGAAGTCAGGAACACTCACTTTTTTGAGTTCAAATCTGACCTCAGATACTTACTAGCTATGTGACCCTGCGCAAGTCACTTAATCTCATTTGCCTTAGTTCTTCATCTATAAAGTGAGCTGGAGAAGGAAACCACTCCAGCATCTTTGCCAAGAAAACCCCAAATAGGGTCTGAAAGAGTAGGACACAACTGAACAACAAAAAAACTTCAGAAGAATGTTAATGAAACATGCCTCCCTCTCCCTGATGAAGTGATGGAATGTAGGTGCAAAATGAGGTACGTATTATCAGATACCCTTTACAACATGAATGTTATAAAGGATCACACTGTTGTTATGAGGAAGGGTTTTATTTGGGTTGAGAAAGTAGTGATAGTGATTCCCCCCCCCAAAGAAAAAGAAATGAAAGAGTCAATAAATATTTTTTTAAAAGGGCAAGGAAATTCAGAAATTAACAAACAAGGTTACGTCGACATTACTACACTAAATTTAATGTGCCTTTGAAAAAATCAAGCTCTATTTAGAAGTCACAATTTTATATATAATCCCCATTTTCTAGCTTTCTTGGTATAGTTATGCTTATTAATGAATTTCTAGTTCATTATAAAAGTAAATAAAATAGAAAATATGAGGAAAAAAAAATAAAGAGACCTTTAGTGAGAGCCTGAGGGGCTTTACTCTCTTCTCGGTTAAATGTCTGACCTAATAAATGTAGCACATGGACTTTAGGACATCTCTTTTCACCATCCGTGGACCTTTCTATTTCTATTTCCTGCTGCTTCTCTGAATCAGTGAAATGTTACTATAATTTGATATAAGTCTTTTACCCTCCAACTACTTAATACCTCCACTTGAGATAAAGCCCCAGAAAGAAATGGGTTCTTTTTATTCTTTCTTAAACAGGGAAAAATGGGCCTCATTTCCACAATTCAATTGTGTCTTCTAGAAAGGTTAACAGATCCTCAAATAGCTATAACAGCTGGGCCGGATCCCCAGCCACTCCCTGTTCAGAGATTCCTCCCCAGAGGCTTCACTTTAATACTTGCTATCAAAACCCATCCTAATACATTTTGTTGTGCATTATAAATATGAAGTCTGATTTCTTCCATAAGTACCCCATCAGAGGCATGCCAAACACATTTCATTAGGCTGTGAGTCTAGGAGGCTTTATTTTAAAGACATTTGCTGAATATTCAATCATAAAGGATATTATTATTCACCAAACCCCAAAAGTTAAAACTTGCGTATTCAATTTAAAAAAAATACTAGCAAGTAAACTTTACTTCTAAAACACAAGTTAAAAATAAGAGACCAAGTAACTTTTTTTTAGAGGCAGTAGCATATGCCTGGGCATTCCAGACACACCTTGTACTCACACCTATGTTTTTCTTGCATAGCCATGAAAAAAAAAAGCACATCCCAGGGATTCTTAATTTTTTGTGTGTTACAGACTCCTTTGGCAGTTTTGTGAAGCCTTCTAATGTTTTTAAATGTATAAAGTAAAATACATATGATTACAAAGAAAACCAATTATATTGAATCAAAGCAATTTCCCTATAAAGACTATTAATGAAGCATGCTTTCCACCTCCTAGTTGGTTGACTGTTGTCTTTTGTTCTCAAAGGGGACCAAAATGACATCTCCATGCTAAAGTCAAGTTTCAGTATGTTTGACTGTGGCTGATCAGACACTTTGGTGTCTGGTACCTTATCCTGCCAGGTGACCTCCAGAATCTTCCCAAGACAATTCCAGTGGAAATGATTCAGTTTCCTGGCATGGTGCTAGTACACTGACTGTCCAGGTTTCACAGGCATACAAGGGCATACAACAACAGCACAAGGGCTCTGTAGACCTTCAGTTTGATAGTCTAATACCTCTTCTCTCCTATACTTACTTTCCTTCAGAGCCTCCCAAACACTGAGCTAACTCTGGCAATGAATTTGTCAACCTCTTTATCAATGGTACATCCCTGGAAAGTACGCTTACAAGGTAAATGAACTTATCTACAGCATTCAAAACTTCTCCATTTGTTGTAACTGATGGTTCCACGTATGGATGGTGTAGTGGTGACCGATGGAGCACCTATGTTTTCTTAGTGGTGTTAGGCCAAAATTAGCACAAGCAGCAGAGGATTGATCCATACTTTGTTGCCTCTCAGTTTCAGAGGCTGCCTTGAGTGCACAAGCAGCTGCAAACAGAAAATCACACACCAACACTCCCTCCACTTTGGTCTTGGCTTGTTGCCTTTTCAAATTGAAGAGTTTACTGTCAGTGTGGGAGCTGACCTTGATGCCATGCTCATCCTCATTGAAAGCATTTGACAACATGGCTGAAAACATGCTAAAAAGCATGGGACCAAACACACAGCCCTGTTCCACTCCACTGGTGGCTCCATTGGGAAGGCACAAGAGCATTGTCCATTATCTAGAACCCAGGCAAGCATGCTGTCATGAAACTGGTGTCTACCTCTTCTACCCAACTCTCACCTGTGACTCCAAGAAGCTGTAGCATGCCTAGTGGCCACACTCAGGTAAACTGTTTCAGACTTCTAGTGGGGAAGTGATGGAATGAACATATCTTTTCAGACAACCATTACCACACAAGTGTGTTACATTTGATTATCCTGTTATTCCCAAGGAGGGCTTTTATTTGGGTAGATATATTTATTAAATATATTAATTAATATTAATTAAAATACATATTTAAATGAATATAGCACTGACCCTGGACCTGAGTTCAAATCCAGCCTCAGACACTAAACACTAGCCGTGTGACCTCGGGCAAGTCATTTAACCCCAATTGCCCTACCTTCCGTCTCCAAAAAGCAATAAATAAATAAATAAAATAAGTTTAAAAATATATATTTTTCAAAGTTCACAGATTTTAGGTGAAAAGCCTCTGTCCTGTTGCTTACTGTCTCAGGGAAGGGGAGAGGAGAGAGAGAGAGAGCAGGATATAACTTGGAATTCAAAACTTAAAAAAATTTTTTTAACATGTAATTAGGGGGAAGATAAAATATTATACACATAAATATTAATTTTTTTAAAAACTCTGTCCTAGTCAATTTCCTCCCCTTCTTCCAAAAAAGAATAGTTTCAGATGAAACTTTCAGGTTGTAAAGTGCTTGCATAAGCCTACTCCTATTGCTCTTAACAATGCATATTGGCAATTGGTTTTTGCTATCTCAAGGATTAAAAATTGATAGATTTTTGAGGCAGTCACTCTAGAAAGCTAGGAAGCTGTTTCATGAAGTTCCTGCCCATTATAACAATCAATTCTCAAAAACAGACTCTTGTCTACAGTTTTCTAACCCATGGATTCAGATCCTGGTAATTCTACTTTCACAATATCTATCATTTTTCTACCTTCCTTTCTTCTCCCATTGTAACTGCTAAAGCCTTGGTTTAGTTCCCTAATGACCTCTGCCCTAGACAAAGGCAATCACCTTCTAACCTTCCACTAGTCTAATCCATCTTCCAAAAGCTGCCTGATAAATCTTCCTTATCCACATTTATCATGATGCCTTGAAGATTTCTTACCACCTCTCTGATAGAGATCTGTCAGCCTGCTTAATAAATTCCAAACTCCTTGGACTGACATTCAAGGCACTCTGTGAGTAAGTATCACTCTATCCTCCCAGCTCTATCTCACATAACTCTCCTGTATATACTCTATGCTCCATCCAAACTAAAGGAGTGTCCATTTCACCAACATGAACCTTTGCTTAATACCATTCCTATTCTAGATTTCCAATACCTAGAATTTTCTGCACCTTCCCTTTCCCCATACTAATTAATGCTTGTTGACATACTACCCATTATATTACCCAAGACCTTGGCCAAATATCACCTCCTCCATGAAGCCTTCACTGGCTCCACAGTAAAAACATTATCCTACCTTCCTAGGAGTTCACACATCACTTCATAGCTACTCCAGGCACTTAAGTTAGTTATAAACACTGCCACTGAATCATATATATATATATATCCCTTTAAGGTTTAAAAAGTGCTTTGTAAACTTTGAGTCTCAACCCTATTAGGTAAGTACTACTATATTATTCCCATTTTACAGATGAGGAACCCAAGATTCAAAAGTTTCGAATGATCACAAAGCCACCTGTTACAAGTGGGAGGTCATCCTGACTCTAAATCCAGATCTTTCCACTGTATTTTTGGCCATATTCTACTTTCTAATATAGCAATTTGTGGACACAGCTTACTCTCCTAGATTGAAAGACTTTGGAGAAAGAGACTTTGTCTTACCCTTCCTTTTGTCTCTGTTAGCTCTGAGACAGTGTTTTGCACATACTAATCCCTTGACAAATGTTGCTTGAAATCCTTAGTTCTATGGACATAGATTTTTGTCTCTTACAGTAAGCAACAAAGTGCATTTGTAGAGGCTAATGGCACAATCACTGCCTGAAATCCCTGTTACTCAGCACCGTGTGTGTTCTCATCTGATGAGTAAGGATTCCTACCAGGAAAGATATTAGGGAGGAGATCTGCAAAAGCTACACCACTAATTATAATAGCCAGCATTTAACATAATATTATTAATGTGTTACCTGCTCAGTCTTTTTGATCATCACAACAATCTTGTAACTAGCAGCTTGGTGACATGAACACAGGACCTGGAGTCAGGAAGACCAAAGATCAAATCCCACCTCACATATTTGTGACCCTGGGCAAGTCCCCTAACCTCTATCTGTCTCAGTTTCCTTAACTGCAAAATGGGGATCATAAGAGCACTCCCCCTCACAAGATTCTTATGAGGATCAAATGAGATAATATTTGTAAAGTGTTTTCTTTGAAAATATATTTTTTAAAGTTTTTATTTATTTATTTTTTGCTTTTTGGAGGAGGGAGGGCAGGGCAGTTGGGGTTGTGACTTGCCCAAGGTCACACAGCTAGCAAGTGTCAAGTGTCTGAGGCCGAGTTTGAACTCAGGTCCTCCTGACTCCAGGGCCAGTGCTCTATTCACTGAACCCAGCCACCCCTTCTTTGAAAAATCTTAAAAACACTATATGAATAGTAGCCACAGCTCCCAAAGGTTAAGTGGCTAAAGCAATAGTTGAGATCATAATCTAATAGTAACACTCTCCCCTTCCATCTTCTTTCAGTCCTAATTAATTGTTTCTTTCCCTGAATAGTTTAAAGGCTGTGTCTACTTCCTGATCTGTAAAATAAAAGTTTTAGAAGAGATGATTTGTTAGGTTCCTTCCTGTTATAAATCCTATAATATTATGTAGAGGTTTCATGAAAGTCTTGTTTAAAAATTTTTCTCAGTCAAGCACAGCAGTGAAAGCTTGTAATACCTGATACTTGGAAGACCGAGGTCGGTGGATTGTTTGAACTCAGGAGTTCTGGGCTGCAGTAGGGCTAAAGTTTCCTTGTTAACAATACGGTAAGCCACCATATTGCTGAGCATCAGGAAAGAAAGGCTACCAGGGTATTTAGGGAGGGGATGAACTAACAGGTTTTCAATAAAGCTTATGCCAGTCAGTGGTGGGATTAAACCTATTAGTGGCCAATAGAATTTCACAATGGATAAAAGAGACAGCCTAAAAAACAAGAATAACAACAATAACAAGTTTTTATTTCATATAGAGGTTTAATGCTAAATCTCAGTCCTATAGTTGTGAGTGTAAAAGGATGCTTTTTCTTTGAAACCCCACCCTTAGTTGAAATTGAGCAAAATCTGTCTAGCTACTTTTCTGTTGAAGGAAAAGAGGGAACTGAAAATGAGAGAAAAGAAAATCATACTTTTTTAATTTGAAAAAGGAAGTCCCCACCAATTTAGCATGAAAACCTAGCAACACCTTCGATGTTAGTCAGAGCTCCGATTGTTTATTTCCTCAGCTAGAAAGAGAAAATAGGTAAAAAATTAAATCTATGGATACAGGCAAAAAGGAATAAAAAAGCCAATCAACCTGTTGTTTTTTGACTCAAATTTTTAAAATAGTCTTTTATGAAATTCAGCTGAACCCTTTTACACAATCAGGTTCCAAATGATGATAATAACTAGCATTAACATAGGCCTTTAAAGTACACAGGGTACCTTATGTATATTAGCTCATCTGAACTCATAATAACCTGGGGAGGTGAATGGTTAGTAATAATATTATTCCCATGTTACAGATGAGAAAACTGAGGCTTAGCAAGGCTAAGTAACTTCCTCATAGTCACACAGAGATTAAGTGTCCAGCTCAGGATTTGGAACCAGTCTTTCCTGATTTCAAATTGCAAAAATTCTAGGATGATTCTGAGTCTGAAAAACGTGAGATACTTCTTGATCCTCTCTACTGAGAAATTTGTCTGGATAAAAGGAATTAAGTGGGGCATTTCAGGAAGACCTGAATTCAAATCTAACCTTATACACTTAGCTGCCTACAAATTGCTATGCAAATGTTTATTCAGTCACTTTAGTTGTATCTAACTTTTTGGACCCCATTTGGGGTTTTCTTGGCAAAGATACTAGAGTGGTTGGGCATTTCCTTCTCCAGCTTATTTTATGGATGAGGAAACTGAGGCAAACAGACTTGCCCAGGGTCCCACAGCTAGTAACTGCCCCAGGTCAGATTTGAACTCTGGGAAGATTCATGTTCCTGATTCCAGACCTGGCACTCTAACCACTGTGCCACTTAGCTGTAAATGTAGTGTACTGTCAGAAATTTCCTCAGATTGTTAGGTAAATTGGCTCATGTTTCACAGGGTCATAGATTTAGAGCTGCAAGGGCACTCAGATGTCATCTGATCAAACACCTTTCCTCCTCCCTGAATCTCCTTGCCCTCTTTATTTTACAGATAGAGAACTCATTTTTCAAAAGATTCTCTGAAGAACTCTTTTTAATGCAGACAACCACACCTTAATTCAACTGATTGATGTCAGGAGATTGTCTAGCTTTATATCTGGGTTTCTTAAAGCAGGGCACCCCTGTAGATTCTTTTGCCTTTCTTCCTTGCACCCTCTACAGGGCACATGGGTCTGCAACAGTCCAGCAACTTATTTGAGGAAGATCTTTGAACTAGCTAAAAACCCAGTGTTTACATCCTATCGGTTTCTTTTGCTCTGGCAACCGTGAAGGTTTTCCCCCTTTTCTCTATAAACAGACTGAGTTACCAGGCCAAAACACCACCATTAGAACCATGTGCCATAGAAGAAGCAAAATTATAATCATATGTTTTGGCCAACACTTGGTTTCTGTGATTACCTGATTCTCTCCATTCCTGTGTCCTTGTGACAATTCTTGGATCTGTCTCTAGGTTCTACTCTGATGGTAGATGTTGTATGACTATCATAAATCCCAGATATGCCCTACCTGCCTGGGCATTTATATGAAATCACAGAATGCCAGAGCAGGAAGAATCTTTAGTGATTATTTACTATTAACACTTCATTTTAGAGACAAAGAAAATGGAGCCCAGAAAGGAATAACTTTGCCCAAACTGGTAATAGCACAGCTGGGGGAACAATCCAGGTGTTTTTTTTTTTTTAACTCCAATCCAGGACTCTTTCCATTTCATTATTGCTACTGTCTCCTTTTAAAAAATGAATATTTTTTATGGAGAGGTGAAGGAGAGGAGGTTTAAGGAAGGGCACACACATACAACACTCCCTCATGCCATCAAGAAGGAAATGCTCAAACACATACAAGACAGACAACACATTCCCTAAATCTACATGAAGCAGGAACTCTCAAAATAATATTCTGTAGCCTAACAATTACATTATGTATAATTGTGTAATTACATTATAATTGCATTATAACAATCTAGTAGGCCTCCTAAGGAACTAGGTTTGCTATATGAAATCTCTGTGAATTCATTTCAGTGAAAGTAGCAGAGGAAGGATGAAATGTGACTCTGCTTGGGATTAAATTAGCTGGGAGAGACTTCTTTTTTCCTTCTTTTTTGATCAGTCGCTGGCCTCATTTGAACAATACTTCTACTTGAGATGACTCTGGAAGTTTCAGGGAAGGCCAGCTTGTACACATACATATTCTCTAGGGTCTGCATTTGCTGTGCCAGGAATAGACTTGCTGAGATCATATGACAACATTCTGAAGCCTCTTCCATTTACTGTATGTTTGCCTGGGGAAAGCTATCTCTGCATCCCCAAATTACACATAATTCATCCTTGAGGGACACCATCATCAAAGGCTAAAACCAGTCAGTCAATAAACATTTATTAAGTGCCTACTGTTTACCAAGCACTTTGATAAATGCTGAGGGTTCAAAAAGAGGCAAAAGACAGTCCTGTCCCTCAAAGAGCTCACAGTCTAATGAGGAGGCATCAAATAACCAAATAGGTACAAATAAACTATGGGATAAATAGAAAATAAATGAGAGGGAAGGCACTAGAATTAAGAGGAGTTGGGAAAGGATTCCTGTAGAGGATGGGATTTTACCTGGGACTTGAAGCCAAGGAAACAGAAGGTGGACTTAAGGATGGTATAGGGGATGAGAGAGAACGCTCAGAGTTGAGAGATTGAGCGTCTTGTTTGTGGAACAGCACGGAAGGCAGAGTCACTGGTCTGAAGAGTGTGCAATAGAGTAAGCTATAAGAAGGTAGCTAGGTGCAGCAATGGATACAGTGCTGGGCCTGCAGTCAGGAAGACTCATCTGCCTGAGTTCAAATCTGGCCTCAGACACTTACTAGCTGTGTGACCCCGGGCAAGTCACTGAACCTTGTTTGCCTCAGCTCCTCATCTGTAAGATGAGCTGGAGAAGGAACTGGCAAATCATTCCAGTATCCATGTCAAGAAAACTCCAAATTGGATCACGAAGAGTCATACACAACTGACCAATAAAAAAGGTGTAAGAAGAATGGAAAGATGAAAAAAGAAAAGACTGGAATGGTATGTAGGCGAGGGAGGGGGTAGGTTATGAAGGGCTCTGAATATCCTGAACATCAAACAGAAGGGTAGAGATGGTGAGTTCAGTTTCGAACATATTTGAGTTTAAGATGTGTGAATACTCAGTGTGAGATGTCTAAAAGGCAACTGGAGATTTGAGATTGGAGGTGAACAAAGAGGTTAAGGTACATGGGTAGATTTGAGAATCATTAGCATAGAGATGAGAGTTGGTAAGATCACAAAATGAAGGAATATAGAGGGAAAAGAGAAGAGCGCACAGGAAAGAGACTCACGAAACATCTGCTTTAGAGTGTGTGACCTGGATGGGAATCCAGCAAAGAAGACTGAGAAGGAGCTGTCAGATAGGTAACAGGAAGGAGTGGCTCCCCAAAAACCTGGCCAGAAGAGGGTATTAAGGAGAAGAGGGTGATCAACACACGAAGGCTGCAGAGAGGTCTAGAAGGATGAGAACTGAGAAGAGCCCATTGTATTTGTCAAGTAAGAGAACACTGGAAACTTGGAGAGAACTCCTAGTGGAACGATGAAGTTGGAAGGCAGATGGTGAGGGTGAGAAGTGAGAAAGCAGAGGCATCTCTTGTAGATAGTCTTTTGAAGGAGGTTAGCCACAAAGGTCAGAAGAGACATAGGACAATAGTTAGAACTTGATGCAAAGAATTTTAAGTTATAGGACAGATAAAGAATTGCTTTATTTACTTCTTTATTAATTTGAAGCCTCAATGTTATAGAACAAAGAAGCTTATTTTTTTAATTTGGTTCTTTAATAACTTGAAGCCTCCCTGTGAGGAAAATGGCAACAAAAATAGAATTATCTAAAAAAAAAATGGCATGACAAAGAATCTAACAAAGGTCTTCTGACATATAGAGAAAGGGAAGGAGGGGCAGGTAAGAATGAGAGAAATCAAAGAGGATTTTACTGTTCCCAATTGCAAAGGAGAACAACGAACTTGATTCTGGACTTGATTCAATATGGTTCAGGAGCCAATTTACCTTCTGGCTCATTGGGAAATCAAGAAAATGTGAGAGCTAGAAGGAACTATAGATAGAAATAATTTAGTCCAGGGAGTGTTAACTTTTTTTTTTTAGGTGTATCATGGATTGCCCTTGGCCAGTCTGGTTAAATCTATGGACATCATCTTAAAATGACATTTTTTTTTTTGGAGGGGGGAAGGCAAGGCAATTGAGGTTAAGTGACTTGCCCAAGGTCACACAGTTAGTAAGTGTATCACATGTCTAATGCTAGATTTCAACTCAGGTCCTCCTGACTCCAGGTCTGGTGCTCTATTCACTGCAGCATCTAGCTGCCCCTTAGAATGACATTTTTAAATGTAGAGATTAAAATATATAGTTTTACAAAGGAAATAATTATATTAAAATAGTTATTGAAATTTAAGAAAACAAAAACAAACACATAATTTAGGTTAAGAACCTTTGATTTAGGTCTAATCCTCTCATTTTATATAATGGGGAAATAAAGGTCTGATCTACCAATCCTTAGTCTAGTGCAACCTTTCTCAATCTGTAGGTTATGTTCAATTTGTAACAATGGAAATACATCCTGCATATCAGATAGATCCATAACAGTAGCAAAATTACACTTATGAAGTAGCAACAAAAATAATTTTATGGCTGTGGGTTACCACAACATGAGGAACTGTATTAAAGGGTCTCAGCATTAGGAAGGTTGAGAACCACTGGTCTACTGACTCTTAGTAGGAAAAGATAGTAAAACCTCCTTTTGAGTTCAACTGAAAAGACAAAGAACTAAATATTTTCTTCAATCTAAAGTCCTTTCTAGACTTACCTGAAAAAAGGAAACTATAGCAACACTTAATCAAACTTTTCAAGAAACAAATGTTCTCTAATAAAATCCCTTTCCCTCTTTCTCTTAGGCCTAATACTTCTCTTTTAGCAAAGTGTGCAAAAGGGTAAAAAAAGAAAAAAAAACAAAGGCCCCAGAAAACAGATTAATGATGGTAACCAGATTTAGAATGATAAATATCTTATGTCTAGTTAAGATCATGGCTTTGCCCCTTTCCCTGAAGAATACCAATTAGCTAGAGAGGAGAACCCTTTCAAGGAGTGGTCATAGGGAGACTGAGTGCTTTTAGGAAAACAATTTTCCAAGATAAGTGACTAATGTTCTGCACTGATGAAGTGATGAACTATTAACTATTACCTTATCCTAGAATGTGTTTTATCATATTATAATTTTTTTCTGGAAGAAAGGAATGAAAAAAAAAACATTTATTATGTGCCACTGCACACTTCACAAATATTTCATTTGGTCTTCACAACAACCCTAGGGGATAGGTGTTATTATCACTCCCATTTTACAGATTTAGAGACTAAGGCAAACAGGGATTAAGTCACTTTCGCAGAATTACACAGCTAGGAATTCTCTAAAGCTGGATTTGAAC
Source organism: Pseudocheirus occidentalis (assembly GCA_028646575.1). NCBI lineage: Eukaryota > Metazoa > Chordata > Mammalia > Diprotodontia > Pseudocheiridae > Pseudocheirus > Pseudocheirus occidentalis. Next base: position 218,169,273 of record CM053595.1, read on the forward strand.
TCAGGTTTTCCTGACTCCAGGAGCAGTGCTCTATCCACTGTGGCACTTAGCTGCTCTAAGGGAGGGATTATTCAAGTGAGTTATCATCAGCTTGGAAAGAAAGCAGCTACCTTTACAGAGTCACAAAATCACAGACTTTGAAAGATGGAAGGGACCTCAGCAGTCATCTAGTCCAATCCATATGCTAAAGGAATCCATGCTACAATATGCCTAACAGGTGGTCATTTGGCCACTGCTTGAAGACTTCCTGGGATGGGGAACACATCCACTCTGAAATTCTGCTTCAGGATAGTGCTAGATGTTAGCAAGTTCCCCACCCAAATCCAACCTAAAAAACCCAGATTCTTTGCAACTCCCACCCATTACTGCTGGTTCTGCCTTCTGGGACCACCAGAACAAGTTTAACACCCTCTCCACAGGCCAGTCTTTCAAATACTTGAATACAGCTATCATCACCCCCCTTCCCCCATACCACCTCAAGTCTTCCCTTCTCCAGACTAAATATCCCCATTTGCTTTATTCAGTCTTCATATGACTGGACCCAAGACTCTTTTTGATCCTAGATACCCTCCTCCAGATACTCCACATGCTTATTAATGTTCTTCTGTGGTTTCCAGAACTGCCCACAACTCTCCAGATGTAATCTGACCAAGGCAAAGTACAAAAAAGCTATCACTTCTTTATTCCTGGAAGCTATCCCCCTTCAGTGTAGCCCCCAAATTAGCTTTTTCAGCTGCTACATCATACTGCTGATGCATATAAAATTTGCAGGGCACCTTTTCAGACCAACTGATGTCTAATCATGCTTATCCATCCTGTACTTGTGAAACTGACTTTTTGTGACCAAGTGTAATTTTTACTTTATCCTTATTTAATTTAGTCTTATTAGATTGAGCCCAATGCTGGAGCCTGAAAACCTCTTTTTGGATCTTAGGCATCCAGTGTGCTTGTTAGCCATCCCTTCCAGCTTTGTGTCATCTGCATACTTAATAAGTACAACATCTGTGCTTTTATTCAAGAAAATGATAAACATATTAAAAAGCACAGGGTCAAGTAGAGCTCCCTTGGGTGTATTCCATTGGAGAATAGTCATGCTTGATGCTGCCATTGCACTAGGAATGACTAGGCTTTGAGTCCAGCCATTTCATTGGTTCTGAATCCATTTCACTATGCTATGACGTGGCCCACATCTCTCTATCTTCCCTACAAAAATATTACTTCATCAAAAGCTTCAATGAAGTCTAGGTAAATGTAGAGCCAATGTGATATTCACAGTGCCCACAGCAGCTATAAATATGTTGGTGTAGTGCTGAATTAAAAAATATAACAGACTCTTCACACGGAAGACAGAACCAAAACATTTATTAAAACACCAGAAAGCCAAACCCATCATCACAACAAAGAAATCTATACACAGTAACAACACAGGGGACACCGCCATCCCCAAGCCTTTCCCCCGCTAGGACCCTGCCACAAACAAATACCCTCAAGCAAAATGCCCTTCTCTCACCCACAGCTAGCTGTCTGTTCTCTCTTTCTCTCTCTCTCTCTCTCTCTCTCTCTCTCTCTCTCTCTCTCTCTCAGCTCTAACCAACTTCCTCTCAGTTCTGCTCTACCCATTCAGCAAGTTCCTCCCACTACAGGCTTCATGTGACTCAAACTCATGTAACTTAAGACTCTAACAGGTCACATGGGCCTGTTAATGAAAGGAAAAGATCTTCCCATTTACATTACCATTACAGCAAAGTATATTCACAGTATTCTCATCTTTCATCTCCTAGTTTGGTAAACCTATCCAAAAATGAGGTAATGGCCTGTAGATGATGAGGTCATGCTAGCTCTTTGCAATCACCATTTTAGATGTTCACCAGCTATTTCTTTAATGACCTAATTTGAACTTTTCCCAGAAATTAAATTCAACTCATAGCCTCATTTGTTTTCTTTCTGTTTTGGGGGGGAACATTAGGACATTTGTCCTTTTCATTTTTTGTAGAATCTCTCCTGTTTTCTATGAACTGATAATGTTATATGAGTAGAATCCTTTCCCACATCACATAGACAATGTTCTTGTTTTAGTCCATATTTTATTAATAGCTTTTTAAAAACAGGAGCTGACTGTCCATCTACATATAGCTTTTTAAACTCCCAATAAATGCTTTGGGGACCCAAGGGTGAGTCCTTTCATCTCTTACAAGAACCCTGTGTCTATTTCAGTTTCAAGGCAAGCATGCTAAGGCAAGAGACCCTAGAAGAGTATAAAATGTGAACACTGTGCAACCACACAAGTTGCATTCCCCCTTAGGGCATTAACTAAGAGAAGCCTAAGGGAAATAGTTTCTTGTTACTCAGGTCTCTATAATGAGTTGTATATTCTCCCTCAAATTATTCTAACAATAACTGAAATTCATATAACAATTTTAGCTAGGTGGCTCAGTATCTAGAGTGCTGGGCCTAGAATCATGAAGACCTGAGTTCAAATCCAGCCTCAGATACTTACTAGCTATATGACCCTGGGTAAGTCACTTAGTCTTGGTTTGCATTAATACCCTGGAAAGGAAATGGCAAACCACTCCAGTATCCCTGCCAAGAAAACCCCAAGGACAGTCTTGGCATGACTAAACAAAAACATATAGGCATTTTAGGGTTTAAAAAGCATTTTATACACAGTCCCTGATTTGATTTTCACAATAATACTGTAGTCACTACAGATATTAGTTCCATTATACAAGTGAGGAAACAAATTTAAAATTGCCATGGTAACAAAGGTGGTAAATAGCAAAAGCTGGATTTGAACCTATGTCTGGACTAATTCCAAGTGCATTTTACATTTAAAGAATTATTTTCAATGAACAAAAATGTGTTTTCTTTCCCTCCCACTCTCACCTCAATAAAAAAGAAATCTAGCCCTTATAACAAATATGCATTTAAGTAAAACACATTCCCTCATTTGCCATGTCCAAAAAAAACCATGTCTTATTCTGCATCCTGAGTCAAACATTTCTCTGTCAGGAGGTAAGTAGCATGTAACCCTCTTTTTCTACTGCCTTTAACTACTCTCACTATCAGATCCTTTTGGGTACTCCACTGGAAAGTGGTCATGCCCCATGCTGCCAAGGCACTATTAGTGACTAATCTTTGAGTCCAGCCACCCTACTGCTTCTGAATCTATTTAACTACATTATCATCCAGTCCACATCTCTCTTTCTTCACCACAAAAATAGCATCTTGCCCTAATCCCTTCTCCTACACAGTGAGAAAAAATAAAACAAACCAACACCAAACTATTTTGATTTTGGCAGCATTTTAAAATGCATTTATATTTTCTTATTACAACAAACATTGGAAAAATCAGTACCCTTTATGTGACATTATCCAGTCAACAGCCAATACATTTTCTTATTTATCATACTGGGTCATTTAATGAGATAGCTGCTGTACATATGAATTTATGGACCCTGTATAACAACTCTGTTACTCATAGGTTGGAAAACACTGGGCTCTATTGTGATCAGCACTTTGAGCCCTCAGGGAACAGAGATTTTCCTACCCTTGAGCCAAGAGTATGAGTCTAGTGGAGTTCATAAAATGAGCCTGGAATGTGGGATACTTCAGAGTGTGAGGTCATTTGTTCTTTCTACCCACTTTGAGGAACTGTAAGATTTGGAGCTCAAAGGAACCTTAGGGCCACCTATTACACCACCTACCCCCCATTTATAGATGAGGAAATTGGGGTCCAGAGCAATTAAGTGATTTACTTTATCAAGTGCGACACTAACAGCAAACGTCAGAGACAGAATTTGAAGGTAGATTCTGATAACAAAGTCAGCAAGCTCTCTATACCAGATTTTCTCCTCAAACAGAAAAAGGCAAAGGAAAAAAGAAGGGTCAAGGATGGCACTGAAGCAGATTTAGAATATACTGGGAGTGGAAAAGAGAGGAAAAAAAGAACAGAGATAGAGAAATGAAGGAATAAAAAGAAACATAGGGGGAGGGAAGGATGGCAGGCAATGATGCAGATGGAGATGGGGGGAAAAATTAACAAGTTAAAGGGATAAGGACTGGGCAGTAATGAGAGATGGCAGAGTCACCAGTCCTCATCCTGACCAAACATGATCCACTAATCTTCAAACCACTCCAGATATCCTCCATTCTACCCAATCACTCTCTTCTAGCCCTCCTGTAAGAAGAGTGTATGGTTAAAGGGGATCTCTTTAGGGACTGAGAGGTTTGGTTAGGGTTCCAAGAAGGACTCCAGCATGGATTGGAAACTGCTAAAACAAAATTTGGCTTGATAGGGAGAAAATTTTTGTGGTAATTGAACAGGTCCAAAATTAGAATGGACTTTCTTGGTAGCTGGTGAACTCCCCCATCACTGGAGGCCTTGAAGGAGAGACTAGAGATGGTCATTTGCCAATGGTATTGCAAAAGATATTCCCTCTCAAATCGGAATTGAACCAGATGATGGCCTTTGAGATTCTATAATTCTAGAAAGTAGCAAAACAAAAACTAGAACTCAGGTCTTTTGATCCCAAGTCAATCATACTCTCCCTTACACCAAGCTTCCGATTGGTCCAACAATGTTATAGAGACATGTCACAACTTAACCATGCAATCAGTTTATAATGCATGAGTGATGTGAATGCGAAATAATATTAATCCAGACAAGTCTTCAATAGAACAATTATGTGTACTTATTTTATTCTCTCTTTCCACTAGAGGGCGAGAAGCTAAAGGTAACCCCAACTACCTTGTACATTGTATAGGCAGGAACTCAACAACATAGATGAAACTTTTTCTCCTACGGCCTATAGTCTAGCCCCCCCTGTTATTTTTTACAGTGATGAATTTGCCAACATTAATACTCATTTTTCTTTCTTATTAGTCCTAGGTCATCGGGGAAAGGAATCTTATTTTCTGTTATTTTTAGGACTCAAGTGATATTCTGAAACAGATTCAGAACATCCTGAAGCATAGGAACTGAAAGGCCTCTCTATCTTTAAAAAGTAACAATGGACTCTGCAGGGTTTCCTGGGGCTAAGTAGGCTTAATATTTCCTGGAGGTCATTGTTATCCTGGTCCCCTTCTCCTGCTCCCCGCCCCCCCCCTTCCTTCTTGCAAGTCCCAACAGGATATCTGTAAACTTCTGGGGAAGGAGAATGAATCCTTCAGCTTTGTGAACAAAGGCAACACCAGGAAACCCTCGGCTTATATTCCACAAGGTGAAGAAACGTGGGGTATGGCACAGCCAATTAGAAGATTCTTGTCTCCTCAATGCTTTAGTAAACTGAGTCTAAGATTGTAATAAAGGTTTTGGCTGTTATATCCCATTTCAGGCTAATTAGTCAGTGCTGAAACCTACTTACTCCCTAAATGGTATTTTTTTTTTTTTATCTTTTTTACCGCTACTGTCTAGCCATACTTTCCCTATCTGCTTTTCTGTGACTGATTTTGAAATATAAATATAAGACTTTGCATTTATCCCTTGTAAAGTTTCTTTTTGTTAGATGTGGCCCTTCTTTCCAGTCTTTCATGGTCTTATCTGGTGATCCATTGTGTTGGATTTCCCTCAAGCTTAATACTATCCACCAAAGGGATTAACACTCTGCTTATGCCATCTTCCAAGGGACAGATAAAAATACCGAATAGCAAAGACGGAGTCCTGTGACACTCCACAAGAAACCTCTTTCCAAGTTGGCATCCACCTATCAATCATAGTTCTACAGACTGTGTTGCTTCACAAGTTCTGAATACACCTCAGTGAACTACCACAGATGTGAGACACTGTCAAATGCCTTTCTGAAATATAGGCATATTGTGTCTGCATTTCCCTGTTCTGCCAGTCTGGTAACTTTGTTTAAAAAAAAAGTGTAAAAATGGTCACTCTGTGGGGGAAGATCTGTGTGAAAGGCAAAGTTGCTGCTAGGGGAGATGGGTAAATTCAATTTGTAAGACTTCATTTATTATCCCACCAATGCTGGAATCTTTTCTTTTTTTTTTCCTCTTCCTTCCTTTTTTTCTTTTCTCTCCACTTGTCATCTCTTCCTTCCTCCTCTCCTCTCCTTTCCTTCCCTCTCATCTCCCCTTCCTTCCCTCTTTTTCCTTTTTTCTTTCTTTCTTTCTTTCTTTCTTTCTTTCTTTCTTTCTTTCTTTCTTTCTTTCTTTCTTTCTTTCTTTCTTTCTTTCTTTCTTTCTTTCCTTCCTTCCATTCTGTTATGTCATATGTATTAGAAATAGCAAGTTTTCCAATATAGCTGGAAAGTAAAGTGTGTAAAGGACAGTACCATGCAGTAAACATGGAAGGCAGACTGAAATCAGTCTACAAAGGACTTTTAAATGCCGACAGAAGCATCTGTATTTTATCCTAGAGGTAAGAGGGAGCCATAGGAGTTTCTTGAGTGGAAGAATAATATGTTCAAACCTGTGCTTTAACTTATCAGCCATATGGAATTTGTATTGAAAAGGAATGAAACCAATTACTAGACAAGACCACTGAAATAGTCCAGGTGAAAGACAGAAAGGCAGATAGGGAGGGAAGAAACGAGAAGCAAAGAGAAACAGCGACAGTTGATGAGTAACTGAACTAAGTTATCAGCTATGAGTGGAGAAAAGAGAACTAATGCAGGAGAGAAAAAAAAATAAACAAAATTCAGTAATTGAATAGAGATGAATGGAAAAGGGGAGGGATATAAGTAAGATATGGCATAAGTAAGGAAATAAAAAGGAAGGGAGGTATCAGGAGAATGTTCATGAGGTGTTTTTTGAACACATTGAGTATGAGATGCCTCTGAGACAACCATTTGGCAATGTCCAATAGAGAATCAGATAGAAAAAACAAGAGTTATGGTCTATGGAGGTAGAACATTTGTGGATAATGATCAGATCAAGGTTATGAATTGAGGGTGCAGATCATAGTAACTGAAGAATTGGGAAGCAAAGATGGTAAAAGGGAAATCTACCTGCAAACCAAAGCCCCCAAATATAAGGCTAAGATTTGGGGTAGAAAGGAAGACTGTAAGCCAGGTACTATTGAAAAAGGAGGGAGAGGGGAGGCTAGGTGGCGCAGTGAGTAGAGCGCCGGCCCTGGAGTCAGGAGTACCTGAGTTCAAATCCGGCCTCAGACACTTAACACAAAAAACTAGCCATGTGACCTTGGGCAAGTCACTTAACCCCAACTGCCCTTCAAAAAAAAAAAGCAAAAAAAAAAAAGCAAAAGGAGGGAGAAAGATCTGGAGGTTTATAAAAAACCAGCCACCAGGATCTCATAGGATGCATAGCTAAATGCGGGACCAGCTTTTACCTATGTAGGGAAGGACCACAAAGTAGAAAAGAAATGCAAGGAGAAATGGCAACATGGCAACACTGGCAATCAACAAACACAAGAAAGGGAGCAGGAGGCTTCTTAAAAGCAGTTAAGAATTTTGTAATTTGGGAGGTTATGCCAAGTAAAAAAACACTTTCTTTAAGAGATAAAATCAAATCTTTGACCAACAGGAGAAAAAAATGGGAAGCATGGAGAAATTAAGAACACCGTCCCTCCCCCCCTTATGTTCTTTGTTTTTTCTCCAGCAAAGTACCACAGCGGAATGCACGTTGCTTTTAGAATAAGGAAGCTTGGGCTGGATTCCCAGTTCTGATACTTATTAGCTATGTGACCTTGTACAGAGAGGCAGCAGAGTGGTAAAGGGTGCTAGATTTGGAGTTAGGGGGCCTGGATTCAAATTCCAGCTCTGCCACTTGCTACCTGTGTGATCTTGGGAAAGTCACTTTGTCTATGTAGGCCTCAGTTTTCTCATCTGTAAAATAAGGTGGGGGGTCTTAGACTAGATGACCTCTCAGGTCCCATTTCAGCTTTAAATCTATGATCAAGTCAATAAGCGTCTATGTGCAAGGCAGTGTGTTAGGAGTGAGGGAAATAAAGAAAAAAAGAACCCAATCAATTAATTACTAATAATTCTAGTTTACTCCATCTCTTTAAACTTCAATTTACTCATTTGAAAACTATTTGTACTGTTTCCCTCACAGGGTTGTTGGGAAGAACCTGTTTCATAATCTATAAAGTACTATAGAAGTATGAGCTGTTATTATACATATGAGGCTTTGTTTCCTTTTGCTCACTACTACTGACTGGGTGGACTTTCTTCACTGGATCCTAATGTTGGATGCTGTCCATAAGGAGTGAGGTGGCAGTCCTTCTGGAAGAAACCAAGAAGTCACCTCCTCCAATCTGAACTTCAAAAGGAATCCCCTCCATCCCATTCCCAATAAGTGGTGGTCAGCTAGCCTTCAATCAATCAATTAAATCGAATCAATCAAAGAGCATTTATTACTACTGTATACCTGGCACCATGCTAGCTGTTGAGGGTACAAAAACAAAGAATGAAACAATCCTTATTGACAGTAAGTTGATGTTCCAAAGAAAGAGACAAGAACATATAAAAATACATACAGCATATAAAGTTAATTGGATTTGTTTTGCTTTAGTATAATTAAATATTAAAAAGAAAAGGCTTTTATTAGGGGGGATAATTGGAAAAAGTGGGTGAATACTGATAATGATGGAAGAAAAGAAAGAAAACACACCAATACAGCATTAAAAATAGATAAGAAGGAATTTCTGAAGGGGATACAGGTAAGCAGGGCAGTATTGTTATTACCATGTTAAATATATATTTTAAAATATATGTAGTTTTATATACAATCTTTTTCTGTATTTGTATTTGGAAATGTTCAGGTTCATCAATGTTTAAATTCATAATGAAAACACACACATACTCGTACAGTATATTTATGTATATAATATATTTATAGGTGTGTATATATATATATATATATATATATATATATATACTTATAAAATATATGTATGTGTTTTTGTGTATAAAATAAAAGGAATCTCAGCCTCTCCTAAGTAGGAAGCAGAGGTAATAGTCAATGCCACTTGAGGAAAGATATAGCACAGGTCCTGGTTTTCCTTTTATCCTGTCCTTAATCCACCCTTTTTGGCTTCATAGGGTGTGGAGAAGGCAGTTTGACAGAGCTGACAAAGCACAGAATTTAAGAGCCAGAAAACTTGGGTTCAAATCCTGACACTGCTATTTATTACCCATGTGACTTTGAGTGTCAAATCATCTCTCTGGGTCTCAGTGGTGTGTGTGTTTTTAAAAAAATTTAATCTGGAAAATAAACCAGAACCAGACAAGCTCTAAGGTTTCTTACTCGTCTAAATGAGCCTAAGAGGAAGTGCCACCTTGATTTCAGCTGAAAGAGGGACTTTTGGAGGAGACATTCCTTTCTATCCTTTCCCACAAAGATCTCTAGCAAGAGACCCACAATTTGTCACTCCAACTACACTATACCCTTCCTTTTTTCTCTTGGATTTCATACTGTTTGTTTGTTACATCTGTAATTTGTTTCTTCCTAAATTAAAAGTATTTTCAAACAATTTTATATTTTTCAAAAACCAAGCCATACACACAGCCTCCCTTACTCAAAGTCTATATAATCTTTCCTGCTCCTTATTCAATTCAAACAGCATTTATTTAAGTGATCACTTTGTGCATGCCACTGTGCTGGTCCCTCACCACTTGGGGGGTAACACCACAGACAGGGTACCATCCCTGATTGCAAGGAGCTCACTCTCTGAGGAGGAGGGGAGGAACCATCCAAAACATCTGGAATAACCAGGGAAAGTGAGACAACTTCAAGGGAAGGGATAGGGAAAAGTCCTATGAGAAGGAAACACCTGAGTTAGAAGTAGAAGGCCTTGGAAGAAGTAGAAGACTTCAACAAAGATGGTAGTGGAAGGGAGAACAGTGGAGCAAAACCAAGGAGATAGTAGAAGGCAGAATGGGATTAGAGAGGAAGGAAACAAGCCTTTATTAATAAGTACCTACTATGTGCCAAGAACTGTGTTGTGTCCTCACAACAACCCTGGGAAGTATGTGCTACTACTATCCCATTTTACAGTAGAGAAAACTGAAGCAGACAGGTTAAATGACTCGTCTGACAGTCACACAGCCAGTAAGTGTCTGAAGTCAGATTTGAATTCGAGTCTAGTCCTCTATCCATCATACCATCTAGAGCAGCGGTTCTCAACCTGTGGGTTATGTTCAATTTGTAACAATGAAAATACATCCTGCATATCAGATAGATTCATAACAGTAGCAAATTACAGTTATGAAGTAGCAACAAAAATAATTTTATGGTTGGGGGTCACCACAACATGAGGAACTGTATTAAAGGGTTGCAGCATTAGGAAGGTTGAGAACCACTGTTCTAGACCTATGACTACATTAGACTGCAAGCTCCTTGAGGACAGGAACTGTCTTTTGCCTCTTTTTGTATCCTAATGCTTAGCACTGTGCTACATAGTAGGTGATTATTAAATATTAATTGATAATTGCTCCTAGTGAACAATAAGCAGAGTAGTCCAATTTGGCCAGAACAGAGTAAAAGGAAGAAAACAGTCTGAGACAAGGCTAGAAAAGTTGATCTGGCTGGAGCGAGGTCACTGGAGGCCTTGAATGCCAAGATAGGGTGTTTATGCTTTATTTGGCAGGCAATGGTCATCTTCTGGTAGTTTTTTAAATAGAGAAATAACTGATTAAAGCAGTATGCTAAAAAGAGTGAAGAGGCATTATACCATCCCGAAAAAAATAATGGCTATGGAGTCAAAGGACCTGGGTTCCAATCTCCATCATAACTCTCACTACCAGTGTGAACTAGAGTAGCTCACTTAAGTTTTCATTCTCAAATTCTTTGCCTTTAAAATGTAGGTGAATGACTAAATAACTTCTAAGAGCCTTACCAGTTCTAAATTGGTAATTTTGAGATTACTTAGGAAGCATAGGAGAGTATGAATTGGAAAGGACAATGAGAATGGAGTAGGGGAGACCTACTGTGGATATTACAATGGTTGAGGAAAGAGGCAGTAAGGGACAACCTAAATTAGGATAGTGGTCTTTACAGTAGGGCAGCTAGGTGGCACAATGGGTAGAGTACAGGGCCTGGAGCCAAAAAGACATATCTTCTTGAATTCCAATCCAGCCTCAGATACTTACTAGTTGTGTGACCCTGGGCAAGTCACTTAACCCTGTTTGCCTCAGTTTCCTTATGTGTAAAATGAGCAGAAGGACATGGCAAAGCATTCTAGTATTTTTGCCAAGAAAACCCCAAATAGGGTCATGAAGAGCTGGGCATGATTGAAACAACTCAGCAAAAATTTTATAGTATAAAGGAAGACAGATTTAAGAAATATTATCAAGGTAGAATTATTGAGTCTTGGCAAATGACTGGATTGGAAAATGGGGAATAGTATAGGAGAAGAACAAAAAAAATTTTTTTTGAGGGAGGAAGGCAAGGCAATTGGGGTTAAGTGACTTGTGAAAGGTCACACAGCTAGTAAGTGTCGAGTGTCTGAGGTCAGATTTGAACCCAGATCCTCCTGACTCCAGGGCCAGTACTCTATTCAATGTGCCACCTAATTGCCCCAAGAGAGGAAAATTATAGATGAATCTGAGGGAGAGCACAGCAAGGTGGCTTACTGGAAGGACAGTAGTGCCATGAAAAGAAATTGAAAAATCCAGAAAAAGAATCAGATTTTGGTGAAGAAAATGAGTTTGGTTTGGCCCCTATTGTTTTTAAGGTGCCAGTAGGACATCCCAAGTGTGGAGATGTTCTACAAGGAATTATAAGTTCTGAAGAGCATTTGAAGATTGAGATAGAGATTTGGAGATCCTTTGAAAAGTGGTTCACAGAAGCCATGAGAATGGAAAAGGCTGAAGAAAGACACGAGGGCTGAGGACACAATACTGGGGATCACACATCTGGGAGGATGGGAAGATAGGCAGCCAGAGCAAGCCCTTTTTTAGTACTGCAGCTATGGATCATTCCAGAGTTCTTTTTTTCCTTTTTACTTTGTAGTCTTATAGACTTTTCCATTCTGTGTAGTCTGTTATTTTTTATGTAATTCAGCAAAAAAAATTAATTGGATTTGGGTTGGAATCTTGCTTCTGCTTTATCCCACATTAAGGTCTGGCCTCGGTTCCCTTACCTGCAAAATGCAGGGATTTGCCTGGGTGACTTCAGAAGTGTCCTCAACAAGTTTTCTTCTATGCCTTTTCTCTCTCTGAGGTAATAATGCAGCACCTGAGCCTTCCCATATTTCTTGGCAGCATGCACATTTTTCATTCTTAATGGCAACATGGAATTAAGGAGGCCCTTCAGCTTGTTGACAATGATCTTCCTAAAATAAACTAACCAGAACTGAACATAATATTCCAGATGTGGTCATCCCAGGGCGGTAGAGAGAGGGACGATTACATCATTCTTTCTGAACATTATCTGTGTCTCGTAGGAGCCTGTGATGACAGTAGCTTTCTCGGTTGCCACATCATACTAACAAGGTAGCATGGATAGAAAGCTGGCCTCGGTCATGAACTTGGGTGCATTCCTCACAGCAGATGACCCTTGCAGGCAAGCCACAATCACTCAATGTGCTAAACTACTCTCTTAGAGCAGGGAACAGTCAGCCCTGATAAAGTTTACTTATTCATGCATTTCCCATATCAATGAAAGGTCCAGTTCCTGTGTCCAGGTCTTGTGACCCTATTGACATATACTGGATCTGCGTATGACTAAAAACCTCTCAGCTCCCTTCTAGTTGAACTGCCCTCCACAGTGGGTTTGTGAAGGTGACAGTCTTTTAACCCAAGCACAAGATGTTATATTGCTTGGTAGACTTGTCAAAAGTCTCACTCACTTGCAGCATGTCTTCAGGTAAATCACTTCAGCTTCCCACGGTACAGTTTGCTCATCTGTAAAATGGACATAGTAATCCTTATGCTCCCTACCTCTCAGCGCTGCTGTGAAAACAGTGCTTTGTAAAATAGCATTCAAATTCAAGTTATGATTGGCAGCTTGCTTTCATTGTGGTTCCTGGGGAATACCAGGCTGCACTGTGACCAGTAGTGTATGAATTCATCTGCTTCCCCACTGCCTTTCCAACATCGAGGGTTTTTCATTATTTTTATTGTTGCTAAGTTAACACATCTAAAGCGGTACCTCATAATTGTTCAAATGTGGTGTTTTAGTGCTTTTTTTGGAGGGGAAAGGTAGGGCAATTGGAGTTAAATGACTTGCCCAAGGTCACACAGCTAAGTTTTTTGTATTAAGTGTCTGAGGCCAGATTTTAACTCAGGTCCTTCTGACTCCAGGTCTATTGCTCTATTCCCTGTGGCACCTAGCCACCTGTCAAATGTGATTTTAAAAAAAAGTTTGGAATAGCACTAAATATTTCCCCAAGTGTTTATTTCCCACTTGTTTTACTTTTTTTTGGTGAACTACTTGTTCGTTTCCTTAATAATATTTGTCCATTAAGAGCCTGGGTATTACCCTTATAGATCTTTATTATTGATTTCCTGTAAGATTTGGAAATCTAGTTTTTGCTGGCCAAATAATGATGCTAATTAGCACTTATATAGCACTTTACAAACATGATCTCATTTTGTTCTCACAACCCTGGGAGGTAGGTGTTATTATTTATGCCCATTTTGCAGACAACAAAACTGAGGCTTGCCCAGGTCACACAGCTAGTAAGCATCTGAGGCTGAATCTGAATTCAGCTCTTCCTGACTCTAGGTCCAGCAGTCTATCAACTGCACCACCTTGCTGCCTTGTGATTACTTTGCCTCCGTCATTCACTGCTTTGCTCTCTCTTTAGTTTTATTATTTTAAATTGTACATTAAATATATATATAAATATATATACGTGTATATGTATGTATGTATAACATCAAACCGATCAAACACAGCTAATGTTTAATGTAATGTTTCTTCTGTTGCTTTGGGTGTCAAGTACTTACATCCCTTCCAAGGTAGACACAAGTTGTTGGTCAATCATTTTTCAGCTGTGTCTGACTCTCTGTGACCCCATTTGGGGTTTTCTTGGCAAAGATACTCAAGTGGTTTGCCATTTCCTTCTCCATTTTACAAATGAGGAAACTGAGGCAGACAGAGGCTAAGTAACTTGCCCAGGGTCACAAAACTAGCAAGTGTCTGAGGCCAGATTTGTACTCAGGTCTTTCAGATTCCAGGCCTGCCACTCTATGAGTCCACGCCACGCTTCCATTTTTTTCCCCCTAATTTATTCCTCACTCCATCTGACATTTGTTGTACTTCAAGGAATAAAGGAAGCAGTGTAATACAGTGGGCAGAGCAGAATCAGAGGACTGGGTTTGAGTCCTGACTCTCGGCAAGCCTGGGCCTCATTTTCTTCATCAGTAAAATGAAGGAGGGGAGCCTGATCACCTATTAAGGCCTCCTCTCACCTTAAAGCTGTGAGCCAATGTTCTAAATTTATTTTCCTCCATATAATCTAATTTTACCCAGCAGCATTCATTACATGATAATTTATTATCCATTATTTTATTTTACCTGGTTTATCAATGATTAAGATTTTATATATGATTTTATCTGTTTCTGAAATCATCATTCTAATCTATTTTTTCTATTTTCCAACAGAAACCAAGTAAGTACCAGATTGTTTTAATTAAAAAAAAAAAAACCCAAAACAACCCAACTATCTTTTCTGTTAAATTGTGGATGGGTCAGTTTCACCCCCCATCATTCAATTGAATAAACATTTTAAATAATAATAACTGACATTTAAGTTGCATTTTATGGTATGTGAAACACATTATACACATAACCTAAATTGAGTCAGGCAGGTACTACAGATATTATCTCAATTTTTCTAGATGTGAGGCTTAGAGACGTCCAATGATTTTCACATGGTCACACATGTTAACTGTCACTGGCATATTTTGAACCCAGGTCTTCCTTGCTCTGTGTATCTGATGCAGATCTCAGACTTTTTGATCTCAGTATCCCTTTAAAATCTTAAAAATTATGGAGGAATTCTCACCCTGCCCTTCCATCCCCCAAGATTTTTTGTTTAAGTTATATCCATCTATAATTACCACATTAAAAATTAAAGTATCTTAGTATTATTAGGAAAAAAGTTTACCCTGAAAAGTCTTTGAAAGGGTCCCTGGAAACCCCCAAGTTCCCAATGTCATACTTTAAAAATCACTGCATTATACCCTACTGCTGCTCTTACTAAGAGGGGCAGCTAGGTGTCATAATGAGATAAAAGTGCTAGGCCTGAAGTCAGGAAGACTCATTTCCCCTGAGTTCAAATCTGGTCTCAGACACTAACCAGCTGTGTGACCCTAGAAAAATCATTTAACCATGTCTGCCTTGGTTTCCTTATCTGTAAAACGAGCTGGAGAAGGAAATGGCAAACCACTCCAGTATCTTCACCAAGAAAACCCGAAATGGGGTCACAAAGAGTAGGGACATGACTAAAATGACTGAACAAAACAAATTCTTACTATGTACAAGGTACTGTTCTTGGGATTAAAAAATAAATAAATGAAACTTCTTACAAGAACTTAAATTCTATTGAAATTACTTTTTCCCCTCAGTCTAACCTTTGATATCTTAATATATTTATTCTCTGTATAACTGTTACCTATCATCTTGTCCAACTTTATACAGACCCCACTTAGGTTTTTAATCATTACAGAGTTAAATCTATAAATTCAATTGGGGAGTAAATAGTGTTGTCATCTTTTCTAAGTTTTTTCTTTTTAAACAGGAAAAGAATACCTCTACTTATTTGCTGCTTTTTATTTTTGCCATTAAAATTTTATCATTATTTTTATATAGATGTACTACATACTAATGCCCAGTTATTTAATGCTTCTTGTCACATTACAAATTGAGTTATGACCTCTTCTTCCATGATCTCTTCCATGGGTCTATTTCCAGCATCTAGAGAAATGATTGATTTTTAAGGATTTATCTTAAGATCTTTAAAACTTCACTCAACTCATTTATTATATCTTTGGTAACTTTTTTATAAATTCCCTTGGCTTTTCTAAGCATATGATCATGTCATCTGTAAGGAGAAATATTTTAATCTTTTCCTTTCCAATATTTATCTCATGTTCTTTTTTTCCTGGCAAATTGTAATTACTAGCATTTCCAAATACTCTGTTGAACAGTGGTAGTGATAGGGGGCACCCTTGATTCATTTTTTTTTTAAAGGAATACAGCTAACAGCTCTTCAATGAAAACTATGCCGTCTTTTGGTTTTGAATAAAGATGATTTGTCACATTAAAGAAAAAACTTTTTAAAAATCATATTTGGATTTTTATTAAGAATGGTTGTTGAATTTTATCAGATATTTTTGGGACCTACTGATGTGATCTTACGATCTGCTGTTGTTCCATTTGAAGTGATTACCAACCTTAGCTCATTTCCCTCATATTAAATACTCATGGGATAAACTCTACTTGGTAGTAGTAAGCTATTCTTTTTAACATATTTCTGACTTCTGTTTGCCAAAATTGGATTGAAGAGTTTTCTATCTATATATTTACACATGAGATTGGCTTGTAATTTTCTTTTTTAAATGTGGACTTCATCAAGGTTTAGAATCAAGATCAGGTCTGGCTCATAAAGAAAACTGGGCAATATATCATGACTTTTAACTTCTATATTTAGAAACAGCTCCTGCAGTATAGGGATTATGTTTTTGGAATTATGAAAAAAGATTTCCATCAAGTGCCAGACTGATATCCACTCTTTAAAAAACGAACTTCCTCCCTGTTACTGGTCCTCCCAAGTTGTTCTAGTCTTCATCATTATCATCACCATGACTACCACCATCATCGTTCTCATCATAATGGAAATTTATATCACACTTTCAATAAACATTTATTAAGTGCCTCCTATGTGTTAGGCGCTGTATTAAGCACCTGAGTACAAAAAGAGGCAAAAGGAGTGGTTAGGTGATACAGTAAATAGAGCAGGGGCCCTGGAGTCAGGAGGACCTGAGTTCAAATTTGACCTCAGACACTTAACACAAAAAACTAGCTGTGTGACCTTGGGCAAGTCACTTAACCCCAATTGCTTTACCTTCCCCCCTCCAAAAAGCAAAAAAAAAAAAAATCTAATGGGGGAGACAACAAACAAACAAACATGTGCAAACTAGTTATATACTGGATAAACAGGATATATAGAGAGGAGGGAAGGCACTAGAATTAAGAGGTATTGGGGAAAGCCTTCCTGTAGAAGGGATTTTAGCTGGGACTTAAAGGAAGCCAGTAGACCTTTAAAGATGAGGAGGAAGAGCATTCCAAGCATGGGGGCCAGCTGGAGAAAATGCCCAAAGCTGAGAAAGGGAGTGTCTTGTTTGTGAAAAAACTGTTGCTCTACCAAAGAGGTTGGGAGTAAGGTTTAAGGAGATTGGGAAGGTAGGAGGGGGCTGGGTTACAAAGGGCTTTGAAAATCAAATAGAGAAAATTCTGTATTTTGTTCTGGAGGCAATAGGGAGCCACTGGAGTTTATTGAGGTGGGGGGCAGGGAGTGGGAATTACGTGATTGGACCTGTGCTTTAGGGAAATCAGTTTCTTGGCTGAATAGAATATGAATTCAACAGAGGAGAGACTAGAGGCAAGCAGGTTATTACAAGAGACCAGGCATGAGGTGTTGAGGGCCAGCACCAGAGGGGTGGCATTGTCAGAGGAGAGATTCATATTCAAGAAGTGAGAGGTGATATTGACAGTCCCTGGCAAAAGAGACCATAGAGGTGACCAGTGGAAGGATCAGAGTATAACAACTAGGTTTGGAGGACTGAGGGACGGGGAGGATCGTGATGCCCTTCGAAGTAATAGGTCAGGAAGAGAGATAATGAGTTCAGTTTTGGACAAGATGAGTTTAAGATGTCTATGGGACATCTGCTTCAAGATGTCTGAAAGCAGCAGGAGAGAATCAAGATGGGAGTTCAGTAAAGAGGCTAGAGCAAGTTAGGTAGATTTGAGAATTGTCAGCATGGAGATGGTAATTAAATTCATGGGAGCTGATAAAAATCATCAAATGAAGCAGTAATATTGGGTTTAGATTTGTGATTTCATTGGCATAGGGAATCCTTGAGTGAGAAAATTTCCTCTACCAACAGGAGTCCATACCTTCTCTGCAATTTACAGTAGAGAGCATCTATTCTTAAAGCATGTTTAGTATCTGTATATTTTCTCCCCCAGAGAGCCAATTGTTAAATATTTTACTATCAAATCACTGAGTATGTTAAGTTTCTGTAAGATGTGTCTGGGGGTGGGGTATAGGACAAAGAAAGATATACTAAGTAACCTAACAAAATAAATGCATTGAAGTTGCAAAACAAAGAATTGTGAAAGGTGTAAGGGGGAAGGCTATTAAGAAGGATAAGTGTTACCTTTTATCAAAATGTAGTTACTCTGTTTATCTCTTTTAGTTAAATTTATCTTAGCCCTAACTTTGAGATCATAAGCATAATAAATTCTACCCCAAGCCTCTATTAAAAAAATGTTCAAGAGACCCTGGGGATCTGGAGATCCTTTCAGGGGGTCTATAAAGTCAAAATTATCTTCACATTAATAATAATAAAACATATTCATTTCCAATAAGCTAAACATTGATAGATATAACACACAAATAAACTCTTTGAGATCCTCACATTTTTAAGGGCTAGCTAGGTTAGCAGCTCTGGAGTCAGGAGGACTTGAGTTCAAATCCAGCCTCAGCCATTTACTAGATGTGTGACCCTGGGCAAGTCACTTAACCCTAATTCCACCCCCACCCTCCCCCCCAAAAATTCAGAGGGGTCCTGAGACCAAAAAATTTTAGAATAGCTGAAATAAGTTAGAGAATTGCTTAGAACACTGAAGAATTAAGTAATAGATAGCCAATTGCGTGTCAAGAGGCTGGACTGGAACCCAGGTTTTCTGTAAGATTTACAAAATGCTTTTCTGAAAAGCAACCCCTATGAGTTGATGCTACAGGTATTATTATCCCAGTTTTCTTTTTTTTAAAACATATTTCCACATTAGTCGTGTTGTAAAAAAAGAGTCAGAACAAAAGGAGAAAACCATGAGAAAGAAAAAAAGAGAGAGAAACCACTATGCTTCAACCTGCATTTAGCCTCCACACTTCTTTCTCTGGATGTAGACAGCATTTCCCATCATGAATCTTTTGGAATTGTCTTAGATCATTGCATTGCCGAGAAGAGCTAAGTCTATCAAAGTTGGTCATCCCACTATCTCCATTTTCTTTCTTTCTCTTGTTTTTGCTTTTTTTGTGGGGGGAAGGCAGAGCAATTGGGGTTAAGTGACCTGCCCAGGGCCACACAGCTAGTGTGTGTGTATGTGTGTGTGTGTGTGTGTGTGTGTGTGTGTGTGTGTGTGTGTGTGTGTGTTGTGTCTGAGGCCTGATTCGAACTTAGGTCCTCCTGACTCCAGGGCCAGGTGACACTGTGCCACCTAGCTGTCCCTATCCCCATTTTCTTGATGGAGGAAGAGGGGAGATCTAAACCAATGCTTTCCTCAGTGTAGGAACTCTCAGTGTAGAAACTACATCCAGGGGCAGCTACATGGTTCAGTGAACAGAGCACCAGCCCTGAAGTCAGAAGGACCTGAGTTCAAATGTGACCTCGGATGCTTAACACTGGTTAGCTGTGTGATCTTGGGCAAGTCACTTAACCCCAATTGTCCTGCCTTCTCCCCTCCAAAAAAAAAAAAAGACAAAAAATAAAATTAAGAATAAAAAAAAAGAAACTACATCCCCATCCATGCAGATCAAGGTCGTTAAAGAGTTTCCTGGGGCACTGAGAGGGTAACTTGTACATGGTCACATAACCAGTATGTGTCAGAGGCAGGAATGGAACTTCTTGATGCCTGTCAGTCCCATTTTACTTATTTTTTTTTAAATTTAATTTATTTTTGGAGGGCAATTGGGGTTAATGTTAAGTGACTTACCCAAGGTCACATGGCTAGTTTTTGTGTTAAAGTGTCTGAGGCTGGATTTGAACTAAGGTCCTCCTGACTCCAGGGCTGGTTCTCTATTCACTATGCCACCTAGCCACCCCAGTCCCATTTTACAAAGGAACCTTAGGCTAAGAGAAATGAAGTGACTTGCCCATGGTTACACAGTTGGTATGTGGCAGGGCCTGGGCTTGAATCTGAGAGTCCAAGTCCAGATTTCTTCTACTATCTCTCTTCCATTAGCTTCTCTGGCTTCACCTAGATTTATAATTTCCTAACATATAACAGGAGTCTAGGTTAACATTTGAAAAAAAACCTTCATAATCAATTTTATTGAACAAAATGTATTTTTATACCTTTTTGTTTGTTTTTGGTTTGTTTTTTGGAAGGGAAAAGGTCTGAGGTCAAATTTGAACTCAGGTCCTCCTGACGCCAAGGCCAGTGCTCTATTCACTGTGCCATCTAGCTGCCCCTATTTTTATATCTTTGTAAAACAAATTGCTATGTAATTAGTAAATAAGTATTTATTAAGCACCGGCTATGTACAATAGCTGTGCTAAGGGCAGGGGATACAAAGAAACATAAAAGACTGTCCCCACTCTCAAGGAATTCACAGCCTAATGAGGGAGAAAAATATTAAAACAATTACACACAAACAAGCTATATTTAGGACATATAATAATAAATTGGAGATAAGAAGCAGAAGGGAGGCAGTAGAATTGAGGGAGAACAAGAAAGTCTTTTGGTAGAAGATAGGATTTTACCTGAGACTTGAATGGAGCCAGGGAAGTGAGAAGGAAGAGATGAGGAAGGAAAACATTCTAGACATGGGGGAGGAGGAAAAACAGAGAAAGAAGGAGGGGGGAGAGGGGAGGAGAGAGCAGAGGGGGAAAGAGAGAGAGATAGAGAGAGAAGAGGGAGAGAGAGAGATGAGCAAAGAGGAGGAAGAGGAAGAGAGAGGACAGGAAGGGAGGGAGAGAAAGAGAGAAGAGAGAGAAAAAGAGAGAGAGAAAATAGCAACCAAGAAATAAAAGAAAAAATGACAAATACAAAATAGACAAATGAAATAAGACAAACCTCTAATTGGTCAGGAAGGACTTAAATACTCCATTATCAGAATAAGAGGTACCTTAATTAGAACTGAATCTCTACAATCAGGCATTGACTAAAATCACAGAATCTTATTTGAGCTGAAATAATAAACCACAGACATGAGCAATGTGGAATCACATATATGTGTTTAATACATAAATGAAGAGATACATGCAAGCTTTTAAAATGATCTCTTTATATATCTCATTTTCTGAGTTTTGCTTTTTTCTTTTTATGATAATTTTGTTCAGTGCCTCATCAATTTTATGAACATTTTTTCAAAAGCTTCTTGGTTTATTATTTTTTTTAGTCTCATTGCTTCCCATCCAATTTTGCATTTTATTTTGCTTTGATGTTTATTTCCTTCCTTCTATTTGCTTTTGATTTATTCTATGCTCTTCCTAGAGTTTTCCAGTACAGGCATAATTCATTGTATTTCACTTTCTTATTTGTTAATGTAGGCATCAAGCATCGTGAATTTTCCTCTGAGAACAGCTTTGCTCATAAATTCTCCTATGTACTGCTTATATTTTCACCCTTAATTAAATAATCTGTTCTTATTTTCTAAAATTTTCCAGTTGACCCAAAGTTACTATTTTAAAATTTGTTTTGTTCTTCAGTTGTATCTGACTCTTCATGACCCCATTTTGGGTTTTCTTGGCAGAGATACTAGAGTGATTTGCCATTTCCATCTCCATCACATTTTACAGATGAGGAAACTGAGGCAAATAGGGTTAAGTGACTTGCCCAGGGTCAAACAGCTAGTAAAAATATCCACATTTGAACTCAAATCTTCTTGACTTTAGGCCCAGTGCTTTATCCATTGTACCATATAGCTGCCCTTATTTTAAAATAGGCATGTGGAAAGTTTATATTAAATGCTTAGTAATTTTTTTGTTTTTTCTTGTATTTTGGTCCAAAACTGTGGTACATATGCTATCTTTTAAAAAAGATGACTAGCTAGATGGCTCAGTGAATAGAGCACTGGCCCTGGAGTCAGGAGGACCCGAGTTCAAATCTGGCCTCAGATGCTTGACACACTTACTAGCTGTGTGGCTTTGGGCAAGTCACTTAACCCCAAATGTCCTCCAAAAAAAAAAAGCAAAAAAAAGATGACTAATATTTTCTTTCCACTCACATCTTTATTGTAGCATAGAGGAGCCCATAGGGCACAGTCTAGGGGAAGGTGTGAGGGATTTAGAGGGTTAAAGGATGTAGGTTTGAATGCCGGTTCTGCCACTGAGTACCTGTGTGACTTAACCTCTCTGATTCTCAATTTTCTTATTGAAAATGAAGGATTAGGGGCAACTAGGGGGCTCAGTGAATAGAGCACTGGCCCTGGAGTCAGGAGGACCTGAGTTCAAATTCGGCCTCAGATACTTGACACATGTACTAGCTGTGTGACCTTGGGCAAGTCACTTAACCCCAATTGCCTTGCCTTCCCCCCTCCAAAAGAGAAAAAAAAACCCAGAAAATGAAGGGTTGTACTAGATGAATGTGGTCCTGGCTTCTCAAAGGCTGTAACAGTGGAACACATACTCTTGAATGTCTTGTAAAGCTGGAAGGGCTTTGATTGGAAACTTTGCAATAGACAGATTATTATATATATATATATGGAGCCTCAGTGACATCCCACAGAATCTGAGTGGTAGAGAGAATCTCAATAGAGTCCTTTGAAGTTTCTGAGGTACTTTCCTCACCCCAACTCTGGGGAATAAGTGGAACAAAAGTTTTTAAAACCATTTTGGATAAGATGAAACTGAGGCTTGAGCTGGCTAAGGGACTTGGCCAAGGCCATCCAGCTAGTACGTTTAAGAGCCAGTATTTAAATTCTGGCTCTGCTGATTTTTATTTGTACTTAGTCTTCTGATTTTAAGTATGGCATTGCTATTCAAGGTGCTTTTAAAAAATTAATTAAACTTTTTTTTCTATGAATAAAAATGTTTTTCTCTTTCTTCTACCTCTCCTCCTCCATTAAAAAAAAAGAGCAAACCACTTATAACAAATATGCACAGGCAAGCAAAACAAAACAAGTTCCCGAATTGGCAATGTCCAGCTGCTTCTCTATGCTAAACCCAGCAGCTTCCAACAAGGTAATGAATTTGGGATTTGGGGTGGGGTCATAACAAAGAAACTCTTTTAACTGTCTACCAAACTGTGGATGCACTGAGTTCTATATATGTGGAAGTGTGCAAACCAATGAAATTCTAAATCTTTTAAAGTATTAGCATGAGAGCCCCATGTAGGATCAATCTGTGGAGGATCTATGTATACCTTAAGTACAAAGACTGAAGATCGTCTAATTTTTCCAGAGTAGTTCTTTCCATAAATTAGTTCATTTCCGACTTGTTAACCATATTGCTCATGTCTATGGTTTATTATTTCAATTCAAATATGATTCTGTAATTTATTCAGTGCCTGCCAGGCACTCAGCTCTGATTGAGGCACCTCTTATTTTTATAATGGAGTATTTAAGTCCTTCCTGAGCAATTAGAGATTTGTCTATTTCATATTTGTCACTTTTTCTTTTATTTCTTTGTTGCTACATTCTTTGAGGAGATAGATTCAGGATAGGTACTTCTTCTATGGCCATCTTAAAACCCTTTCTGAAAGGGAAGGAAGTATCTCAGCAGAAATCCTAGAAACATAAGCATAACACTCGGTCATGTGTTCATTCTCCCTCCCTCCCTCCCTCTCTCTCTCTCTCTCTCTCTCTCTCTCTCTCTCTCTCACACACACACACACACACACACACACACACACACAGAGATGCTGGGTGATAACAACTGACTCTGGCCTTTCCATCCAGTCTAATCCTAAAATCCAAAGAACAAAAGTGTGCTCTCCAAAGTCAGTCCCCCCTCTGACATTCTGCCTCAGTAGAATCAGAGCAGTTGTCCTCAAGCAATCACCAGTATTGATGAACTTGGAATCACAGCACTCAAGAGTCTGAGGGGGCATGAGAGGCCATTTAGTACAACTCCCTGAAGAAGAGTAAGTTTTACTACACATCTGACAAGTGGTCATCCAGTCTTTATTTAAAGATTCTCTATTAAGGGAGTACCCACTGCATTTGGGGAAGTGAGGTGGCACCATGGATAGAGTCCTGGACCCAAAGTCAGGAAGACTCATTTCTGTGAGTTCAAATCCAGTCTCAGACACATCCTAGCACTCTGTGACCCTGGGCAAGTCACTTAGCCTCTGTCTCAATTTCTTCAACAGAAAATGTGGATTACAATAGCATTTACCTGGAAGAGTTTTTGTGAAGGTCAACTCAGATAATAATTATAATTGGAACAATGTCCAGTATATAGTAGGTGCTATATAAATGTTAGCTATTATTATTTTATGGTATAGATTTTTTTCTTAATCAAGCTTAAATGTACTGATATGCCACTTCAATTTCTTCAAATGTAAAATAGAGATAATAAAAGCCCACCCAGGTTTGTTGTAAGGATCAATAAGATGTTTGTAAAGCACTTAGCACAGTGCATGGCACACAGTAGGTACTTAATAAATGCTTATTTCTGTCTATCCTTCCATATTACCCTGTTGACTCTGAGTGTGCCCTTCTCTTTTTTGTCATCTTTTTCAGAAAAAAAAGTTGTCATACTTCTCCAATTCTGTACTTCCAACATTGATTCCTTGAACCCATGTGTAGTAATTTACATTTATCCAAATTAATCTTATTAGATTTGGCTCAAAAGTCTAGCCTGTCAACATCTTTTAGAATATCAGTTCTTTCATATATACTAACGATGTTATTTTCTTTTTTTTTTATTTTATTGACTTGTTTGTTTACTTTTAGGTTACAAGATTCAGTTTCAGAGTCACTTGAGTTTCAGATTTTTCTCCCCTTCCTCCCCACCCCCCACCATGGCGGCATACAATCATGTATAGGATCTGCAAACTCTTTCACATTGTACAATAGTCTGGTTGTATAGGTGTTATAGCCAATGGAGTGAACAATGAGAAAAGCCAAACAAAAGCCAAACATAACGATGTTATTTTTTCTAGTTTTCTTCTCTCTCATCACTAACTGAAGCACAATTTTGATGTAGCCATAGAAATACAATTCTACAATTGTTAGGAAAGTAAACCTGAAAGGCAGGAATAAGCCAAACCAAAAACAATAGGAGTTCTCTATTTATTTTGTGTTCTAAATTCTCAATAAACTAGACAGTTAACATATGATAACCTTATACCAACAGAATGGACTTGTTTTCTCCAATATTTACATTCCATCTTATCAGCAGGAAAAGGCCATAAAATTCATTTTCTCAGAGAGAACTTTGTCTGAAGAGAACTTTGAAGAAAAAAAAATCCACAGAACTTCACTGGCTAAGAGATCACTTTGAGTAGATCAGCTCTGAAGGAGATACCACATGTCAATCCCATTTTGGGGGTTGTGGGAAGGGTGGCCTTTGTATAAGATGTAGTATCTAGGGAGGTTTTAGGGATAACACTATGAAGGGCCACAAGGTGAGGGTCTGGGAGCACTGGAACCAAAATGGGCCCAGCTCATTGAAGAGGAAATCTGAGTGCTGAAGTCAAGATAATTTCAAGTGTAAGGAAGGTTGTAGCACCAGGGATTCTGGCAAAGGGTATAACCACTTGGGAGAATGACAAGTGGGTGTTGATCTTGGCCATAGCAAGGTGGGGCAGGAGAAGCAGAACAGGGAATGGGAAGTATATTGGAAGAACTTTAAAGACTACACGGGTTTCTGCAAATGCTAATATGAAACACTTAAGCCATAACAAAAGGCATTGTGAAAGAATTAGGAAGAATTGGGTCAAATACCCCACCTCACTTCCAACTAATTGTGTGAATAATGGGCAAGTCACTTAGTGTTTGAACCTCCATTTCATCATCCATGCATTGGGAATAATGCTCCCTGTGTAGCTGTTTCATAGGATTATTGTGAGAATGGGATAGTCACCGAACCCCCTCCCTAGATCACTCCACCCACATCCACAGTGTCCCAAATGTCTCAATGTCATTTTCTGTTATTAAAAGTTTTAAATTACACTAAGATTTTTGGTACAACAAATATCTATCATTGTGTAAGCTTTAAAGCACTATAATTTTTTTTATGTATAATCCATGTTTCCCTTTTTGGTCAGAGCTACTTTACATGGGGTGTTTCTTTTTACTCTAAATGTTATCCACAGTATCTGTTTGCTGAGACACGATTACCTCCACAGCCAGAACAAAGGGTTCAGAGTGCCCTTAACAAGAGACAGATAAAGCACAAGCTTCCGATTCTTGGAGTACCCAATTGTCAAGGGCCACATCATCCTCGCAATGAAATGATGCTTGATTTAAATTTATAGTGTTACATATCTGTTTATCACTTGCCATTAACAAGATGAAATCCTTTTAAATTTCAGTTCCAAATCCCTACCGGACATGATAGCTCCAGAATTCTGGCCAAAAAATTTTAATTCTCACCCAATTCAATGAGTTTGCAGGCTCTATAATTTAACCCCCTCCATGGATCCCTTACTCCCATAGGCTTTCCTTCTTCTTTGATGTCTCTGATCAGCTTTGGTACTTTTCCCTTCTCTGCATAATAGCTAAGTGGTATAGCAAACAGCACATGACCTGAAATCAGGAAGACCTGAGTTCAAATCCAGCCTCAGACTCTGAGTGTGTGAAGCTGGGCAAGTCACTTCTCTGTTGATCTCAGTTTCCTCAGCTGTAAAATGGGGAGTAATAACAATAGCACCTCCTTCCTAGGATTGTTGTTAAGGATCAAGGGATTGCGTTAAATTGACATAAAGAAAGGTCAAACTGGTTCCTGCCAAAGTGATTACTGATGGGGGTTTGGGTGGAGAAAGGGTAAGAGGCAGGGATGGGAAAGAATTGGCATTCAACAAACCAAGATGAGTATGGAGCATATAGTTCATGGTGCTGAAGGACCAAAGGTAGGAGGAAGGAAGGGGGCACAGGACTGGAATCAGAGTCAATAGAGACAACACAATGAAGTTCAAGTATCCTAGGAAGGTGAGAGAGTTCAGACTAGGCTGCAAGAGTATGGCACTCAGGGAGCAGTTAGGTAGTGCAGTGAATAGAGCAGCAGTCCTGGAGGCAGGAGGACCTGAGTTCAAATCCAGCCTCAGACACTTGACACACACACTTACTAGCTGTGTGACCTTGGGCAAGTCACTTAATTCCAATTGCCTTGTCTCCCCCCCTCCAAAAAAATAAAAAGTCTGGCCCTCAGATAAGCTGTTGGATCAAACACTAATATGAAGTTCTTTCAAGTTTGTCCTTAAATGTTCTCTAAGTTCTAGCAAAGTTTTTATGTGAAGCCACACCAGCCCCTGGCTTCCTCTAAATTCCCTCCAGCTGCAGGACTCCTGCCACTGGCTCCTTTTTCTCCAGGGCAGCCACTAACATAAGGAGAATATAGACTTTCTATTCCTTTCTCTCCTGCTCCCCACCCATCCCTCCTCTGGGATCCCCAGAGCCTCTTCCTTGTTTCTGCTGCCCTCTGAACTGCTAATAACTTCCCACCAACCAACTCTTAGGCTTTGTGCCTTCAAAAATTATTCACAAAAGCTGCTCTCAGAATGGAAATTGATGATCTAACAAACTGGAGGAGGTGGGGAAGAATTTGTAATATTTAAAAGGATATCAAAATCATCCAAAATGGATAAAGAAAATCAGAATAAAGAGTGGTATACAGTAGGGGGTATATATAGGAATGCCCTTGTGAATTCTTTCTTAACCCTTCTTCTGAGGCAATTCTAGCATACTAGATAGATTTCAGTATGATTGACTCAATAGCTAGATTGAAATACTGTATATGTGTATATATACATGTAGGGGTGTGTATATATACATATATGGGTGTATACACATACACATCTATATGGGTGTATATATATATATATATATATATATACACACCCATGGACAGACAGACAGATGCACACACATTTCTTTTCTTTTCTTTTTTTTGTTTTTTGTTTTTGTTTTTTTGCTTTTTGGAGGGCAGTTGGGGTTAAGTGACTTGCCCAAGGTCACACGGCTAGTTTTTTGTGTTAAGCGTCTGAGGCCGGATTTGAACTCAGGTACTCCTGACTCTAGGGCCGGTGCTCTATTCACTGCACCACCTAGCCGCCCCACACATTTCTTTTCTAAGAGAATGCAAGCCTCCTCAAGGGCAAGGACTGTTCTCTTTTGTCTTTGTATTCCCAGGCACTTTGGCATATTTATTTTCTATAATCTTCCATTCCTACAAGTCTTCCACACATGAGAAAGGTACCCACTTGAGGGAATAAACAGGCAGTTGCTCATACCTGTGCCCTCTTAGTGTTAACATCTCATTTTACCATTACTAAACAGAAGAAAAGAGGGCAAAGAAAAATCCAAACAAGGCCAGGTGGCACACCTCCTCAGCAAGTCCACTGCAAGCTTTGTTAATTAAGTTGCACTGTTTAGTACCAACCCTATCCATTTCTGCTTGTAGCAACCTCCGTCATCCACCTTGGGTTCCCATCAATTTCAGAAAATCCATCTCAGGCAATAAGCACTTATTAAGCATGAGCCCTGAGGGTAGAAAGAAATGCAAAAGTCTTCACGTTCTCAAAGAGCCTACAGCCAAATGGGGAAGACAACATGCAAATAGCTGTGTAAACAAACTATATCCAGGACAAATTCTCAATAATGATCAGAGTGAAGGCTCTAGCATTAAGGCGAATCAGAAAGGCTTTCCAGGAAAGATGAGATTTTAGGGGATGCTTATTTATTATTTTTTTGGAGGGGGGAAGGCAAAGCAATTAGGTTTAAGTGCCTTGCCCAAGGTCACACAGCTAGTAATTTGAGGCCGAATTTGAATTCAGGTCCTCCTGACTCCAGGGCTGGGGCTCTATTCACTGCACCACCCTGGGAAGGTGAGATTTTAGCTGGGACTTGAACAATACTAGGAATTTCCCTCATTATCTGGGGGGCTGATCCCCAGGCCATACTTCATCCTCATCCCAGATCTGCTTCTGCCTTTTGAACTTTGAGACCAGCCACCTCAAAAGTACCTTCTTCCCATCCCCTTTTCAGTTTCTTTTTATTCATTGTATTCCCTATTTCCAAAGTAAGCTCCCTGAGGGGAAGGATAAGAATGGGGAATTGTCCCTGAACTAGAAGACTGAAGAGACCTAAAAGGATGCTAACCCACCTCCCTTTCATCAGGCAGGTCTAACCCTGGAGAGATGGGTATCTAAGACGCTCACAGATAACCAACTCTTTCTGTTATTTTAACAATTTTTTAAAATCATGAAGTTGTTCTTTGCATCTAACCTAGATATAATCTGGTACCTCAAAGGATCAGTGGTTTCATGGGTCAGGTTCTCCTTCTACCGACACGTAAGACTCTGGTCTGGACCTCTGTTCAGTAGGTAGCTTCATGAACTGCCATGTGCCCCTCCTCTGCCCAATCATCAGCCGGCAGTGAACCTTTGGGAGATGCCCATCTCTAAATCTGGGCTGGTCTTAAGATGACAAACACTGTTCATCCCTAGGCCTGTACTCCAAACACTTCTAACTTAGTAGGACCTGTACTATGGACTGTACTTTCCTGGCAGAGCCTTCCAGAAACAAGGGGTGCCTCCATGCCATAAGGAGGTAGCAAAGGAGAACTTTAGTGAAAAAAACTTAAATATCCCTTTGTCTTTTTCCCAGTCACCCAATTCAAGTCACCATTTTTATGCAGGAACAGAGAGGTACAATTTCCCATTTCTTTCTCAAGCACCTTTCATCTTTCCTTAACAATCAGTATTTTCAGACTCCTTAGCTAGGCCTCCCTTCTGGTTTAAATAATCCATTTTTTTCCATCATTCCTCACATACCTTATTTTCTATGCCTGTTCCACAAATCTCTTCCCACATTCTCCACATGTCTCTTAATTGCACATCAACAAATTCCAATTCTGCACAACACCCCAAACAAGTGGGATCTTAAATGCTTTTTGGTGATGATGAGAACACAGGTGGTGGGAGGAAGAGGGAAACTCACAGAGGAATTGATTTATTTCCTCCAAGCACAGCTTTGCCTTATGTGATTTCTGAGATTTGGATATGTCTGAAAGTCAAACTCTCATGCTGGTAACTCAGTGAGAGTGACTTCACATTGCCTGCTCTACCTAGCCAGAGCATGCTTCCATCTGGCCATCCCAGCCCCATTATCCTCAATGTGTAACACCAAGCCTAGCATACAGTAGATGTTTCATACATGCTCACTGACTGGGTGGCATCCACACCCTGCTTCCATTCCCATGCCAATACTACCATTGCCTCTGGAAAGGTCATGCCAAGCATCTCTTCTGTTCCCTCACTTACATAATAGCATCCTTCCTTCCCTAGCTCTCCCCTCCCCCATATGGTGCTCTCCCATAGTACAATGCAAACTTCTTTTAACCCTTTTGTATCCTCAGCACTTAGCATAGTGCTTTACATGGCATAAGTGCCTAATAAATGCTTTTTATTCATTGTTATTTAATCTCTCCTTTACTGAAGATATGTCAAAAACACAGAACCTTTTTTCCCCCCTCAGACATCTGCCTTCCCTTAAGGACTTTCCCTCCCAACAACTTATATCCAGTGTTAACTGTGCTATTCATAACCAAGCACTTCCTTCTAAGGACTCAATATGGTATACCGGAAAGAACTTTGCACTACGGCCTTGGCTCTAACATTTACTATGTCATCTGGGAGCAGATCATTTCAAGTCTCATTTTTCTCATGAGAACTTAAGATGGGGGAAAGGGAATAGGCACTGTGCCTTAGCACTTTACAAATAACATCTCACTTAATCCTCATAATGACCCTTTGAAATTGATGTTAATATTATCCTCATTTTAAAGATAAGGAAACTGAGATAGAGGGGGACTTGCCCAGGGTCACTTAGTTAAGTGTCTGAGGCTGGACTTGAATTCAGGTCTTCCTGAATCCAGGACTATCACTCTATCCACTACTCAGAGCTTCTTAAACTTTTTCCACTTGGGACCCCTTTTGAGTTTCAGCAGCATCTGTAGGGATTGCATGGCCTGAGAGCATGGTCAATGCAAAGTGCTCATGCTTTGTGTTCAGAACCAGGGTTCCAGTGAAGTTGAGTGATACAACTTGGGCAGCCGCTGTCAGAAATACCTTGGATTCATGAAATGTTTGATTTTTAATTAACTTTTTGGTCCATGAACATTCAGAAACATTTCACTGTAGCTAAATTTGTCTTGACCCCAGGGTCTTGACCTACTGTTTAAGAAGTGTTGCACTACACTCCCTAGCTGCTTACACATCTTCCTCCATTGAAGACCTTCTCTGAAACCTCCCTAGGCCTTAGCAAGTCAGTCAGTCAATAAACATTTATTAAGGATACACCATGTACCAAACACTGTGCTAACTGCTAGAGATACAAAGAAAGGGCAAAGACAGTCCTAGTACTCAAGGAGCTCACAATCCAATGAACCCCTCAACGTGCAAACAACAATATGCAAACAAGCTATGTGCAAGAAAAATTGGAACTTATCAACAGAGAGAAGGTAATAGAATCAAGGCTTCCTGCAGAAGATGGGATTTTACCTGGGATCTGAAGGAAACTAGGGAAGCCAGAAGATGGAGGTGAGGAGGGAAAGGGTTACCTGAATGAAGGACAGCCAGTGAACATTCCTGTGGTCTGGAAATGGAATCTTCTCCTTCTGGATCAGCAAGGAGACCAGTGTCACTGGATCAGAGTACATTGTGGTGAGAGGAAGGAATTAAGCTATAAGAAGACTGGAAAAGTTGGAGGAGTGTGTGTGTGTGTAAGGTTGTGAAGGGCTTTGAACACCAACCAGAGGATTTTAAATTTGATTTTGGAGGTGATAGGGAACCACTGGAGTTTATTGAGTAGAGGGGGGTAACATGGTCAGACCTGAACTTTAAGATAATTTAGATAACCTGGTGGAGGATGGAGTAGAGTAGGAAGGCAGCAGATAAACCAATAGTAGCAGGCTATTGCTTCATGCCAATGGGGCAATAATCCAGGTGTGAGGTGTTGAGGGCCCTGCACTAGAGTGGCAGCAGTGTCAGGAGAGAAAGGGGATATATGTAAAGGTGAAATAGACAGGTCTTAACAATAGATTGATAAGGGAGAGTGAGAGAGAGGCATTGAGGCTTGCAAGCTTGAGTGACTGGGAGAATGGTGGCACCCTCAGCAATAATGGAGAAGTTAGGAGGAGGGAAGGTTTGGGGAAAAAAATAATGAGTTCAATTTTGGACACGTTGAGTTGAATACAGAAGAGACTAGGGGTGGCTAGGTGGCACAGTGAATAGAGCACCAGCCCTGAAGTCGGAAGGACATGAGTTCAAACTTGATCTCAGACACTTGACACTTAACTAGCTGTGTGACCTTGGGCAAGTCACTTAACCGCAATTGCCTTTTCCTCTCCAATATATATATATACATACACACACACACACACACACACACACACACACACACACACATATATATATATAATTATATATATAGGCAAGACTGAAGGTCAGTGGAAAGGTTAGGACTTTGGCTTCCAAGGTAATAAAGTGAGAGGGTTCAATGAAATGGCTGCTGAGGTCTTCCAGCTCTCAATGTGTGATCCCGTCTTCTTGGACAGTTTCTTGGTGATCTCCACTCTGTGTCACAGGCATACCTTTCCACACAAAGTTCACAAGTTCACTGGTACTGGGAACGTTTGTTGAGTGGAAAGAGGATTAGTTTGGCAGCCAAAGGACTTGGACTTGAATCCTGACTGGTGCTATCTGTGTGAGACTGGGCTGGTAAATAATCTTCTCAGGGCCTCTATAGCCTTATCTGTAAAATGAGAGTGTGGAGCTAGACAGCTGCTAGGTGACAAAATGCCTAGAGTCTTGAAACTCCAGGAAGACTTGAGTTCAAAGCCAGCTTCAGACACTCATTAGCTGTGTGACCCTGAGCAAGTCACTTAACCAGTGTTTGCCTTAGTTTCCTCAGCTGTAAAATGGGGACAATAATAGTACCAAATTTCCAGGGATGTCATGAGGACAGGATGAGATTGCTGTAAAGTGCTCAGCACAGTACCTCAAACACAGTCGGAGTTTAATAAATGCTTCTTCTTTCCCTCTTACCCTTTCCAGTTTAAAATTCTGTGATTCTAAAATATGTTTCATTATACACAAGACATTAAGTGAAATATCACAGGGGTGTGGTGAGTTCCTCAGAGATAATATTTGACTAGCATGACAGTGAACTGTCAAAGTTTCATAGAAGAATTTGATTATAAGGTATTAACAAAATGATGTTGGTCTGGGCAGCTTCTATCTATGCCTGGACAATTAAAGTGTCATTGTCATAATATAGTTTTTGTTTAAAAAATATTTCTTGAATAAAAACAGAAAGAAAAAGAATGGAACTAAATACTGTCATAATGGTTAGGTTCAACCATCGGTAAGAGTTGAAAACATACACACACACAGACAGATGTGTGTGTATATATGTGTGTGTATATGTGTGTGTGTGCAAGTATATGTAGATATACATATGTATATATCGCAATGTGCAAATATAATACATACATATATAAACACATACATACCTCCTCTTTCTGCAGAGGTGAGGGAATAGGCCTGTGGAATATTGCATACACTGTCAAACAGTTATTGGTTGGATTTGCTGGACTACTTTTTCTTCTTTCTTTTTGGTCTTTGTTGAAAGATATGTCTCCCTGGATAAAGGGGGAGGGGGCTGATATAAAGTCATCAATGTCAATAAAAATATGATAAAAATTGTTAAATGAATTCTATTCCAGTAGAACAGAAACTCTTGAGGGCAGAGACTATTTCATTGTTTGCATCCTTAGTACCCAGCTTGGTGCATGTAACATAGTAAACAATAAATGGTTAAGCTAAATGGAATGAATAAAAGAATAAACAAATGAACTAGATGAAATGAAAATGTCTTCCTAGATTCTACCATGATGGATCTCAATAGTTATTAATTCCATTATTCTTTGTGTTTGGAGTTGGGAGAGCAAATTAAAAACTCTAAAATATTTATTATTTAGTTTTACTTTCCAATATTCACTTTTATAAGATTTTGAGGTTTAAATTTTCTCCCCCTCCTTCTCCCCAAGACAGTGTGCAATCTGATACTATACATGTACAATCATATTAAACATATTTCCACATTAGTCATGTTGTAAAGAAGAATTAGAACCAAAGGGAAAAACCATGAAAAAAAAGGAGAATATAGTATGCTTTGATCTGCATTCAGATTCCATCACTCTTTCTCTGGATGTGAATAACATTTTCCATCATGAGTCTTTTGGAATTATCTTAGCTCATGAGAAAATTAATTTTTTAAATGTTAAATGTTTTAAACACCTGGAAAGACTTACACAAACTGATGCTGAGTGAAGTGAGCAGAACCAGGAGAACATCGTACACACAACCACACTGTGCAATGACCAACTTTGACTTAGGTCTTCTCAGCAATGCAATGATCTAAGACAGTTCCAAAAGACCAATGATGGAAAATGCTACCCATATTCAGAGAAAGAACTATGAAATCTGAATGCAAATTAAAGCATGCTATTTTCTCTTTTTTGTTTGTTTTTTCTTTATTATGGTATTCCTCTTTGGTCCTGATTCGTCTTTCACAACACAACTAATATGGAAATATGTTTAATATGATTGTATATGCATAGCTTATTATCATATTGCTTGCTGTCTTAGGAAGGGGGAAGGGGAGAGAGAAAAAAGTTTTTGAACTCAAAATCTTATAAAAGTAAATGTTGACAATTTTTTTAAAATTTTAAATAAATTGGAGAAAAAAATACCAAAAAATTTTAAACACTCAGTAAATTCCTACTTAATTACATCTATGTTCATTCTCTTACATGTAAGCTTTGGGAAGAAGAAAGTTTTATCTTCCCTTACTTTTAATACTTGAATAACCAAAATTTTGAAATATAGATTCTGAATATTCAGGTGCATCAATGATTTCAATAGCCTTAGAGACTGCTGAGTATAATCAACTTGAAGGCCTCAAGAGTGACTTAAAAAAAATTCACAAAGAAACAATGGATTCTATAGTTCCTTAAGTCTGAAAGGGGGCATTTCCTGGAGATCAGTGTTATCCAGTCTCTCCATGTGTCCCAACAGGATATCAGCAACCTCCTCTGAGAGAAGATTAAATCCTTCTTCTTTCAGAAATATTTGAAGGCTTGGCTGCAATACATATCTGAAAAAGGAAGGTATTAAATAAGCCACAAGTTCTCTGTGATGTTTGAATTTGCTTTCTAAACCTTGATTAATTAAAAGGGTAGCTTTTAAAGTATCTTTTTCATACTATATGCCAAGACATCACGCATTGGGTAGGACACTAGAATACTTTTAAGATTCTCAAAGATTAGTATTTAAGACATGATTTTTAAGTCGTTTAAGATCCCTTCCAACTCTAAGATTCTGTCTCTAAAATTTTTTAGAAATAGGTCTCCATCTGTGCCCTTTTACACGGGTTGTGAAATGCTCTCCTTTCTCACCTCCGTCTCTCAGAATCCCTGGCTTCCTTCACCCATCAGATCTAGCACTCTCACTTTCTATGTCACACATTTTCTGAGCCCTCCAGCTGCTAGTGCCGGGGGCGTGTTAGGCCCAGCTCCTAGAGGAGCCAATAGTTAAATTCTCACTGTGATGTTCCTGTGGAAATCTTTAATACACTGTTCTAACATTTATTAAGAATCTCCCATGTGCGAAGCACTGTGCTAAGTGCTTTATATCTCACTCAATCCTCACAACAACTCTGGGATGTAGGTGCTATTATTATGTCCATTTTGCAGTTGACGAAACTGAGGCAAACAGATATTAATTGATTTGTCCAAAACCAGTAAACATCTGAAGCTGGATCTGAATTCAGATCTTCCTGATTCTGGGTCCAGTGCTCTTTTTCTCTTGTAAATAATATAATATAGAGGATGCGAATCCTTTTTAGGTAGTACACCAAGGCAGAAAGTGCTCTTGCATTATGCAGTCTCTTTCTGTTCAGGTCATCTTTCTTCATCAACAACTCAGCAGTGGAGGAAAGGAAGTTGTGCAAAGGCAGCTGGGAAAATTTATAGGTATTCAATACCTGCAGCAGGGGTCAAACTGTGAAAAGGTTGCACCTGGCCCCTCTCAGCACCATCATGCAGAGAAATGTAGTGGGAATAAGCCAAGAGAAGTGCTGAACAAAGAGGCAGGCACTGCCTGCCAGGACAGCTGCCTTATGCAGCACTTCCCTGTGGTGCTCAGTGGGCAGTCTTATAGCCAGTTTGGATGAGCTCTATGGCTATTTATTTGTACTGTGCATCTAAAGCTTGCTACAATTCATATTCCAACTGGTCTTAGGCATCAAATCCTCTGTAGATCTCATGGATGCTATATGGGTGATGACCCTCTTTCAGGTATTGCTGTAACTGCTGCCTGAGTCAAGGCACCACCTTTCTTGAGCAGCCACATTGGAGATCCAATGGAAATCTTCAAGCAGATTCTTATGACCACATATTGGGAAATGTTATAAAGTGAATTCCTGCTCACATATAGGAGAGGTTACTTGATCTCTGAGGTGTCTTTCAACTCTTTCTTGGGTTTTGACAATGTACTACCCCAAAAACTTGTTCTCACATCTATCCCCTTGAATCTCCTCTCAACTTTAGTTTTGGCACTCATCATCCCATCTTATTTGGCCTATAACACTTCAACTTTCTGTGTCCAATCTCTTTCTTCAATCCATCTTCTAAAGAGCTGCCAAAATGTTCTTCCAAAAGCACAGGTCTGATCAAATCACTCTAGTGTTTAAAAAATTTCTTTGGCTCCCTATTGTCTCTGAGTCAAGACATGAATATGTAGCCTGGCATTCAAGGCCCTTCAAAAATTGATTCCGACTTACCTATCCTTCTAGCCTTATTGCATATTACCCCTCTTCATGCACCCCATGTTCTATCTCAAATTGCCTATTAAGTCAACTAAGGTTACTTGAACTACTCCATATTCCATCTCCTGCTTCCCTATATTCACATAAATACTCCATTATACCTCCTCCCTCCCTTGCCCCAAATCTTTCTGGAGTACCTCAATCAAAAAGAACTTGATAAGCACCTACAATATGCCAGGCACTGTCCTAGGTGCTGAGGATACATAGACAAAAGTGAAACAGTCTCTGCCCCCAAGGAGCTTACATTCAACTAAGAGAAACAAATGTGTACAAAAGTAGATACAAAATGCAAAGTAAAACCAAGGAAATTTTAGAACCAGTAGAAAGAGTTTTTGAAGACATTAAGAGATCCTAAGAGGGACAGTGAGGAAAGAGTAAATTCCAGGCATGGAGGGGAGCAGCCGATGCAGAGACACAGAGATGGGAAATGGAATATGCCAAAGATATTAAATGGGGTCAATCTGGTTAGAAAGTAGAGTGCACTGAAGGGGAGGAATATATAATATGCCTGAAATGGTAGTCTACGGCCATACAGTAATCCTTCTCTTGCATTATATTTCTCTGTGTACATCCCATACTCCCAAGCAGTGCCTTCCTTCTGAGACTTCTCCCAAATTTATCTTGTATATTATCTTGCCTGTACACAGTTGTCTTTCCCATTAGACTGCACTCCTGGAGGAAAGTGCTGTCCTCTGCCTTGTGGTTCTGGCACTTAACACAGTGCCTGGCACATTGTAACCACTTAATAAATGTTTACTGATGGTTCGGCATAAGCTGCCGAGGGAGCTGGAGGCTTTCAGCTTAGTATCCCTATTGGCTAGCATTGAGCCCTGTACATAGCAGATGGTTATAAAGTCTGCTAAGTTAAAAAGACCCACTTTGGGGTTTTATGTTCATCATTCCCAAGGCAGATCTGTGCTCTTTTGAGAAGGGGGTTTTCAGAACCATATGAGGGAGGATGATCTCAAATCTACTGCCAAGATGCTGAAGAATACATTTTGTAATTAATTGCCAAATTCACCAAACTGAGAAACTCCAGAGATGACAGCAGGGTCTATTTCTGGAGCTCTGTAGTGAGAAACATGATCTCACTGAATTAATTCAATAGGCTTCAAGATACACAATAAACCCTGCCCTTATTTACAAAGAGCAAACAAGTCAGGCTGTTTCCCCAAATGAATGTAGCATAATGTCAAAAGTGACACACCCAGAGGCAATTTGTAAAAAGCAATAAAGCTTTAAGTCAAAAGACCCAGAAGATCCTTAAAGTCCTTCCCAGCCCTAAATCGTAAGATAATGTTTTATTTTTTTAACTTCCAGAAATGAGTTTTGGTCATGGGGTGTATTCAAAACTCATGAGAAGCATCTGCCCACATCAATAGAATCTTAAGGAAACTTTCCTTAGAAAAGATAATTATGACTCTCCCCACCACAACTCAGGCTGTCTACTTGTGATAGCGCAGTTTCTTTCCCTCTCTCAAAACATGTTGCATTGCAAAGTCATGAGTTTGACATAAACCCATTCCTTTAGGGCCCATAAAATTTTCTCATCAAAATGTTTGAAGGAACCATTTGTGGAATCAAACTGACTAGCACTGAGAAAGTAGATGTCACCCCCAAACCCAAAGCCACCAATAAATCCTCAAACCAATTCTAACTTACCCTAAAAATTAGAAGTCTCATTGAGTCAACTTTTTCCTTATGAGTGTTTCCTAGTATCTTTCTATGAGGGATGAGAAGGCATTTTCAGGCCAGACTGCTCACTAAATAAGAATAAGCTGACATTTATGTAATGCCTCAAGGTTTGCTTAGTGCTTTATATTACCTCATTTGATCCTTGCAACAACTCTAGGAAGTTGGCTTATGGGAACTATACTTCTTTTACATATGAGGGCTAGAGAAGCTGAACACAGACCTCTGCTGACTCCAAGGTCACTGGGCTTTTCCCCCTACCACACCACCTCATTTATGCAAAGTCAGTTTGAATTTTGGCTTTTGGGGTTACTGAAATCATTGCTGAATTATAACATGAGTGGCTAATAAGTCTTTCAACATCATGTTCCCTTCAAAATGGAACTGCTACAAAACAACACATCTCTTGAGAGAGTTAAACTGTGGTCATTAGGACTTCTAGGCTGCCAACTTAATAGCACCAATTCTGCAAGCCAAGCAAGGGCCTAATCATCCTTAAGACCACATTAACAGAACTTCTGGGCAGAAGGGCCTAGAGTCACAATTTGGGGCAGTTAGAGTGGCACAGCAGATAGAGTGTTTGCCCTGAAGTCGGGAAGACTCCTCTTCCTAAGTTTAAATACCGCCTCAGACATTGGCTAGTTGTGTGATCGTAGGCAAGTCACTTAACCCTGTTTGCCTTAGTTTCCTCATCAGTAAAATGAGCTGGAGAAGGAAATGACAAACAACTTCAGTATCTTTGCTAAGAAAACCCCAAATGGCGTTACAAAGAATCAAATATGACTGAAAAACGATTGAACAAAACAGAATTTCAGACATTCTCAAAAATGCATCTTGTTCAACTTTTAAGCAAAGCAGGAATCCACCCTACAACATCTACAATACCTCTGGTGATGGAGAACTCACCACTCCTTGATCTCCTTGGCAAGTCTATAATATTTTCTGGCGCTTTAATAGTTAGGAAATCCTTCTTCCCTATATTTCCTTTCTAGTCAAGGTCATTATGTTAAAGCCCTATGTGGAAACTACCTCGAGCAACTCAGAAGTTCCACTAAACGACACACTATTTCCTTCTAGTCACTTCTAAATTCTCCATAAAATAACAATGGTTCATTTTTACATATTGCTTTTTCTTATATGCAGGATGTTCCAAAAGTCTTAGCGCAGTAAAACCTGCTTATGAGAAATTCATCCTCACAATCACAATCACCCTATGAGGTAGGTAAGGAAAATATTGTTGTTCAGTGGTGTCCAACTCTTGGTGACCCCATTTGAGGTTTTATTGGCAAAGACACTGCATGATTTGCCATTTCCTTCTCCAGCTCATTTTACAAATGAGAAAACTGAGGTAACAGGGTGAAGTGACTTGCCCAGGGGTCACACAGCTAGTCTGCTTCTGAGGCTACATTTGAA
The DNA here is from genome assembly GCA_028646575.1 of Pseudocheirus occidentalis. Taxonomy (NCBI): domain Eukaryota; kingdom Metazoa; phylum Chordata; class Mammalia; order Diprotodontia; family Pseudocheiridae; genus Pseudocheirus; species Pseudocheirus occidentalis. The sequence goes on from CM053595.1 coordinate 218,209,300, forward strand.
CTCAGAAAGAAGAGTTTTCATGACTCCAGGCCTGGCACTCTATCCACTGTGCCACTTAGCTTCTCTCCATTTTATAGATGAAGAAACTCGGTTCAAAGAAGTCAAGCCATTTGTTCAAAGTCATATAGCTAGCAAGCAAGCAACAAAGTCAGTCCTCAAAACCAGTCCCTGTACCTCCAAATCAAGAGAAAACATGATTTCACTCCCTTGGAAACTATGATTCCAGAAAATTGGAGGATGGAAGTGGCAAAACCAAAGTCAGTAACTATTTCCTCCCCTTTAACCTTCTCCAGTTTGAATTAAAGTAATATCATAAGCACATATAGGTGGTTAATAAATACTTGTTGGATTGGAATGGATAATTGTATAGTTAAGTGCCTTTTGCACAAGGGAAGGAAGCACGGTGCAAATTCAAAAGAATTTGACATTTGGAGTCCTGTGTTGGAATCCAACTCTAGTTGGCCTAAGTTTTCTCAACCCACGTCTCCATGAGGGTCTAAAACTTAGAATGAAATATGGTTATCACTGACCATTTACGGTCCAGACGCACTGTGCCTCCTCTTCGAAGGGTAAGGTTAAGGTGCCTGTTCTCCTCCCCCCCCCCCCTTCCTCCCACTACAACTCAGTTTGACTCAGGATAGCATGTAGCTGTCCCACCACACCAGCAGGACACCAAAAAACCACCAGCACCGAGACTCCGCCAGGTCTCCTCGCCAGCCTCACCCCCAGAGATAGCAGGGTGCTCTCGGGGCTCCAGGAGCCTCTAAGTCCC
>CM053595.1:218210571-218244292 GCA_028646575.1 Pseudocheirus occidentalis
CCGGCGCTGCCTGGCTCCTTGGGAACCAGCCCCGGCCACCTTCTTTCCCCTCCGGGCCCCAGCATGAGGCGGACTCTCGCCGCGCTCCGGAAAACAGAAAGGGTATCCGACTCACACAGGCTCCCTGGGTTTCTGGGGCTTCTCCCCAGCCGCGTCTTTCGGGTTCTGGGAGAAGGAGCCTCCCATCTTTTCTTAACTTAGTGCGGAGTTGGTTCCCGCTCGGCCCCTCGGCTTGCCCAGCAGCAGGCGGGACTGGAGACTGGAGGGAGGAAGAGGGGGTGGAGCAGAGGGTGGGAGAGTGGGAGGGGGCAGTGGTTCCTCAGGGTCCTGAGCCCTGCCCCAACCCCAGGGACAGGCTCCCGGGACCTTCTGGCTGCCTCGCTGCGAGGCAACTGCATTGTCTAGTGGGCGGGAGGTATCCTGAACTGCACCCAACTTCGCCAGTGGCAGGGTTCAGTAGCCCCAAGCCTAGATCACCCGGGGCTGGGGTGAGTGTCCAGAGAAGCGAAGGGATAACCAGCCTAGTAAACAGAGCGGGTAATGTAACTGCTAGAGCGCGGGGTCATTATATAAAAAAATAGTATTAAAGTGCCAGTTATTAGCCTGCTGGGGTCACGACTGGATTTCAGAGAACTTGGATGGGGGAAAAAATTACAGCACTATTTTCACTAACCTCTAACTGAAATATATCATTTCCTTCAATTATTTAAGTAGATCCGTAAGCTTTGCCAGATTTTTTTTGGGGGGGGGAGGAAGAGAGGAGTGTTCATGACACTCCCCCAAAAGGTAAGAACCCCTGAATTTGAAACTGGAATGAACTCTAGAAAGTATCTAGCTTGACTTCCTCATTTGACATAAAACTAAGGGCCATACAACTGAAGTGTCTTGCTCACGATTACACAGGCAATAAATAGCAGGGAAGAGATTTGAACACGAAGTCTCGGACTCAGCTGTACTCAGTACATTGCAGCTGCATTGCTTCACAGCAGACCCCCTCATCCCGTGGGTGGAGCAAAGCCCATGCAATTGTTCTCCCTTTTCCCCTTTCCTCCTCAAATGTGACTGAGGACGGGGAGTGGAAGGCACAGCTGAAGGATCAGATCTCCCTTGGGGGGAAGAAGGGGCGCTTTCTGGGCTCTGCAGGTCGACGATGCTTGTTCAAGTCAGGGAAGGATATTGGGCTCTTCTGTCAGGCGGTTTTCATCACCTTGTAGACTCCGAGGGCTGGGAGGGTAATCCATCTGCAGCTGGTTCTAGCTAGGCTTCCAGAGGCTAAGCCTAAAGCGATGTGATAACAGTGCAAGGAGTCACTGCCTTAGGGGTCGGAAGACCGTGGGTTCTAATCTAGGTTTTGCCATTTTATCACGTTTTGGTCTGGGGAAAGTCACCAGGCTTCAGTTTTCCCAGCTGTAAAATGAGAAAGCTGGATTTCGCCCCTGGATCTGCTTTCCCTTTGTTTTGGCATCCACTGCCTTTATCCTGGCTTCTGGTCACTGCCATTGCCTGTAGGCTGCCACCGTCATCTTTCAGCACAGTCATGCGGTTTCCAGCTTGGCTCAAGAACTCTGCTGCTGTCGGGCAGCTGCAGATTGCCTCTGTTACTACAGAATCCTGTTTCTCACAGTCATCATCCAAAAAACCCTCCCCCCCCCCCCAGCCAGCAGCTAGGTGGCACAGTGAATAGAAGGGGCTACTTGGACTCATCTTCCTGAGTTCAAATCTGCCCTCAGACATTGAGTAGCTGTGTGATCCTTGGTAAGTCATTTAACCCTGTTTGCCTCAGTTTCCTCATCTGTAAAATGAGAAGGAAATAGCAAACCACTCCAGTATCTTTGCTAAGAAAACCCCAAATGGAGTCATGAAGAACTGGACATGACTGCACAACAATATTTTGCGTGTAACTCAGGCTGGTAGCATTATGGAAAAGGGCTATTTGGTCCCTCACATCAAGAATTTGGCTCCTTTCAGTCCCCTTCCTAGCAGTTCAGGTATTATTCTGATCAGCAACAGCTGGGAAAGGAAGAGGCTGATCAACTTATACCCATAACATACACTATGGTAGAGCCTTTGCAACCAGGCAATGGAGTCAGCATATTATAGTGGAAGAAATCCTGGCCTGGGAGAGTTGGATGAGACAGGTTGGGATTTTGGATCTTCTCCTTCCCTAGGATGGGGCAAGTCACTTTATCCCTTCAGGCCTCAGTTCCGTATCTGTAAAATGAAGGGGCTGGACTAGATGATTTCTGAAGTCCTTACGAACCTGTGACCCTTCAGGCTCCATGTATTATGATCCTTTAAGCACATATCCTTGGGGAGAAGCAGGTGGCCCCTTTTCTCCTCTGACATGCTCCCACCCTGTTTCAGGCCCTTATCACCGCACACCTGGACTGCTGTTGCAATAATCTGTTTGTTGGTCTCCCTGATATAAATCTCTCCTTAGTCCAGTCCATCCTCCATTCAGCTGTCAAAGTGATCTTCCTAAAACAGAGGTCTGACTATGTCACCCCCTACTCAATAAACTTCAGTGGATTTCTATTACCTCTAGGATGGAATATTTAAAAATCTTCTGTCTGGTTTTTAAAACCTGTCACAACCTTTCATGCCCCTCACTTTTGCAGCCTTCTTACACTATCTCCTCTCCATTACTCTGCAATCCAATACTCTTGAACAAGACAATTCTTCTCCTGATTGCATTTTCACTGAAGAGGCCATATCTAGAATTTGCTCCCCCCTCATTTTTGCCTCCTGGCAGCTCCTTGACAGCCTATCTTTTGCCTTTGTATTCCTAACACTTAGCACAGTAGCTGGCAATATAAATATTTATTGACTGGCTGCTGAACTATTAGCTTGTATTAGTGGAAAGAATATTAGGTTTGGAGTAAGAATTCCTGGATTTGAGTACAAAATTAGATTTCAAAAGATTTGTGATTTCATTGATATTGCTTTAATCTGTGACCTTAGACAAGTCATTTAACTTTTCTGGACCTTGGTTTGTTTCTTCTATCCATCCCCTACAGAGGACTGGCATGTGTGCAGAACATTTCCAAAGGAGTCTGTCCACATAGAGAGGCTAAAGTGACTGCTTTCAAGAGAGTGATGATGATGTTAAATAGAAATGCCTTTGAGAGACTATGGAGCATGTATAGACATTCTGCAGCTGGTTCTAATCTTCTAATCACATGGTTAGAAGATGTCTTTTTGATTGGCTTGCATAACCAGAATTAGGAGTGTCTTGGTCAATGCCCACTAAGGCCACAAACCACATGACTTTCTGGAAATATGTCTTTGTTCTTTTCTATTTTAGATGAAAGGATTAGAGATTTTGGCATTGGAGCACCCAGGTTTTGCAGATAGCTCAGCATTTGATGTCTCCTGGAATGTTATTTTCAAAAATGACCTTTGGGACTTAGCCCAGTAGCAACTAAGACTAGGACTTCTCTGGCAGTCATGCCACATTTGAATATGAACTTAGTAAGACCAATGGTATGTAAAACCCAAGCTAAGCTTGAGCCCACTCTATCCAGCAACCAAGGCGAGATAAGGGAGAACAGCATGTGCTTCTGAGATATAGAGGAGAAATGTTTGTCCTTTTGTTCTTACTATATTTTCAAAGCAAATATCTCTTTATGAGAACTGATTGATCTTAAAGTGGCCAAATGGAACTAAGACTCTAGTCACTGGCACCTAATAGTGGGGAAAATACAGTGCATGATGAGATTAGAGAAGAGACACTCTAAAATCTTCAAGTTACCCTTAACATCCTGAAGGGCAGGTGCAGCTTGTCTGATTCTGAGGGAGTGAGCCAGAACATACTTGCTATATTTAAAAGTCAGACTAAATAATCTCAAAGGTCTGACTCTAAATTTCTGGATACTAAGAATAACCAATAACTGTGTCCCTCTCATTCCATCCCCTATGCACTCCTCAGACTACAGTTAGACATCTCTTCCCCCTTAACATTTTCTTTGATGTTTGTCTGATGTCACTTGTATGAAAAAATGAGAAGACAGCACCCATTCAATGTATTTTGCTCAGGTCCTTGACCCTCCCTAATGATGCAATCCAGGCTCTGGTTTAGGGAAATGAAGTCTCTGACCAGTGCCGGGACTCCTCCTCACACACTTGCTTTGGTTCTATCAGACACCACTATGGAAAGATGCTAAAAGTCAAATCTATGTAACATCTTCCTCTTAATAGTCCAAATCTGCACCCTTCTGGTATTTCAGTGAGAAAAAGGAGAATTATAATTAAAACTATTTTACCATACCCCCAAGGTCTAATCAATCAATCAATCAATTGATCAATAAATACTTAGTAAGTCATCTAAATAAAGTGTTTACCATGGTTATTACCCTTTAATGTTTTGCTCTTGTTTCATTTACAATTTAGTCAGAAGGAAGAATGTTCTATCAGCTAAGGATAATCCCTAGTCCTTAGTTTCCTTATTTATGTAATTGTGGGAATTAGATGAGATGCTTTCAAAGGTAGGTCCTTTTCAGTTCTGACAATCCTGTGATTTTTATCCTCTGGCCATGTAACTCATGGGATTGGGAGGAAATGAAATCAGGTAAAATGCACAAGCCTGTACTTTAATTCAATTGTCTATACCAAGTACCTTCTGCTTGGGGCTAAACTTTAAATTTCCTCTGATAATCCATCCACTAAACCTTCATTCTGAAGAATGTCACCTTGGGACAGCTGAACTACTTTCAGAAAAATGTGATCCAGCTTCTTTTGACTTCTTTATTTTGAGATAATGCTACCAACAACATCAGCTGGACCATTTTCAATTAAATTTGATTGAACAAGAAATTATTTTGCACTTATTACATACAAGTTACAGTGGGAATTTTATATGTACTACATCTTTTATTCAATTGTGTAATAATAGAGGTATGGACTAGTACAGAATATCACTTGCAACAATACTACTTGGGGTGGCTAGGTGGTGCAGTGAATAGAGCACTGACCCTGAGTTCAAGCTTAACACAACACTTACTAACCCTGTGACCTTGGGCAAGTCACTTAACCCCAACTGCCCCTCTAAAAAGCAAAACAAAACAAAACAAAAAAACCCCCAAAAACCCAAACCAAAAACAATACTGCTTCCTGGTCCCTACTAATGCCCTTACTCAGGATGTCATTGTGATTCTCATAAAACTTAAGGAAGTAGGCTGAAAGGTTGATGGTGGTTGATTTTTTCTTAGGTCACTTTTTTCACCAATATTAATAAGGTCCAAGATTTTTTCTATGAATTTAGTATCTTCGTCTCCTTCAGATAGAATCAATCCATCAATGCCCTCAGAATTAGGTCACCTCCAGCCTAGACCACCTCTATGCACGCTTAATCTAATTCAACTGCTCTTTCAATATTTCTTTTCTTTAGGGCCATTTCTACTTCCTCTATATGAGAAGTTCTTAACCTTTTTTTGTGCCTTGGACTCTTTTGTCCATATGGTGAAGTTGCAAAATACAACATGTAGGATTACAAAGAAAGACAATTATGTTGAAATAAAACTATTTTTTTCCATCTAATTTCATGAACCCCTAGAGTGGACTCCAGGTTAAGAACCTCTGTTCTATAGGCACATTTAGGCCTTATCATTAATTTTTAAAAAACAGTTATTCAGTAGAACAAAATGCCATCTTAAAGCCTCCCTTCCAACGAGGTGTCTCATCTACATATTAAAATTATTCAAGATTCCTTGAAAAATGTATCCCTAGTAGTTACCATGGGCCAGGTATCCACCGATAGTCAGGCAGACTACCCAGAATTCCCTGTTCTTCAGTAGTTTTGTTCTTGACATTGAACGGACTTCTCAAAAGGGGATGAGGAGTTTCCACTTTACTAAGAAACCTCTGAGGAAGGAGTGACTAGCAGAACCGCCTCTTGACTATTAGGGCAGGAAAAAAGAGTCTTAGTGAGTGGTCCTCACCTGAACTTTCAGGGAGGCTATAAAATCAAGGCTTGGAGGGAAGCAGATTGGGGAAAGGTGTGCAGACCATTCAAAATTGCAATTTGAGTGGAGGTAAATTAGCAACCCAGCAAAAACCATTAGGAGTAAAGCAGCAACAAACTATCCCTGAGGCTATTGGGAATTACCACCCCCAAATGCAATGCCCCCTCTTCCAACTTCCCTTCCTCCAACCCTCTCATGAGGGGAAACCATTTTTCCATTTACCAAAAAAATCCTTTACTCTGCCCCACCTCTACCCCTGATTGATGGGAGAAGGGCTAGAGAGGAAAAAAGACAACTCTGTCTTCCTTTAGCTCCTATAAATGGTTTTCAGGCAAGTTATATTTTAATGGCTTACTTTCAATTTCTGTGCTATCTAAACTGTTATTACAAAAACTTGATGGATATCATTGAACCATTTGCTTTTTGATTATGTGTAGTAAGAACATGGTGGTGGAAAAAACTAAAATCCTTAAAGAGACAGTTATTATTTTTCCTTCAGTGTAAACCGGTGATGGGGGTAGGGGCAGAAGCAATTAGAGAAGAGAGACTCCATGTAATTTATTAGCAACTTATTACCGATTATTCAAGCCCTTGGCATTAGCTTTTTTTTTTTAATGAACCTAATGTGAGGGGGGGAAAGGGGTGCTGAGAAAACTAAGCTATGAAGAAAGCAGCTATTTCTTTGCCTGAGGATACTTTGTGATAGGTCTGCAGCAGCCTTACTGAAAGCCTGGCCTTAGTAGAAGTGGAATAATTTGGAGAAATGTATGAATTTTAACAAGGGTTGGCTAGGGGCTATTGCTTTCAGCTACCGACCTCCTGCTTTGCTCACACACTCCCCCTTGTGGTTGGATATAGAATAACAGAAATTGTTCAGTCCTTTCAGATTCTTCTGACCCAATTTGGGGTTTTCTTGGCAAAGAAAGATACTGGAGTGGTTTGCCATTTCCTTCTTCAGCTCATTTTACAAATGACGAAATTGAGGCAAACAGGGTTAAGTGACTTGCTCAGGGTCACACAGTTAGTAAGTGTTGTGTCTGAGCCTGGATTTGAACTTAAGAAGATGAGTCTTTCTGACTCCAGGGTTGGCTTTTTATCTACAACATCACCTAGCTGCCCCTAATAACAGAGACAGCCTTGTTCAATGACCCTCTGATTGTTGTTTTTTTTATAGCAGTTGATTTGTCTTAAGTAAGGCATAAAACAAAAAGAAGTAGGCTCATAAAAAGTGCTCATCAGTCATGGAGGAGATTCAGTGCAGTCCCAGTTGGTAGTGAGGATAGGGTTCTGGGTCTGCAGTCAGGAAGACTTGAGTCATAATGTGACCTCTGACACTAGCTAGTGACCTTGTGCATGTTACTTTACCTCTGTTTGCCTCAGTTTCCTCAACTGTAAAATGGAGATAATAACAGCACCTACCTCCCAGAGCTGTAGCGAGGGTCAAGTTGATGAGGAACAGGTTCTGGGAGCCCCCTTGAGCTCTCCTTGAATCTTTGAGGCACAGGCTCTAGGAGCCCCTTGACACCACATCAAAGTGAGATCATGTTTATAAGCACTTAGCACAGTGCCTGGAACATAGTAGGTGCACTATAAGTGCTAGCACTTGTCATCATCATCACCATCACTATTGTTACCAAGTTGGTGACGGATTTTCTGTGGGTGATGAGGTCACCTGGATGTTCCTGTTTGGAGATGACCTTGTGCTCATTGTATTAAGTCCCAAAACACTGCAGAGCCTCATGAAAGAGATCTATAACCAGTGAAAAAAATTTATCCTAGAAACCATAGGGAGCCACTGAAACTTCCTGAGAAGGGGAGTGATCTGAGCAGTAGGTTCAGATCTGTGCTTTGGGAATAGCTAAGTGAAAAAATAGATTATATTTAGAAGCAGCCTAGCATAGTGAATGGAGAGTTGACATCAGTTGGGAAGACCTGGATTCAAGTTCTGATACTGACACATACTTCAAGACCCTGGACCAGTCACTTAATCTCTCAGTACTCCTGGGCAACCCTCTATAAATTGCAGAGCAATTGCTGATCTGCTTTGGTGGAAGAGTTTCCTCAGTCTACGTCAATGAAATCACAGGTCTAATGCTCTTCAAAAAAAAAAAAAGGATAAGAGAGGGGAAAGATTAGACGTAGGGAGACCAATGAAACTAGTATAGTAATCCAGGCAAGAGGGGATGAAGGCTGAACTAGAGTCATAATTGTGTGAGTGGAGAGAAGGGGATAGATGGAAGAGATAGTGTGGAGGTCAAATCCACAGAACTTGGCAAATAATTGGATATGAAAGGTATGGGAGAGTGAAGAATCAAGGATGATTATGGGCTAAGTACCAAGGGACTGGAAGGATAATGGTGCCCTCAACAGAAATAGGAAAATTAGGAAAATTAATGAGTTTCTTTTTTTTTGGCTGGGGGGAAGAGAATGAATTCAGTTTTGGAATTTCCTTGGGGCTCCCATATAGAGATGCCCAATAGTTGGTGATAGAGGACTACAGTTCAGAAGAACCTTGAGTGCTGGACATGAAAAATAGAGAGTTGTGTGGGTAGAGATAACTGAACCCATGGACACTGAGAGAATCAAACTGGGGGAGAGAGAGAGAGAGAGAGAGAGAGAGAGAGAGAGAGAGAGAGAGAGAGAGAGAGAGAGCAGAGACAAAGTACAAGAGGGTAGGGACAGAGTCCTGGAGTTATACCCACACCTAAGCATATGGGACATGGGTGGATGGTGGTCCAGCAAAGGACACTGAGATCTGGAAGGAGAATAGGAGAGAACAGTGTCATGGGAACTTGAGGAGGAGTGAGTCCAGGGGGAAGAGGATGGTCAACAACATCAGCCCCTGCCCAGAGGGCATCTGAGAGGTGGGATGTGACCCCTCCTCTTCTGAGGCCACTGAATTCAGCACTTTGATCAGAATTTGAATGTGTATTCACAGGCCAGAGAATAACAAAATATTTATTTCGATAACTCATCTTATTGTTATTTTTATTCCTATATAGTAAGTAGTTCAGTGCCAGATTGGCCTTTCTATGCTTTTCATTTAAGTTATTGACTAAATTTTTTTTCATATCATTAACATGATTATATATGTATAACCTATATCTGATTGCTTGTTGTCTCAGGGAGGAAGGAAAATTCGGAATTCAAAATCTTACAAAATGAATGTTGAAAACTATCTTTACATGTAATTGGGCAAATAAAATAGTATTAAGTGTAAAAACACCTTGTCACAATGGAATTTGCCCAAAACTCAAACTTGCAGGACTCTGACTATAGATACCTGCTTCAAATATTGGCTAATTCTGTTTCTTTAAAACAGTAACAACAAAATACATTAAAAATGTCTTTTTTTAACCTGGTGACCTAAAAGACACTCAGTGTATTTAACATGGGTATCTCCCACTTGCAGAGCCAAAGAAGGAAACAACCCTCCTAGAACACTCCTCATCCTCACCCTCCAAATTTACTGCTCTCCACCCACTAATACCAGAGGTTCCTAACTCCCAAGAAAGGCAGACCTGGGTTGCCTCTGGCCTGGCAAGAACTCTGGGCCTGCTTCCCTAAGAAACTCTTAAATTGAGGGGGTGTGCTCCTTAATTTTAAACAACATGTACATTTAAAAATAGCATCAGGAACATAAAAAGTATTGTCATTGTCTTGGGCCAATTTAATTGTATGTTGGGAGTCTGAAATTTAGCAGTTAGTCAAGTCATAAACAGACATTTTATTAAGCACCTTCTGTTTGGCAGCTACTATCCTAAGTGCTAGGGATACAACAAAACCAAATATTATCCCTTTGATGGAGGAAGAGGGGGGTGGGGAGAACATGCAAACAGCTCTATAAATAAGATAGGAACAGGATAAATGGGAGATAATCAATAAAGTTGAAAGGAAGGGAATCAGCCCCTGTCCAGGGCTGTGGTCCTCACAACAACCTTGGGAGGTAGATGCTAATACTTTTCTCATTTTACAGCTGAGGAGACAGGCAAACAGAGGTTAAGTGACTTACCCTGATATTAAGTGTCTTGAGGCTAGATTTGAACTCAGGGCTTCCTGACCCCAGGTCATGTCCTCTATCCACTTGGCTATCTAGCTGCCTTGTGGTTTGGGGTTTTTTTTTTGCTTTTTTTTTTTTTTTGGAGGGGGAGGGCATGGCAATTAGAGTTAAGTGACTTGCCCAAGGTCACACCACTAGTAAGTGTTAAGCGTCTGAGGATGGATTTGAACTCAGTTCCTCCTGACTCCAGGGCCGGTGCTCTATTCACTGTGCCACCTAGATGCCCCATGCCTTATGCCTTTTTTGAGCCTACTAATAACATTTGGAGGTATTACAGATATTATATACAGATGGAAAAACAGGTTCATAGAAGTTAACTCGCTCGCACTTACAGTATTAATAACTGTCAGGAGTGTAATCTAACTGTGACGGTGACAGTGATCTGGAGATCCTCGCCGCCCCTTAATAGGTGAAATGTAATCACCTGGAGCCTGCGGTGGGAGGAGCTTGTTGAACGGGTAGAGCTCAGAGAAAGCTGGGAGTCGGAATAGTTGGACGGAGGGAGAAGAAAGGACACAGGCAGGGGGACAGCTAGGTACGGTGTTGCCCCCTGCAGTGATAAGGTGCGTTAACTTCTTTGTTGCTATGATGGATTTGACTTTTTGGTGTCTGAATAAATGTTTTGCTTCTGTCTTGTATATGGAGAGTCTATTATATTTTGGGATTCAGAACTACACCGGCATATTCAGAATCACCATTGGTACTGTAAATATTGTGTTGGTGTTACTAACCCATGTCTTTCTGATTCTCCAGTCTGATATCCTGTTCTCCTCTTAATGTTGCCTCTTGAAATTACCCAGTAGTTAGGATCATAGGATTTTAGATATGTAAGATCTTAGAGATCTTTCTGTTTAATTTCTCTGCTTTATGGGTAAGGAAACCAAGTCTCCAGAGTCAGAAGCATAGGATTTATTCATGGAAGTGACCACAGAGGTCATCCAGTCCATACTCTTAATTTTATGAATAAGGACACTGAGATCCAGGGAGGTTCAGTCACTTGCCCAAGGTCATGAAGAGGGCAGGGCAGGTCCTCTAACTTCAAGTGCTTTTTCCATTGCATCATATGTTCTTGGGGCAAAATGAGCTGCTCAATTCAAAAGGATGGAAGAGCTAGGGTTCAAACCCCAATGTTCATATCTGTTTTATGTTGCTGCCTATGTGTATAACACCAAGAAAAAAAAATTCCCCTTTCTGGGCCTACGTGTAGATGATGGGGGTGAGGAAAACTGGAAGTTAAGGATAACACTAGGATGTGAGCCTGAATGACTAAGAGGATGGTCATATCTTTGATAGAGAAGCTAAGAAGACTGAAGAATTTTTTGCGGGGAGAGGAGGTATTTAATGAAGGGGCAACTATGTGGTATGATAGTTGGACTGCCAGGCCAAGAGTCAGGAAGACTTATCTTTCTGAGTTCAAATATGGCTTCAGGCACTTACTAGCTGTGTGACTGTGGGCAAGTCACTTAACCTTGTTTGCCTCAGTTTCCTCTTCAGTAAAATGAACTGGAGAATGAGATGGCAAACCACTCTAGTATCTTTGCCAAGAAAATCCCAGATGGGGTCACAAAGAATCAGACATGACTGAAAAAGACTGAACAACAACAAAGATAATCTGTTCATTTTTGGACTCCTTGAGTTTAAAAGATCAGAAGAAAGCATACTTTAAATCAAATGTCTAAGGAAAGTCAAGGTAAAAAATTGAATTCTTTATTGTTTGGTATTCTAAACTGTACTCAGAGGACAGGGAGGGACGGTAGTTATTTATCTTAGCTTTGTGGGAGCCAGAAAGTCCTGCCAAGTCACAGGAACACTGCTTCTAGCTAAAACAAGCATCTGACCTTAAGAAGAGGACTTCTGAACAAAAGCAGCCCCAGGAGTGGGTAGAACAGAATAAAGAGAGCAGTCCTGACCCCAGCAGGCTGGAATAGTTCAGCCACTCTGCAAACTGAGGCCAGGGCCCATGCTGGAATGATGACTCCGCATTAGTCCATGAGACTGTAGCAGAGAGATGTGATTCATGGCGTTGGAAAATGACAGGTTTAATGGAGTGGAAACCCAAGCCAAAGGCTGCTTTGGCAACAGTTGCTCAGTGTCATCCATATCTGCGTAAGTGCTGCTCTCCCCAACCCAGGCCCCCCCCTCACTCCCAAACTCCTTGTCCCAGTTGGGAGGTACTTTGACTTTTTTTTTTAACCTGAATCTGTTATTTCATCAATAAAGGAAGAGCTTCGTGTGAGATACTTCTCCCTGTAGATTAGCACCTTCTCTGCAATTTATAGTCTTAGAAGATTACCTGGGGGCACTTAGAAGTTAAGTGACTTACCCAGGATCACATAGCTTGGAAGGAATTGTGGTTTCTTCAACTTGGTCACTTATTTACCATGTGACTGTGGCCAGTGTTCACACAGTTATTAATGTATTTCTTTCTATTGGAGTGGCAGTGGTGAGAGAACTGCCTAATGAGTCAGGGACAGCTAGATTCAAGTCCTACCTCTGACACATACTGGCTATGTGCCCCTGGACAAGTCACTTAACCTCTGAGTGCCCCTGGCAACTCTACAGACTTGATGTTATTGTTCATTCTTTTTGGTGTTTCAGTCATGTCTGATTCTTTGTGACCCCATTTGGGGTTTTCTTGGCATAGACACAGGAATGGTTTACCATTTCCTTCTCTGGCTTATTTTACAGATGAGGGAACTGAGGCAAACAGGGTGAAGTGACTTGCCCAGGGTCACACAGCTAGGAAGTGTCTGAGGTCAGATTTGAACTTAGGAAGAATAACCTTCCTGACTCTAGATTGGTTACTCTATCCACTGCTCCACCTTGCTGCTTGCCTCTAAGACTATCAGTTGCCAAGTAGGTGCCCGTCCACCATGGAAGAGATTACTCAATGGGAGATTCCCTAAACCAATGAAATCACAAATATTAAAAAAAATCCATTCTACAGAAAAGAAAAAGACTCATCAAGAGGTTTCAGCTTATCCAAGTTTGCAGAGCTAATAAGTGGTCAAGGCCAGGACTCAAATCCAAGTCTCTGGGTTCCAAGTCAATGAGTATTAATTCTGTGCTCTAGAGCTGGCTCATTCCCATTCACATTCAGGCCTTCCAGCCCCATCCCACCCAAAGTGCTCAGCTTTCCTCCTGACTTTTATATCTCTACCCCTTGGCATTTATTTGCTCTTCTCATGTGGAATGTCTTCTGCTCTGTGAGGCTCTGACTTAGGCAGCTACACTAAGTAGGTCAGCTTCCTCTTCTACAAGTCAGTTCTTCAAATACTTCAAGAGTGATGGTGAATCTGCTGAGCCAAACTCTAGAAGTTAAACATTCCCAGTTCCTTCAGTTTTGTTATTTACTGGCTATTTGACTGGTATGTCACAACAACAACACTTATATAGCACTTTGCGGTTTGTAAAGCACTGTATATATATCATCCCATTCCAGACTCTTTGCCTGTGAGTTAAATGCTATTATCACTCCCATTTTAGAGGTAAGGGAAACTGAGGCTGAGAGGCTAAGTGACTGGATCAGGGTCATACAGCTAGTTGAGTGTCTTTCTGATACCAAGCTCAGCACTCCTAACCACTGTGCCAAGTAACCGTCTCAGTTTCCTCATCTATAAAGTAGTACTTGGAAATAATACTTGAACCACTATCCAAACAAGATAGTGTCATTTTGCTTTTTTTTTCGGAGGGGGGAAAGCAGAGCAATTGGGATTAAGTGACTTGCCCAAGGTCATGTGGCTAGTAAGTGTTAAGTGTCAGAGGCTGGATTCAAACTCAGGTCCTCCTGACTCCAGGGCCGGTGCTCTATTCATTGTGTCACCTAGTTGCTCCAAAGGATAGTGTTATTTCGAGAAAAATACTCGGTATAGCACAAAGTCCTATAAAAATGTGAACGGTTGTGAGTAGTGGTATTTTTGTTGTTCAGTCACTCAGTCCTGTCTGACTCATCATGGGCCTATGAACCATAGCACCAATACTGTCTGCAGTGCTTTCTTGGCAAAGATACTGGAGTAGTTTGCCATTTCCTTCCCAAATTGGTATTATTATTATTATTATTATTGTCTTCCTTTGTGATTCAGAGGGGTAGGAGATCTGTAGACATTCTTTGGGTAATGTTCATCTGGTTGTGAATCCACTTAACCATCTATCTCATCATTCAACTCACCTTTCTCCAGAGTTTCTCTGCTGGTGTCATGACTATGACCTACCACAATACCAATGTCTATGGTCTAGCCATTAGATAAGCCTTGGTTTAAACTATTCATAATAGAAATCTAGTATCATAAACAGTCTGCTACAGTATAAAGAGCACAGGACTAGGAATATATGTGACCATGACAATTCACTTTGCCTTTCTATGCCTCAGTTTCCTCATCTGTAAAATGTGAGGGGTTTGGACTAAATGACCTCTAACATCTCCTCCGGTTATGATCCCATGATCCCAGGCTTCGTTGTCCCTTTAACTCACTGTTTGACTTCTGGTGAGCCATTCGGTGGACCTCAGCTTCCCAACTGTGAGACAGAAGGGTTGGAGTGGTTCTTTTCATCTTTTACATCTCCTTTGCATGTCCAGAATACTGTAATTCTATCTTTGGAGACAAGAATAGAGCTAGCCACAGAACCACAGATTATCAGAGTTCAGAGAGACCTCTGAGGTTATTTAGTCTATCCTGTACTTGAAAAGAAATCCTCCCTACAACATTCTTCATACTCAGCTTGAAGAGTTCCAACAGTGGAGAACTTGCTACCTACCAAGACGGCCATTCCAGTTTGGGGCAGTTGTAATTATTAGGGAGTTTTTCTTTAACTAAGGCAAGCTTTTGCTCCTAGTTCTGCTCTCTGGGGCCAAGTGGAACAATGTAATCCCCCTGCAGGTTCCAACTTTTCAAACACTTGAAGACAATCCCTGGACTGTATTTTGTTTCTGTGATGGACTTGCCTTTGTGATGATTTCTCACAAAGCAACCCCATTCCCTACACCACCATCCTATCTCCCACAGTGCTTTTCTCACAGGCTCTTGGTGAAAAGTTGTCGGCAAACCAGTGCGGTTTCATTATGGGACTGGTAAAAAGCTATCACATTGCCAGACAGAGATTGATATGGTCATTGAGTCAGAGAACCATAGAACTGTAAATGATGACCTAGAACAGCGGTTCTCAATCTTCCTAATGTTGTGACCCTTTAATACAGTTATTGATGTTGTGGTGACCCCTAACCATAAAATTATTTTCGTTGCTGCTTCATAACTGTAATTTTGCTACTGTTATGAATCGTAATGTAAATATCTGATATGCAGGATGTTTTTTCATTGTTGCAAATTGAACATAACCCCCAGGTTGAGAACCGCGGACCTAGAAGATACTTTCTAGATCTCTAAGGCCCAGGGAGGTTAAAAGTCTTATTTGGGGGGTTTGAAGCCGGAGTTTGAAGCCTTTGACCCAAAATTCCAGTACTCTTTTCTCTGTGTACACTGAAGGGACCTCTTACAACTTACAATCTCCAGTTTTGGGTGTTGCTTTCAACAAGGGCAGGGAATTCCAAACCATTGGTCCAGGACAATTGCATCCAGGAAATCCTCCAGTGTCCATCCTGCTTGCTCCTTATTTTTCTCCAGATTGACACTTAAGCAGAAAATTTTCATTTCTTCCCTCTGATCCTCGGACAGTGTGACCATGGACCTGTAATATACCTTACAACCTCCAGCTTTTCTTTCTATTCTAGATCTATGATCCTATGACCTGAACGGCCTTTTGTTTCTTTGAGTTGGAAAGTGTCCCTGAAATGTTTGTTTATCATTTGTAAGACCAGAAAATGCTTCCTCAGGATGAGACTGAAATCTGCTTACAGCAATAAATTGCTGTTCATTGACTGAATTACACCCCGGCCTCCCTTTCCACATTACATAGCTCTGGCTTGCAGCTGTGCATGTGCAGTGCATGCTGGTTAGACTGGTGTCCAGAGGGAAGGAACTGACTGTTCTCCCAGGCATGCCAGAGAACAGAAAGTGAGACTGGAAAACCAGACCAGAGGACGAGAGCATTAGATCAGAGAATTATGGAAGCAAGTTGCTAGAAAAAAATCTACTCACTCAGGAGTCCAGGTAACAGTCTGAACAGCAGCGCCCTTGCTTCTTCTTAGGAAAACTTGTGGGCTACAAGCGGCTTGTCACAACTGGTTGCCTTCCTCTTGCATTTCCAGCAAATAAACTCACAAGCCGCCCCTGGAAAGGTCTGCTGCCCGAAATGAAGCAGATGGTAATAATTAGCCAGAAAATCATTGCGTGGAAAGTTCCATATCCAAGGACAGTCCCTGGTGAGCAACGGACACAGCAAAGTCTGCCCCCTTGCCTAGGGGTATTTTACTTTTACTCTCCCAGGGGAGGTGACTCAATGTTGAGTCTGCTTCTTATCCCTGTCAGCGCCTCCTTGAAACCTCCCTTCAAAATATCCTTTTAATTGTAGGTGAGACCAAAAAACGAGGTTTACTTGTTTCTCCTCTAGGACTGTGAAGCCTAGAGAGAGCTGAGAGCTGCTTTGAGGACAGTTAACAGAGTTTGGGGAGAAGAAACAGACTTTTGGAAGGAGGGAGAGAATTTGGGACAGTTGTGGGGATAAGTAGCAGAGTTTGGAGACAAGTGCTAGTTTGGAGAGAGATGACAGAGCCGCTTAGGGTTAGGTAGAGTGTGAGGACCAGAGACCTAGCGGCCTGTGTTTGGAAGGAAGAGTAAAACTTTCTCCTAGTTTGAATTCTTGGTCCCATGTCCTCCTAAAAGACTAAAGTGCTACGGAATCAGAACCTGAATTCTAAGTAGGGAGTATAGAAAACATTTATTTTGTAAACCTTTGGGGGAGCTAGGAAAGCTATATTTGCACCCCGCAAATTTTCCACTGATGTTTTTGCTAGAATTCCATCTTTTTAACATAAAACCCTGGGGGGCGGCTAGGTGGCACAGTGAATAGAGCACCGGCCCTGGAGTCAGGAGGACCTGAGTTCAAATCCGGCCTCAGACACTTAACACCAAAACTAGCCGTGTGACCTTGGGCAAGTTACTTAACCCCAATTGTCCTCCAAAAAGCAAAAACAACAACAACAAAACCAAAACATGAAACCCAGGAAAATACTTGTGGGAGGGTTATAGTTATCAGTCATTTATGAATAAAAGTCCCTCTAGAGGAGAATGAATAGACAAAGACTCAAAGGGAATTATTGAAACATTGTTATGGTACTTTAAGCATTGAAATTAATGTATTGCTACGTAAATAGTTATTTGTTTGTAAAGTAAGAATGTTGGAATAGTGGATCTTCTATCTAGAGACTAGATTACATGTTCCTTTCAGATATTAACTCTGTGATCTTATTATACCAGGTAAATAAACAGATTGTAGGATTGATATTCTATGTTAATTTTTTTCCTATTTGATATTTTATTTTTTAAAAATACATGTAATAACAATTTCTAACATTATTATTTTTTAAATTTTGAGTTCTAAATTCCTTCCTTCTCTCCCTTTCCCTCTCTTTGCGAAGGCAAGCAACTTGATATAGATTGTACTTATGCTGTCATGCAGAAAATATTTCCATATTAGATATGCTGCAAAAAAAAAACCAGATAAAAAAGCCCAACAAGAAAAACAAAAAACAAGTACATTTTGATCTGCATTCAGACTTTGTCAGCTCTTCCTCTGGAGGTGGATAGCATTTCCCATCTTAAGCCCTTTAGAATTATGTAGATCATTGTATTGTTGAGAATATCTAAGTCATTCACAGTTGATCATCATACAATATTGCTGTTATTGTATATAGTGTTCTCCTGGTTTGCTCATTTCACTTTGCATCAGTTCATGTAAGTCTTCCCATGTTTTCCTAAAACCATCCTGCTTGTCACTTCTTATAGCATGATAATATTCCACCACAACCATATATCACAGCTTGTTTAGCCATTCTCCAGTTGATGGATATGCTCTCAATTTCCAATTCTTAGCCACCATAAAAAGAGCTGCTATAAATATTTTTGTGCATATAGATCTTTTTCCTTTTTTTTGTCTCTTTGGGATGCATATCCAGTAATGCATGTGCATAGTTTTATAACACTTTGGGCAAAGTTCCAAATTATTCTCCAGAATAGTTAGATCAGTTTACAACTCTACAAATAGTGCATTAGTGTCCCAATTTTTCCACATCCCCTTCAACGTTTGTCATTTTCCTTTCCTATCATATTGGTTAATCTGATGGGTAAGAGGTAGTACCGCTGAGTCATTTTAATTTGCATTTTTCTAGTTAATGATGATTTAGAGCATTTTTAAAATGTGATTATAGTGTTGATTTCTTCTTCTGAAAACTGTGTGTTCATATCTTTTGACCATTTATCAAATTGAGAATGATTTGTATTCTTATACATTTGACTCAGTTCTCTATATATTTTAGAAATGAAACCTTTATCAAAGAAAAATTTTTTTTGTGGGCAGAAAGCTGGGCATTTGGGCTTAAGTGACTTGCCCAAGGTCACACAGCTGTTAAGTGTTTAGTGTCTGAGGTTGTATTTGAACTCAGGTCCTCCTGACTCCAGGGCTGGTGCTCTATTCACTGCACCACTTAGCCACCCTTTATCAAAGAAACTGGTTGTAATTCTCCACCCCCTACCCCCACCTCCCAGTTTCCTGCTCTTATTCTATCTTGCCTGCATTGGTTTTGTTTGTGCAAAATCTTTTTAATTTAATGTAATTAAAATTATTCATTTTGTATCCCATAATGCTTTCTATTTCTTGTGAGTCATATGTTCTTCCATAGATCTGACAGATAAAATATTTTAACATTTTTTAATAATAAAAATTTTTAATAATAAAATATTTTATGCTCCCCTAATTTGCTTATGATATTACCCTTTATGTTTAGATCATATACCTATTTTGACTTTATCTTGGTATATGATGTGAGATGTTGGTCTATACCTAATTTCTGCCAAACCAATTTCTAGTTTTCCCAGCAATTTTTGTCAAATAATGAGGACTTGTCCCAAAAGCTTGGATCTTTATGTTTATCAAACACTAGATTACTATGGTCATTTACTACTGCATATTGTATACCTAATCTATGCCACTGATCCATCACTCTATTTCTTAGTACCAGATTATTTTGATGACTATCATTTTGTTATACAGTTTGAGATATAGTATTTCTAGGTCACATTCCTATATAATTTCTTTTCATTGATTCCCTTGATATTCTTCACCTTTTGTTCTTCCAGATGAATTTTGTTATTATTTTTTCTAGCTCTATAAAATACTTTTTTGGTAGTTTCATTGGTATGGCACTGAATAAGTAAATTTATTTAGGTAGAATTGTCATTTTTATTATATTGGCTCAGCCTACCCACAAGCAACTAATAACTAATATTTCTCCAGTTGTTTAGATCTGACTTTATTTGTGTGAAAAGTGTTTTGTAATTGTGTTCATATAGTTATTGAGTTTGTCTTAGCAGGTAGACTCACAAGTATTTTACACTGTCTGCAGTAATTTTAAATGGAATTTCTTTTTTTCTCTCTTCCTGCTGGGCTTTGTTGGTAATATATAGAAATGATGATCACTTAAGTGGGTTTATTTTATATCCTGTAACTCTGATGAAGTTGTTAATTATTTCAACCAGTTTTTTAGTTGACTCTCTAGGTATTTCTTCATATCATCTGCAAAGAGTGATAGTTTTGTTACCTTATTACTTATTATAATTCCTTTAATTTCTTTTCCTTTTCTTATTGCTATAGCTAGCATTTCTAATACGATATTAAATTATAGGGGTGACAATGGGCATCCTTACTTTACCCTTGATTTTTATTGGGAAGGCTTCTAGATTATCCCCATTATAGATTATGCTTGCTGATGGTTTTAGAAAGATGCTACTCATCATTTTAAGGAAAGCTCCATTTTACCCATGCTTTCTAGTGTTGTTGTTTTAGTAACTATGAGTGTTGTGTTTTGTCAAAGCTCTTTTTTTGCATCTATTGAGGTAATCATATGATTTTTGTTGTTTTTGTTATTGATACGGTCAAGCATACTGATAGTTTTTCTAATACTGAAACACCTGGTATAAATCCCATCTGGTCATAGTGTATGATCGTTATGATGTTTTCCTATACTCTCCTTCCTAGTATTTTATTTAAAAGTTTGGCAGCAATATTCATTAGAGTACTGGCCTGCAGTTTTCTTTCTCTGTTTTTGGTCTTCATGGTTTAGGTGTCAACATGATATTTGTGTTGCAAAAGGAATTTGGCAGCACTCCTTTGCCCATTTTAAAAAATAGTTTATGTAGTATTTGGAATTAACTGTTCTTTAAATGTTTGGTAGAATTCAGTTGTGAATTCATCTGATCCTGGGGATTTTTTTTTCTTAGGGAGTTCATTTATGGCTCATTTAATTTCTTTTTCTAAGATAGGATTATTTAAATATTCTATGTCTTATTCTATTAATCTGGACAATTTACATTTTTAAAAATATTCTTCCATTTCATTTTGCTTATTAGAGTTATTGACATATAATTGGGCAAAATAACTGCTAAACATTGCTTTAATTTCCTTCTCACTGGTGGTGAATAAAAACTTTTCATTTTTGATAGTTAATTTGGTTTTCTTTTAAAAATAATCAAGTTAACCTATGTTTTATTTGATTTTTTTCATAAAACAAGCTTCTAGTTTTATTTATTAGTTCAATGGCTTTCTTTTGATTTTATTAACCTCTCCATTGATTTTTCAGGATTTCCAATTTGCTGTTTAATTGGGGATTTGTTCTTTTTCTAGTTGTTTTTAGTTACGTGTCCATTTCATTGATCTGCTCGTTCTCTATTTTATTGATATAAGCATGAAGAGATACAAAATTTCCCCTAAGCACTACTTTGGCTACATCCCATAAATTTTGGTATGTCCATGCTAAGTTTTGAATAAAACATTTAGTTGTAAAAAAAAATAGAGACTTTTTCTAGCAGTTTCAGTCAAGAAGAGAACATTAAAGCCAACAGAATCACTGAAGAGAAACAAGGACAAAGAAGGGCAAGGCTTGGAGTTAATGAAAAACGAGTTCCAGTGCTTGGCAATTATCCCTAGGCCTCATCTGATGTACTGGAAAGGGCAGTGGATTTGGAGCAAGGGTGATAGTAAATGTTTAACAACCAGCTTTTTCCTTGCTTCCAAACTATCCTATGCAGTTTAAGTCTAATTTGCATTATTAACATTTTGTCCATCACTTTCTTAAATCCATAAAACAACAAATTAAGTCCTAATTTGTAGCTTTGCTGATTTCAGAGGTGTTAATGCTCACACTAAACATTTAACAACTCTCCTGGTCCTGAGCTGGTTCCAGAATACCATGGATTTGTGGTCAGAGGACTTGAATTCAAATCCCATTTGTATGATCATAGCCAAATCACCTCTGTTTTCTGAGTCTAAGTTTCTTCAGAAGTTGAATGAGTTAATTTCTAGGGCACTTTCCATCTCTAAATTCTCCTATGGGATATAGAGGCACCACATTTTCTAGAGTGTACAAATGAAAAGGTACTTGAGGAAATCCAGATTCCAAAAAATTGTTTCTGGTTGAAAAGATAGTCAGAAAAGAATCATTTGCTCGTAAGAGTTTGATTTTTCTTTTATATACAAAAAAGAAAATCCTCAGTCCAGGGAAAGAAGTCAGTAATATTTTGGTACATGGTCCTAAGAGAGAGGTATACTTTAGGCTACCCTAAACTTTATTTAGCCTTAAATGAGTTAGTAGTGAACGTGATGTTGCAGCCAAAAAGAAATAATAATTTAAGCTACTTTTAGAGAGGCACATATAGCATCCAGAATAAGAGACATTAAAGGATCATATATTTGAACATGGAAAGGAACTTATTTTACTGATGAGGAAACTGAGGCCCAAAGTAGTTGTGACTTGTCCAAGGTCACACAGTGAGTGGCAAAACCAAACCCTCTGACTCCAAATCTGCTCTGTTCACTGATTCCTCAAGGTCTGCCTCCCTAAAAGTCTTACTATCCTCTGTCCTGATCAAAACCTATTTGTAGTATTGGACATTCTGGGGCAGCACATGTTAGGATAGATACTTATACGCTGTAGTATGTTCAGAGGAGGGCATCCAGAACAGTGAGGGCACAGGAAAGCATGCCGAAGTTGAATTGGTTGAACCTGCAACCTCTGACTCCAAATTCAAATTATGCCACATTGTCTAGAATTGTTCTGCTTGGTCTTAGAGGATGGAATGAGGACCATTGGGTGAAAATAACAAGGAAGTTCACTTAGCTTAATCTAAGGAGCTATTTCTTACTGATTAGAACTCTCTGAAAGGAAAATGGTCTGCTTTGAGACCATTACTGGAAGTCCTCAAGCAAAAGATGGAATATATTTGTCAGGAATGGGCGTGGAGTATGTCTGTCAGAAGGGATTCCTGTTTAGGTATTGGCCAGACTATGTGATCTCTCAGGTCCTTTCCAACTAGAAAAGTCTATGATGTGATGGTTCAAATCCCCACTCTTATTTTGTACTATTTGTTCATGGGGAATGAAAAAGAATTTATCCCTCACAATTTGAAGAGGCATGCTTTATTGTAAAGTGTGTAAATTCTTTTAAAAACATGCTTTACACAATGACCATGGCAATGAAAATGTGAACAATAAAGTAATAATTACAATGACCAAGGAGTCTGGCCTTGGAAAAGAGTTGAGAAAAATGTGCCTTCCTCCCTTCTTTGCAGTGGTGGGTGTCTGTGGGTGCTGAATGTTGTATATGCTGCCAGGCTTAGCTGATGTATTGGCTGGCTTTGCAAAACTTTTTCCAACTTAAAAAAATCTTCATTACAAAAGATAAATTACTGGGGAGGGAAGGGGAAGGAGTGTATTCAGAAATAAACGTGATGTTCCACTCACTTCATTCTCATTATTTCATAAAAATCTTCCTCAGTTTCTCTGAAACTGTTCCTTTCATAATTCTTATTGTACAGTAATATTCCATTACACCTATATACCATAATTTATCCAACCATTTCCCAACTGATGGTCATTCTCTTACTTCCCAGGTCTCTGCCACTTAAAAAAAGAGCTGCTAAAATTTTGTAATTATGGGGCCTTTCCCTCTTTCTTTGATCTTTTTTAGGGCATAGGTCTAGTAGTTTATTTCAGGATCAAAGGATGTTAAAAACTCAATGATGCCTGTACAGAATGACTGTACAAATTCACAGTTCCACTGACAGCACAATAATGCGCCTATTCTCCTGCAGCCCACCATTTGTTCTTTTTTTTTTTTGTTACTTTTGACAATCTGATAGGGGTGAAAGGGAATTTCAGTGTTGCTTTAAATTGCATTTCTTCAATTTCTGTTTATGTAGAGCAACAGCATTATTTCATATGCAATAGCTTGGATTTTTTCCTTTTAAAGTTTCCTGATCATATCCTCTGACAATTTGTCAATTGAGGAATGGATCTTATTGTTAGAAACTTGCATCACTTCATTATATATCTTGTAAATGAGACCTTTATCAGAGAAACTTGTTCAATGAGCTTTTATTAAGTCCTAGCTATATGCCAAATGCTTAGCACTTAGGATGCAAATAAAGGAATCATTATTGTTATTGCTCTTTAACTACATTGTAGTAGTGAACATCCTTTTTAGTTATCTTGCTTCCGCTTTTTTCTCTGCATTGCTTCATATGTCTTGAATTTCTTTGAATTATCCATATTTATCATTCCTTATTATTCAACAATGTTCCATTTTGTTCATATAACATAACTTGTCCAACCATTCCAATGGTATTTGGGTTCCAGAGAGAAAATCTTAATTGAGAAGTAAATGGTCCTAGTACTTCTGCTAGAGGAGCTATATAAAAACTCTGAAGTCCAGGGTATGACAGGTACCGTGGAGACCCTTACTCTTTGTTTATGTGAATTCAGTTACATCTTGGGGGAGTCTGGCCTTTATAAAGGGGAATAAAACTTTTCTTGTGCTCTCTAGGTCTTTCTGGTCCCATGCTGGAGTCCCAGAGAAAGATCTCTCGATGCTCAGATTTGGTTCATCACTAAGGTGTCCCTTTAGAGCAGCAGTTCTCAACCTGTGGGTTATGTTCAATTTGTAAGAATGAAAATACATCCTGCATATCAGATATTTATATTATGATTCCTAACAGTAGCAAAATTACAGTTATGAGTAGCAACAAAAATAATTTTATAGTTGGGGGGTGGTCACCACAACATGAGAAACTGTATTAAAGGGTCATAGCATTAGGAAGGTTGAGAACCACTGCTCTAAAAGATGACCAAATTCTCTTCTAGAATGGTATTCAATGTACCAAGCAGATCAGTTGAAGGACAGTTATTTATTTCCTCCACTACAAAAGAAACTTACAACATAAGAAACTTAGATGTGTATGTTGACCAAAAAAATTTAAACATGATACAGTAACTCATTATATATTATATTCTCCTGGGAAGTAAACACACTTGGTGGGACTATTAAACAAGCAGTTCAAAGCTAGTTGTGCATATTTTGGATGAGCTACTGTGTAGACTAGAAACACCTATCTCAGAATCACTTTTGGGCTGTCCATGCTCAGGGAAAAATCCACAAAGGGGAAAAGGAAGTCGGACACTTGAGGCCCAGGCTCAGTCTCATTGAGGCCAGCTCATGTGCTTGCCATAATATGGGTATAGTTTCTGGAGACAGGGGAGGCGGGGAAGGAGATTTTCCTTCTTTTTACTGTTTTTTACTCTGTGGGTCAACTGGAAGCATCCTGACAGTCTTGACAGACAGTAAGAGAAAAATTGAGGAAACTGTTTCTCCTTTTAAAGTCTATTAAAGTTCCCAATTGTCTTTGACAAAACCTCCAGTTGTAGGGGTTTTGGGGGAGATTCTCATTCCTTTTGTAAGTGGCTTGCTCACTGGAAGGGGTCATGGGACAAACTCAGCTCCACTCTAACAAGTTAGGGTCGAGTTGGAGGCTCCCCATTTAAATATTCACTCTCCTTAGATCATTTGGAGTATGTATGGTATATTTGTCCATATGTCAAATTTTGGTCAGTTCTTTGGGGACATGGGGAAGCTCAAGTATTGTTTTATATTGATCACCTGCACTAAATAGTCTCAACAAAATCCCTGTGCCCTCTTCAATGCCATTTAAATAGTCCCAGCTGTCCATCGAGTATAACCCTTAGATAATGCCACAAAATGTCTTTTGTGAGGTTGTAGGTCCACTGAAGTTGGTGGGTGTGGATATTATAATCACTCCTAAATACAAAATTATGCATATTCAAAAATAAATATTTTATAAAGTTTGTCATAGATAACCAGTTTCCACATACTTATAAGGATCTATTCCAACCCAAAACAACTAGGGAAAAAAGTCAAATTAAAAAAAACAACACCAAACAATAACAAAAAAAAAAGAGCAAAGAGAAAAGAAGTAGCTCTTCTCCCATCTCCTTATGCTCTATATCCAAGATTTTTGGTAAAATTCCAAAAGGTGGGTTACAGACAGCTGAGATTGATAGTATGCAGGGGCTAGTACCTCATGCATGTATCACTCTTGCCTATACGTTGTAGTGAGCAGAATGTGTGATAAGAGTGAAAGGCACGAGTGATTGTGGAGAGGATAGTTGTGGAGAGGATAGCTCAGTCTGGTGCTCAGGCTGTTGAGACTCTTGTCTTTCTTTGTGTCATCCTTGAACATAGATAGTAAGCCTGTCCAAGGTCAGGTCTATTGCTATGTTAGCAAGAGCCACAGGAGAAGAATACAGTTGGGGCTATAAACTCGAAATAAGGTTCTGCTTGGTCTTAGTTTGGAGAGGAGGACATATCCAAGTAGTGGTGTGCTGAAGCTGGTTCCTAAACCACTAAATTCTGTATATTTTTTGATATAGAGATAAATTACTAGATTAACACCTAGGAGTATGCTGGAGCCAGCTCCAACCTGTTCATGAAAACCAATTCTTAAATTGTAAATGTGAGCACTTAAACCTCAGAAATAAGCAAATACTGTAAATCAGGGTTTGATTTATTGTTTGGTTGATTGTTTAGACTTAAAGTGAAAGAGGAAATGTTAATAAGGAAGCATTTATTAAGTATCTACTTTATGCTAGGCACTTTACAAATCAATCTCTCTCTCTCTCTCTCTCTCTCTCTCTCTCTCTCTCTCACTTTTTGGAGGGGGGAAGGCAGGAAAATTGGGATTAAGTGACTTGTCCAAGGTCACACGACTAGTAAATGTTAAGAGTCTGAGACTGGATTTGAACTCAGGTCTTCCTGACTCCAGAGCCGGTGCTCTATTCACTGCACCACTTAATCGCCCCAAATGTATTTCATTTGATCCTCACAACAACCCTAGGAGGTAGGTGCTACTATTATCCTAATTTTATAGCTAAGGATGTGGAGGCAGACAGAAGTTAAGTGCGACCCTTGCTCAGGGTCATACAACTATTTATGTGTCTCAGGCTAGATTTGATCTTAGGTATTCCTGACTTGAGGGTCCCCATTCTAGCTAGTGTGCCACCTAGCTACCTAATAATAAAGATTAAATTTTTAAAAATGCGCTGAACATACATTTTTGGGGGGAGAGTTAGTTGTTAAACATTTAATAACATACCTGTGTATATATGCTAGTGTCACATTAAATTCAATGTTGATATATGAACATCAAAATTGCTCATCTCTGTAAGGTCCATGGGGCAGTGTGGGAGAATGTAGCACTGGGAAGCTATAGGTGGCTTGGCTATGGTGATCTGAGAATTCCTATATGAGTCTGTTTTTGTTGTTGCTCAGGACTCTGGCTGCTAACCTCTGAGAAAGGCAGCCAGGAGCCCCAGGGGCATGTCCACGTTCCCCTGTGTATTTGGGAACGTTCCTTTCCCAGGCGCTGTGTGCTGTGATGAAATGTAATGAAGATCTGACAGCATATCTGATATTTCCCAACTGAGATCAGTCTCTTGTCTCCTAGGAAGACAGACCCAGCAGTGGCTATCTTAAATGCCAGATGTGTAGTGTGTGCAAGAATTGGAGGGGCAAGTGAAGATAAAGCTGTTTCAGATGCAGCCTGGAGCTGCCTATCTGAATTAGAACAACTAAGCCATCTCTCAATTAAATTTAATTTCACAAACATTTATTAAGTGTCTGCTATGTACTATGTATGTTCACACTATGTATTTACTATGTATAGTAATTGTATACTATATATGTCTATGTGTAGTATTGCATATATGTATAATATGTATAATACAGTATATATTCTGTAATATATGCTATGCATCACATATAGCATATATGTATAGTATTTTTATAGTACCACACACAGTTTTATATGGTACTATGTATAGTATGTGCTCTGTACATACGAACTGTACTGGAAACACAAAGCTAAAAGTGAAAGCCTCTAGTATCCAAGGAGCTTACATACTATGGCACATATTAGAAACATGACAAATGCATCAGATCTTTGAAAGCTCCTACCTTCATCCTTTGAGGTTCTGTAGACTCATCAGGGTAGGCATTTCTTCCATCTATACAGATTACTACCCCTTTACATCTTAGGAGTTGGTCTTTGAGAATTGCAATATTCAAAAAAATTCATCACTCTGGCCAAGCTAGAGATGAACTTCTCTGAACTTAGCAAGGCTGGTCCTCAAAACAGAGACTTCTAGTTCATAGACCCAAGCTCTAAGATGGCGATATTTTCTAATTACAATGCAAATGAAGTCCAGATATAGGACTAATGGACTAGGACTTAGTGAGCTGATTCAGCTAGATATTTGGAGACAGCCAACAATGGCTGGAATTTATTAGCTGGTTCTTACAGAGTCTGCCATAAATGTTATGGGGTAGGTGCTCCTCTACCTGAGGGGGCATCCTGCCATTAGTCCCATGGTTATGACAGATCAATAACTGCAGCAACATGAATGTTCCATTGCTCTTGATTCAGTCATACCATCAGGAATGGGTGTGCAAAGTCAGATCAGGTCGGGTTGGGTGAAATTGGGTAAGGACTGATCAAGTAACTTCTCCTATACTTTTTAACATTGTACAAACAGACTAATCTTTTATAGATATTATCAACCAATGAAGGTGCCCCTATCCTTCTATTTTGTGGACTAGCCAATTTCAGTGTATTCTATGTAATATTGACTTTTAAAAGTTATATTCATTTGTTAAATGCTTCTTTTTTAAAAAATTATTTTAATTTATTTTTAGTTTTCAATTTTCACTTTTATAAGATTTTGAGTTCTAAAATTTCCCTCACCTTCCTCATCCCCTTCCCTGAGATGATATTAAATCTGATATAGGTGATACGTGTACAATCATATTAAATATATTTCCACATTAGGTTATGTTGTGAAAGAATCAAAACAAGAGGAAAAAAATCACAGGAAGGAAAAAAAAGACAAAATAGTATGCTTCTATCTGCATTCAAATTCCGTAGTTCTTTCTCTGGATGTGGATGGTATTTTACATCAGCAGTCTTTTGGAATTGTCTTGGATCATTGCATTTCTGAGAAGAACTTAGTAACAATAGTTGATCTTTGCACAATGTTGCAGTTACTGTGTATGATATTCTCCTGGTTCTGCTCAGGACTGTTTCTTTATGGCCAGAGAGACTTTACCGGTCATGTTTTTTTGTTTTTATGTTTTGTCCCATTTACCATATTTCAACACTACAATGTAAGTGGGCAAACTTTGTGATCCTAGACCATCTCTTTATTCTCTGTGCTTTGAACTATCAGGGCCTCTATGGATAGGCTTCAAGTGCAACTTCCCAAACTCATTGACACTCTATTTCCCAGTAGCTATCTCATACTCTCAACCTGATTGTTTCTCATATCCTGAGTTCCATAAATACATCTTTCTGACTTATACTTCAGATCATTTTCCTGAAATGGCTATTTTTTTCTCTTTTCAATTAAATTCACAGATGTCACCTCCTTTATGATGTTTCCCCTGATTTTAATTTAAAATAATCTCTTCTTCCTCAAAAAACTATTGTCTGACATGGGGCAGCTAGGTGGTGCAGTGAATGGAGCACTGGCCCTGTAGTCAGGAGTACCTGAGTTCAAATCCAGCCTCAGAATCTAACACTTACTAGGTGTGTGACCTTGGGCAAGTTACTTAACCCCCATTGCCCTACCTTCCAAGAAAACTCTCGTCTGTGTTTTGTTATTTTCTTTTCTTGTAGTCTGACAATTTGTGTACATGTCCTCCTCTCTGCTGCACTGTTAAGTTCCCTGAGGGCAGGGACTCTACGAGCACCTAACAGAATGCAATGTATGTAGTAGCGTTAGGATGGAATGAGCATTAGGGAATCCATTTTAAGCAGGGCAGGAGCTGCTGTTTAATCCAGCTCTGTGCTGCTTTCAGGGCTAGTCTGTTTTGGTCAGAACAACCTGACCTCTCTGCAGTTACAGGGAAATGTGAGAGAGAGAGAGATTGAATAAGTGGATGGTGAGCAGGTTTTGAGAAACTTGCAGAAGCTCGTCTGTAATTGGTTTGGATTTTTGCTTTGGTTTTCCCTGTGGGCATTTTATATGAAAACAGGAGGGAGGGGGAAATCACTGGAATTTTACAATACTTTAAGGGTTTCAAAGCATTTTACAAATATTATCTCATTTGGTCTTCACAACAACCCTGGGAGGTTGATGCTAATATTATCTCCATTTTATAGTTGAGGAAACTGAGGCTGAGAGAAGTTAAATGACTTTCCCGGAGTAACATACCTAGTAAATATCTGGGGCAAGATTGGAACTCAGGTCTTCCTGACCTGATCTGTCCAGCACTCTATTCCCTGCTGTATGTAGTCTAGAAAGGGCTATATACAGGGTAGTCAGTCAGAAGCTCATGTGGTATATGTGATTTTCCCTCAGAATCTTGTGTGTTCCATGGTTGTTCTAGTGCTACTTGATCAGAAAGTGCATTCTGTTTGGAATCCAAGTGGTGATGATGTGTTCTTTAGTGTTTGTCCCAGTGTTCCATAAACGATCCTTTAAAACTGAATTGGTCTAGTGGTGGGCAACTGCAAGATAGACCTTGACAATAGGCCCTTTTTCAATTTTTTATTGCATTGAATTGAATTCTTATCGCTTTTCCAAAAAGGTTTTGGCTTCCATCCTTGGAACGCTCCAGTTTTTATTGTTCATTTCTTCTCCACCCATCTCCAGGGTGATCTGTTAGCTAAATATGGGAGCAACTACAATTATATTAAGATTTGCTTTTATCACTAACAAACACAGGTACTCTTAGAATACAGTCATAATTATTTTAGGGTAACTCATTTACCATGCAGTTTAATATTAAAGAAAGATTCAGGAAGGTCTTGTTTAGAAATGGGATATGTTGGCTCCACTCCTAACTCACAGGGGCCTCCTTTAGTGTGTATAGGTTATGCTGAGTCCCTACTTGGCTGGAGTAATTCAGATAGGACCTAATAATGATAATAAACCTCACATTTCTATAGTGTTTGGAGGTTTACAAAATACTTTATGTATAGAAACTTTGTAAAATTGGCATTATTACTATTGGTAGTATTTATATATCACTTAGAGATTTTTAGCACTTTATAAATATTATATTTATTATATATTAGGTTATTGTATAGTATAATTAATTATATTACTAATATTATATATTTATAAATATTTGATCCTCAAAACAATCCTAGGAGGTAGCACCTAGGAGGTGCTATTGTTATTCCTGTTTCATAGATGAGAAACTGAGGCAGGCAGAGGTTATGTGATCTGCCCAGGACCACACAACTAATAAGTGTTCGAGGCTGGATTTGAACGGAAGTTTTCCTGATTCCAGGAATCTACCAAGTTGCCCAAGTTGGTAGAACAATACTATCAACCCTACTTAGTAGATGGGGAAACTGAGGCTCAAAGAGGTTAAGTAATTAGTCAATCAAAAAGTGTTTATTAAGTACCTATTCTGTACCAAGTACTGTGTTATATTGTAATAATAAAAACAGCTAATGTTTATATAGGAATTTGAAGCCTGTCGAGCTATGTATACACTTTAGTCCAACATTTCATCCTCGTGACAGTCCTGTGAGGTAGGTGCTACAGGTAATAGCCTCCCTACTTTACATATACAAACTGAAGAAACTGTAGTTTAGGGATCTTGGACTTGCCCACGGTCATGGAGCTAGTATGTCAGTTGGAGGCAGAATCTGAACCCACATTTGCCTGACTTGAAGTCTAGCACTCTTTCTAAGACCTCATGCTGCTTGTCTAGTGCATGGCCCAGTTGTGTTTCTTTGCCTGAAGACACGTCTTTGACACAGTGTATATTTAACAAGGATGTTGCTTATGCTGGACCTGAAGGATCATTTCTGACTCCTCTGAAATAATACTGCCCATTGTGGGTCTCTGGGGCAGGGTACCAATACAATCCACAGCCCGTGGCCAGACAAGACACCTGAAGGCAAACATAGATACCACCTGCTCTTGATCATCTTCTCTTGAGAGGAGCTACACCTGTACAATGCATGACACACAAAGAGAAAGGCAGATCCTAGGGGCGCCAAACCATTGCTAGATATAGAATGGGAAGGTGTGGCTTTGAATTCCGAATCTGTCACTTGCTACCTGTCTGATACTGGCGAGTCACTTCCTTTCCGTGTCCCAAACTTCTTACTGAGGGTTGAAGAAGATGATCTCTACATCTTGGTTAGCTCTACATTCTGTGAACCAAAACCCTACCTGTTTGATTCCCATTTATTCACAATTGGCTTTCACTGAAGCATGAGGGGCTGGCCCTGCACTGCCTGTATTGCCTGAATTCTCTAAATATTTTGGTTGCACATAGCCCTGGTGTGTCTGCAGAGATGTTAGGTCTAAAAATGATCCCTCTTTTTGCCTTTGGCCTATGTGCACTGTTTCCCTTTTTTTGCTAATGATATACCAGAGAGTAACATACTTTTGTCCCTTTCCGCTTTTCTTATCCCACCACTTGAGGACAGTTTCCTCAAGGCCAAGGGTATTATCACTCTGAGAATGGTGTAGCTCATAATGGTGTTCACTGGCATAGGAGAAGGTCAACAAGTCAGATACTTAAGCTAAATATGAGGGTGAACATAACAATCTGCAGACCTCTCCATGCTGGCTTTATTTTTATGGGAAAGACATTTAATTTCTCTGAGCCTGGGTTTCCCCACCAGTAACTTCCTGTAATGCCCATAGACCATTTCATAGGAAGTACTAGACCAGAAGGAGAGAAGGCATTTAATTGGGAGTAGAAACATTCATGATGCAGCAGACATGGATACAGAAAGATAATAATCCAATGTCGTTGGCCATTTTAAGAAGTATGACTCCCTAAAAGCAGAGCAGAGAACTGGTGATGAGCTCAAGGTAGGAACTGCCTCAAGGAGCCCAGGTGAATGGCTTGAGCTTATTCTTCTCATGCTCCTACTGCATTCTGGGCTGTCTCCAGTTGTCCTGATCCCTATCTGGCCACTGGACCCAGATTACTTTGGAAGAGAAAGTGAGGCTGGGGTCTTTGCACACCCCTGCCTTGCTTAAAACCAGTTTACTTGCGAGTCATGGCATCACCTTCTTGATGTCATGGTTCTCTTTGAGAATGAAGGACAAACAACAACAACCCTTCTCATAGATTCTGTGCACATTTATTGGAGAGTTAGGGTCTGGGTTATGGGTTTTTTTTGGGTGGGTGGGGATAATTTTGTACCAACTGTTCTTACTATGTCATCTTAATGAATGCCTTTGGTTAAGGATAATTAAGTCTCCCGGCTGGTAGTTAATGGAAAACACACCAATGAAGGCTTGTTTGATACAGTGATAGAAGTAGCCACCCACAATTGTTGTTCAGTCATGTTCAACTTTTTATAAGCCCAATTTGGAGATTTTCTTGGTAAAGATACTGGAGTGGTTTGCCATTTCCTTCTCCAGATCATTTTACAGATGAGGAAACTGAGGCAAACAATGGTTAAGTGACTTGCCCAGGGAGTGTCTGAGGTCAGTTTTGAACTCATGAAGATGAGTCTTCCTGATTCTAAGTCCAGTGCTCTATCTACTATACCACCCAGCTGCCCTAACCACCCATAGGATTATTCCTAAAACTGGAGACAACAGTTGCTCCTCTGTGGACCCAATCTGCAAGTGTGACTATAAATTGGGGAAGTAGGCTTTGGAGTGTGTGTGTGTGTGTATGTGTATCTTCTATTAGCTTATTAAGATATTTAAAATACAGGGGAAAATATGGTCATTCAATGAGGTGGAGGACTTTCAAGCATTCTTGCTGAAAAAACCAGAACTGAATAGAAAATTTGACATTTAAATATAAGAAGCATGAGAAGGTAAACATAGAAAAGAAATTATAAGGAACTTATCAAAGTTGAACTATTTACATGCCAATATGGAAAAACAGTAATTGTTTTGAAACTTTTCTCAGTATGAGGATAGGTGAAGGAAATATAAATGTATATATACATGTCTATATAGGAGGGCATATATATGCATATGAATACATATGTGAGTGTGTATATATGTATACATAGACAGAGGGCACAGGATCAATTGAATAGGAAGGGATGATATTTTAACAGGTGAAATTGAGAGGTGGGAGAGAAATAGAATGAGAGGAGACAGGGAGAGACAGAATGGGATTAATCATCTCGTACAGAAGAGGCAAGGAATAACTGTTACAATGGAGGGGAAGAACAGGAAGGGAAAAGGG
>CM053595.1:218244792-218267625 GCA_028646575.1 Pseudocheirus occidentalis
ATCTTCATAGTGGACATATTGTGACAGTGATTATATGTCCCTCCTTCTTATCCCTCCCCTGCCTTGTTCTGTTCTCTACCCTGTCCCTGTCCCTTTATTGAAGTGTGAGCATCCAGCATTCCTCCCCCAGACCCTGCCCTCCCCTCCATCATCCCCCCTCTCATTCCCCCACCCCCCTACTCTCTTGTGTGGCATTATGCCCATTTTAGAGTTTATGAAAGGCCTCATTTCTTAAATACATAGAGAACTGAGTCAAATTTATAAAAGCACAAGTCACTCCCCAATTGATAAATGGTCAAAGGATATGAACAAGCAGTTTTCAGACAAAAAAAAAATCAAAGCTATCTAAAGTTATATGAAAAAATGCTAGAGAAATACAAATTAAAATAACTCAGAGGTACCACCTCACACCTATCAGAGTGTCTAATATGACAAGAAAGGGAAATGTTGGGTGTTGGAGGGGATGTGGGCAAACTGGGACACTAATGTCTATTGGTGGAGTTGTGAACTGATTGCATCATTCTGGAGAGCATTTGGGATGAAAAATACCCTTCATCCTTAATTTAGTGAAAATAAACACAGAGATCTCTTAGGATAAGAACAGGAGTTTATTCTCTTCCCTGGGAGAAGAGGATAGTCTTCCCCATGACTCATCATGCAGAAGAGGTAAGTTACAAAAGATAGTGCAGAAAATTTATAATTTAACTTAGTCAAGCCCCATTTCCTGACTGTTTCCTCTCTCATTGCTGGAGCGGCATATTTCACCAAATTCTTCCCCAACTGGGACAGTAAGAAAAGAAGGGGAGAGGGTCCCACCAAGGTGAGAAAACAGACAAAGGGAGATAAAAGTGTTTGACAGCAGCAATGGAGGAGGAGGAAGGAAAGGAAGGTTAACAACTCCAAACTGAAAAGTTTTCACTCATCTCATACAAGAGCAATTTGGAGCTATGTCCAAAGGACTCTAAAACTGTGCATACCCTTTGATCCAGTATTACTACTGCTAGGCCTATATCCTAAGGACATCCAAAAAAAAAAGGGGGGAAAGGACCTATTTGTACAAAAATATTTATAGCAACTCTTTGTAGTGACCAAGAATCAGAAATTGGAAGGCATGTCCATCAATTGAAGAATGGCTAAACAATTTGTGGTATATGATTGTAATGGAATATTATTGTGCTATAAGAAATAACACTCAGGACGATTTCAGAAAAACCTGCAAAGACTTACACGAACTGATGCATGGTGAAGTGACTAGAACCAGGAGAACATTGTATACAGTAACAACAATATTGTTTGATGAAGAATTGTGAATTGTCTTAGCTATTCTCAGCAATACAATGATCTGAGACAACCAATCCCAAAGGACTGATGATGAAGTATTCACCTCCGGAGAAAGAACTGATATTATCTGAATACAGACTGAAGCATGCTATTTTTATCTTTCTTTCATTGTTTTTTTGTATTCAAGTCTTCTTGTACCAAGTGACTAATATGTAAATGTTTTATATAATTGCACATGTAGATATCTGATTGCTTACCATCTAATGGAGGTAGAAAGTGAGGGAGAGAGGGAGTGATAGAATTTGGAACTCAAAACTTTAAATAAAAATGTTAAAAAAAACTGAAGAAGAAGAAAAAGGAACCCTCTCCCTAACCAGAGATCAGAAAGGTACCTCTCTCTCTTCTCCAACTTTTTATATAATGTCACCTTTTATATTTAGGTCATTTATCCATTTGGAGTTTATTGTGGCATAGAGTGCAAAATGTGAGACTAGACCTAATTTCTACCAAACTGCTTTCCAGTTTTCCCAGCTATAGTTGCTGAATTGGGATTTTCTCCCCTAGTAGTTTGCTTTCTTGGGTTTATCAAGCAATGAAATATTGTGATTGCTTCCAGTTCCTGCTGGGTTTTTTTTTCTCTAGTCTGTTCCATTGATCTGAGTTTCTACTTTCAAACAAGTAGGAAATAATTTTGATGATTGCTGCTTCATAATGTAGGTAAATCTGGTCTTGGTATCCCACCTTCATTACTATTGCTTCTCATTATTTCCCTGAATATCCTAGACTTCTTGTTATTTTAAATGAATTTTGTTATATTTTGCCTAATTCCATAAAACAACCTCTTGGTAGCACTAAATCTGTAAATTAATTCATTTAGTCTCATCACTTTTATTGTATTTGTATAGCCCAAAGATGAGCATTGAATTTCTTTCCAAATTGTTTAGATCTTCCTCTTTTTTAATAAAGTATTTTGTAGTTGCATCTATATAAATATAACTTGTGTTTGGTAGGTTAACACCCAAATATTTTAGGCATTTTGTAGTTATTTTGAATGGACTTTCTGTTCCCCTTGGGTTTTGTTAGTAATATACAGAAATGTGTTCATTTATGTGTTTTTTTAATTCTCTTTTCTACAATATACTTTCCCTCAAGCCTCAACTCTGATGAGGTAGTAAATACAAGTAATATTATTCACAGTTTAGAGATAAGGGAACTGAGGCCCACAGACTCACTTGAGATCACACAGCTAACAAGTAGAGGGAACGCAACTCAAATCCAATTCTCATAGCTCCAGGTTCACCTCTCTTTTCATTCTACCACAACCATTTATATCAGCAATGCTATTAAATGCCAAATCAGAGTGGCAGCGTGGAACAATGGGTTAACCGAATTTGGGATTAAAGGACCTGGGTTTGAATTTTGATTCTGTTATTTCTCACCTGTAATCTTTTTTTTTAATAGAATAATATTTTCCCCAGTGACTTGAGAATTACATGATTTAAAAAAAAATTTTGAGTTTCAAATCTTGAGCAAGTCACAACATTTCTGGCCTTCAGTGTCCTCATCCACAAGTGAGGGAGTTAGAAGAGATGACATCCAAGGTCCGTCCTTACTCTAACCCTATGATTTTGTGATCCTGGTTCTGCCATTTACTAGCTACATGACATTGAACAAGTCATTTCTTTTGTCTAGATGTATTTTTTTAAATTTTTTGTAAATTGAGGAATTTTTGACTAGCTGATCTCTAAAAGTCTCTTTCAGCTCTAAGTCCTATGACCCTATGCAAATACAAAATGTTCTAGGAGCTCAGAGAAGAAATGTGATGAAAGAGTGTGGAATGCTTCAGTAATCTGCCTAAATTCACCCTTGCACAGAGGTGCTGCTAATCTCCGCCTCATTCTGGTGGGAGTGTTTGTGTTATGAAGTGATCCCATTCACTTGTTTAAAGTCCAGTGCTGATGAAACTAAGGCCATGGAGTCAGTCTTGCTGTGGGTCAATTGGTCTTGCCCTTTCTCATGCTCACAGACAGCATTCTTCCCCCAGCCTTCTGCCTCACAAATGTAAGTCCGTGGTTGTTTGAGCGGGGATGGCTCAGTAAAGATTCATCCTGGTCTTCTCTCTCCCTCCACTTCCCTGTCTGGATCTGTTATTTTACTAGTTTTGAGGACTGGCGAGGAAATTTCTACCAATGCAACAAGTTATAGTTTTAGCTTTAGTTTAGTTTTGGAGCCCCAAGAGGTTAAATGACTTGACTGTATGTCAGAGGCAGGACTTAAAACCAGGTCTTCCTAGCTTTGGAACTGGCTTTTTCTCCATTTAGTTTATAGCAGAGCTACTCTGTCTGTTTGGTGCTGTGGCCAAGAGGAGAATGAAGTGTGTCTAGTTACTAAATTACCACAATTCTCTGTAACTCTTGGGCCACGACTGCTAGTGAGTTAAAGGCTAACATCCAAGAGAATGGAAAGTACCTCAGAAAAGACTTTTAGTGATCCCAAGTTAGACCACATAGTCTAGCACTGTTAGGGGTGGGGGGGACATACGAAGGCCCTCTTTCCCATGATACTGAGTAGGTAGCATAGTCATATATGAAGTAGGTAGTAGATAGAATTCTGGGCTTGGATCAGGAACACCTGGGTTTGAATCCTGCCAGAGACACTTACTAGCTGTGGGACCCTGGGCAAGTCACTTACATTCTGAGCCTCAGTTTCCTCATTTGTAAAATGAGAGAAATAATTGCATATACAGGACAGAGGTTTTGTGGGGATCAAATGAGACAAATAGATATAAAATGTTTTTGCTATTGTTTTGGCTATGTGTTGGATGATGCACCAGTGATCTAATCAATTCCCTTTCTTTCAGACTACTGGGGTTCCTCAGAGCTCCAGCCCCTCTTTTTTGCCTTTTTTTGGAAGGGGTAAGGTAGGGCAATTGGGGTTAAGTGACTTGCCCAAGGTCACATGGCTAGTTTTTGTGTTAAGTGTCTGAGGCTGGATTTGAATTCAGGTCCTCCTGACTCCAGTGCCACTGCTCTATTCACTGTGCCACCTAGCCACCCCCAGCCCCTTTTTTCTTGGTCCTCAGAGGTTATTATTAGTGTTGCTAGAAGGGATCATTTAGTTCAAACTTCACATGGTCCAGATGGAGAAATACAAACCCATAAGGGATGATTGATTTCAAAAAGATTACGTAGATAGTGTCAGAACCAAGACTAGGACACAAATCTCCTATTTTCCAGGTCCTCTTATTCTCCATTGCACACCATTGTGTCTTCCATTTCACAGATGAGACCACTGAGGCTCAAAAAAAAAGACATTTGGATTGTCCAACATCACAAACTTGGTTAATGCCATTGCTGTGACTCAAATTCAGGTTTTCTGAATCCTAGCCCAGTGCTCTGCCTCCGCTACACCACCCTAAGTTCCTTTTCCCTGATACAAACAGAGTTTACAGTATTTACAAATCCCACTTGACATTTTGGGCAATCAGAATATCCTATTCTCCTTGACAACATCTGTTTCCCAGAATTCTTCAATAAACACTTCCCACACCAATTCCTAAACAAAACTTGCGTTCCCAGGGACTGAAGCATTAGAGTTAAATTGAAAGAAGGAAAATTAAAAGGAGAAAAAAGAATCCTGGACTAAGTTTTAACACAACTCAGATTCTATCCCACTCTCTGCACCCCTCCCTTATCAGTGAATACACCCACAACCCAGTGTTTAAAAGGCTTCTAGTGACACAGTGTCTGCCTAGTATATTGTTGGTTCTCAGTGCCAGCAAGAGTTTCCCAGTTCTGCTTTCCAATTGGTTTCCTACCTCAGAGACTGCAGCTTTTCCCGGGGTGTGGAGGTGTGGAGTGTGGTTGTCTCTTCCCCTCGTGCTACCTGCTACACCAGATTCATTGCTCCTGGGGAAGCAGGCAGATTCTCTGCCCAGTGATCCTGAGAAGGTGTCCAGAGGAAGGAGTAGGGAGTGAGAGGCATAGGGAGTGACAGTGAAGGGGCTGGTCTCCAGAGCTGAATTCTTGGCTAGAGGGAAAAGGATGTTTTGTAATATTTGGCTTGTGCTTCTAGAGGCCAGACAGGAAGGGAGAGCTCAGTGGCCTCTCTACAGAAGGGCAGTTCCTGAGTTCTCGTCAACTTTGGCTTGGCCATTTAAAGCAATATGGATTCTGATGCTTCATACCCCACCCCCTCTCTCTTCATTCAACTTCCTCCCTTCCCTGCTTTTCCCTCCCTTCATTCCTGACATTCTATAAAAATTTTCCCTCTGCCTAAACTTGGCTCAGGAGCTTTCACTCACTGGGAGAAAATTTCTCCTATTACAAAGTTCAGTTTTTTAAAAGCTGTCTATTGGCCAATTTAGTGCTTAGGACATTTTTTATGAATTTTTCCCCCTGAACTTTGGTGACAGCAACAAAGCATATCATGTTTATCCTTTTATACTTACTTATTTCCCCTTCCCCTCAACCCCCGCTCTCCCTTCCCTACAAGTATATTAATGCTGGGGAAAGCTCAAACTTACTTTGATGGATCCATGATCTCACAGTATAGGTAACTTCTTCCCTGGAGTAGATGACCAATCCTTTGCAGTTCTTCTCATCATCCCTCTTTGTAAGTCCCCCACAGAGGAGCCACCTCTGGTTCTTTTAATATCATGGGTACCAGGTGGTGCAGTGAGCAGAGTGCTGGACCTGGAGTCAGGAGGCCAACAGACATTTTGATTCTCCTGATTTTGTGATCTTCCACGATCTGCCCCCATATTGAATCATCAGGAAAACTTCCTTCTAAAAAGGAGGCAGTGAGGTGACTGAACGGGTAGAGTATAGGACTTAGTCACAAAGACCTGAGTTCTAATGATGCCTTACACACTTACTAGTTGTGTGACCCTGTGTATGCTCGTTACCTTGTCTATAAAATGGAGACAATAATGGTACCTACTGGATAAGGTTGTTGTAAGGATCTAATGAAATAATACTTGTAAAGTTATTTCAAGTTCTGCAATCCTTGAAGCACTATATATGTTCTAACTATAATGATAATGATGTGGCAGAGAATAGCTTGGGATTATTTGAAGTACTATCTATGATTTTTCCATTTTTTTTACTGTTGGCTCTCAACTCAGTAGTTGTGGCTTTAAGGGTTACAGAGGAAGGAAGGAAGGAAGGAAGGAAGGAAGGAAGGAAGGAAGGAAGAAAGGAAGGAAGGAAAGGAAGAAGGAAAGACGAAAACAGGCATTTAAGCACCTACTACATGCCTTGCATTGTGCTAAGCTCTTTACAAATTCTATTTCATTTGATCATGACAATAACCCTGAGAGGTAGGTGCTATTATTATTATCCTGATTTTACAGTCGAGAAAACTTAGACAAACAAGTCAAATGACTTGTTCAGGGTCATATAGCTAGTAAGTGTCTGAGGTGGCTCAGGTCTCCTTGATTCTGGACTTTATCTAGTGCATTATATATGTGCTTC
Source organism: Pseudocheirus occidentalis (assembly GCA_028646575.1). Lineage (NCBI taxonomy): Eukaryota > Metazoa > Chordata > Mammalia > Diprotodontia > Pseudocheiridae > Pseudocheirus > Pseudocheirus occidentalis. The sequence continues at coordinate 218,251,548 of CM053595.1, forward strand.
TAACCACGTCCCAGAGTCTCACATAGCAGCCCCTACTTGGCCACACCAGACAGAACAAAAGGCTCTGCCATAAAACAGGAGAAGCTCAGTTCAATACCAGCTTGACAAGGTCATATGTACTCTTGGCCACTGACACATTTTTCGTAACAAGGGACCCATTCCACGATAGTTATCACTTTGCTACACTTTTTATTTTCTCTTTTCAGTTGTGCACTGACCCATAGTAGGTACTGGCACCTTTGTTGTGGGCCACCAGTTTTTGCTTCCCCATCTTTAGCCTAGTAGCTGATCTGTGGTGATCTCCTTCCCTTTTCTCTCCCTCTCCACAGACTCTCACCAAAAGCCAGAATGGTGCCGGGGATGGCACAATCTGAGGATGTGTTTCAGTACGCAAATCTGGCTCACGCTCTATGATGCCCATCCTGGTAGCATAAGCCTTGCACCTATGGGCAGAATCGTAATGAACATTTGTGCTCTTTGGGCAAGTTTCTCGACGTAGGACTTGTGCAAGAACATGCAAAACACATGTGAATCAACTTCTGAAGACAAATTTAGTTGAAGGGAAGGTGCGAGGTCACTTGGAGCATAGCAAGGGGGTGGAGAGAGTGGGGAGCCTGAGAGGAACAGGAAGTATACACTTTCTGGTAACTAACTTCCTATTTGAATTCATTATTCTTGCCAGCCCAATGCTAAGCTCAGTTGTTTCTATATGAAGGAATTTAAGTTCTATCAGTGCCCTGTAAATTTTGGCACCCTGGACAACGCTCAAATGATCCACTCTAGTTACTGTGCTGCTTGTGGGAACAAACCTGCCTTCTTCCTATTATCTCAGACACTTGTAACCATTTTTGTCTTTCAAGCAGATAACTCTTATACAAACCAGCAGATGCTAGCAGTAGGTCTTGCCCTCAGACATTACCTCCCATCACCATTTACAAGGTTTATATCTTGCATAGTCAATTATTTGTTGCTCCCATGGGAAAGTGAGCTCTTTGAAGGCAGGGATAATGTTTATTTGCTTCTTTTTTGGTCTTTTCAGCACATAATAAGCACTTATAAAATGCTCATTGATTGCGGTTTTTTCTGGTGTTTTTTTTTTTTTGATTAGGTAATTGGGGTTAAGTGACTTGCCCAGGGTCACACAGCTAGTAAGTGTCAAGAGTCTGTTCAGAGGCTGGATTTGAACTCAGATCCTCCTGACTTCAGGGCCTGTGCTCTATCCACTGCACCACCTAGCTGCCTCGACTGATTGTTTTAATGGAGGAGAAGGTCTTTATATGATTGAATCTCTCAATGCTCTTATTTTTTGGGGGGAGGTAGGGATGGGGAAGGACATCTTTGTTGGTAGGGTAGCTGGTCAGGTCTGAGCAGACAGTGCACATACCATCACCCACCCACTCATTGGCTAGAGTTCCCAACTTCTGGAACTGTATTTTGATCCCATTTGCTTCAGTGACCTTTAGTGCATTGAACCTCAGAATCCTGTTTAGGGACCAGCAAAATCCACAGTGATATATCAGGGATCTCTACAATATTTCCACATTCTTCCTGAACCCTAAATGTTCCCCTACTTACAAATTGTCTTGCAAAAACCACAAAAATGACTATAAGGTTTCACAGTAGAGGCCAGTTCCTAATTATTGGAGGGAGAAGTCAGCTGTTCATCTTCATAAACCTTGCCTCCCCCCTTCTCTCTCTTGCTGCTCCTCAATGTCCAAAATGGCAGTGATACCTCTCAGTTGTAAATTGCTCACTACTGGTTTTTGGGCAAGTACTGAAGCAACTCAAAGAACTTGGCTTTTCTATCACCTCTGACCAAGCAGTTGACAATATCCCCATCCAATGATCCCTGGTCTTCCTTACCCACAACCTTTACCTTAGGTGAGGCATTTGGGTCTTCTTTTCATGTCTTTGGTGAAATTCCTAATGAGAGAGAGTGCGTGGAGAGAAGCATGGATTTGGGATCAGATAAAGTGGGTTCAAACACCAGCTCGGTAATTTACTAGCTATGTGGCCCTGGACAGGTTGCATAGCCCCTCAGCCTCATTTGTAAAATGAAGATAAATCTAACTCTTGTCTTGCAGGATTGTTTTAAGGATTAAACGAGATAATGTGTGTAAAATGCTTTGCAAACTTTAAATCTAGCTATTAGTTATTATTATGATCCTCGGATATCTTCTGGGTCAGATTCTTCAATATTCATATTTCATATTCATCTCTCGGTCCTACATGCAAGGAAGAACTATTTTTGATATTGCTGTAAAAGTTCAAGGGAGTGTATTGCATTGAGACTTGAAATGTGAAATATTAGGCAAATTTTCCAGGTCTGTGCTAATTCTGGTACATCAATCACTGTGTTCAGTCATCAGGTGATGGGAAGCAGCCCTGAATATCAATCATACAAAGCCCAGAATTGTCTGTATACTGGAAGATGTGTGTGAACTGCTAAGACCTAATCTCCAGGTTCTCACATCAGGGATTTCTTTTCTCCTTCAATCTCCTTGCAACTGTTGCATTTCCATGCCCACCTTAAAACCTGATGGATGAACTGAATTCCCCTTTGAATGTGCTGTGTTCATAGAAAGGGTGATTTTTCAAGGTCAGACAACATTGTTTTTTTTTTGGCAAACTCTGTCATTGGCAGGAAATGGACCACAGTCTTATAATAACTATTTATTACAGCACTTTAAAGTTTGCAAAGCAGGTTACATAAGTTATTTCATTGGTCCTTACAACAACCCTGTATAGTAATATTGTCTGATTTTACAGATAAAGAGACCAAGGCAGAGAGAGGGGAAGGGCGTTGCCCAGTGTCACACAGCAAGTGCCCTGAGGCAATATTTGACCTCTGGTATTCCTGACTCCAACTCTGGGACTCTATCCACTGCACCACGTAGCTGCCCACCAGTTTTACTTCAAATGTGTAGTACAGCTACACACACAAACACACACACACACACACACACACAATTTAATGACATGGTTTGCTTACTTTATACATTTATTGGGTTTTGCACAGTGCACAATTAGAGTCCTAGATTCTACTGAATTCCTCTCAAGAAGTTAGCAATGAACTGTGGATCTCAACTGAAAAAACTATGTAAAACCCACATCATCAGAAACCTCCAGTAAGAAACACAATGTGGTCTGAGGAGCTGAAGGCAACTTGGTTTGTGGGACTCCAATGTACGTTCTGGAGGAAAGAATGATTTATGATCAGAAAACCACAAATTAATATTATCTAGGCTGTATTTTTTTATATTGGGTTTTTTTTTGGGGGGGTGGTTTGTTTGGCTTTTTTGCTTTTTGGAGAGGGAAGGCAGGGTGATTGGGATTAAGTGACTTGCCCAAGGTCACACAGCTAGTAAATGTTAAGTGTCTAGGGTTGGATTTGAACCTCAGGTTCTCTTGACTCCAGAGCCAGTGCCCTATTCACTGCACCACCTATTTGCCCCTGTTTATATTGTTAAAAAATTACATTTTAATCTGGTTGGGTCCCAACAGCCATGGAGTTTGACAGCTCTGATCTAAAGCCATTGGTATAATAATGTTCTCCCCAGAAGGAGATAAATCTGTTATAAGGTCAAGCTTCCTATGAAACTATGGTTGAAAAAATATCATGAATTAGTGTAAGAGTGTCCTTGGCCTCCCACTGGGTTATAATTATAATAATAACAACCATTTACATAGTGCTTTAAGAGCTGTTAGCTCTTTTCTTTGTAATTTTTTGTAATATTTTACAAATATTATCTCCTTTGGTCCTTACAACAACCCTGTGAGGTAGCTGCTAATAGTATCCCATTTTGAAGAGGAAGAAACTGAGGCAAGCAGGGTTAAGTGACTTGCCCAGGGTCATACAGCTAGAAGGTATCTAAGGCAGGATTCAAATTCAGATCTTCCTAACTCCAGGCCCAGCATTCTATCCACCGAGCCACTAAGTTGCCTGGGATATCTTTGTGTGCATTAATCATGGCCTTTGAACATAACGCTGGATATCTTGTGCCTAGTGAGGCATACTGCTGGATGGATTTCTTGGTTCTTCCCTTGCCTTGATGACTGGTTGACAAATCGTTATGATAAACCCAAAAGACCTTCTCTTTCCTTGCCCTTGGAAGCACTGTAACCTGACCTACTTCCTTTTACTTATAATTTCTCTGCCTATACTGGGGGACAAACAATAGTTCTATCCAGGCCCCTTCTTTCTTTAGTCCCAAACTTTGTGACTATGCATTAAAGAAAACTATTTTTCATTCAGATCCTATGGGTATGATGACCTGAGAGGATCCAGACCTACTTAACACACTAAGTTCTTGGGGTCTTTTATGATGGATGTCTTGCTCCCTGCAGGTGGTAGGGCCAGGTGTTTAGGTCAGTCTTGATGATTAACAACATCTAGTTCATCATGCTGTAATTCTATTCCACTAGTTAACCGGCAAGAGTAATGCCGGTTATGAACAAGAGGTATACAGCCTCAGGCTCTGATCCATCCTCCCTTTATTGATTGCTTATGAGTCAAGTCTGTCCTATTAGTCTTTGCCAAAATATCTCTTTCTACAAATTACGGAGAGTTAGCATTTGAAGGTCACAGTAAAGAGGCCCCTATGAAAACTCTCTTTAGCACTAGCAAGCACTTTCCTACAGTATTGTTGAGATGTATAAAACCCCTTTTTCTCAGAAAAAGTGAACCATTGGATCAGTCTGTAGCACACTAAGATGAATTGTTTGTAAATGTTCACCACCAGTAAGAAACACTTCAGGCCAGCTGGTGGAACCCAGTCCTGTATGACTCACACAGGCTGGATCAATTTGTAACCCTTTTGGCTCCAGCATAAATCCCAGGAAGATTACTTGGCCCTGGTGGAAAACCCGGTAAAAAAGCCATCGCAGAGGAGTTTGGTAAGTACCTCAAGAATCTGTGGAAGGTGCTTTTGTTCACACTAGGCAGAGATTAGAATGTCCTCTTGAGTAGGTGACAGCATGGTGACAGATGATCTGCTAACGTGTCATTAATTAAATGCTGGAAGATTGCAGGTGTGTGAGCTAATTCAGAGGGCCCAACCATGTGCTCATAATGTCTGAATCACATCCAAAAGTCTGTCTTCCACTTATCACTGGCCCTAATTCTAAGGAAGTTTTAGAAGCCTGCAAATCCAACTTAGTGTAAATCCCGAACCTGAAGCCAAAACATCAGAAATCAATACAAAGGAGTATTGGGTGTGGATGGTGACCTCATTCAGTCCCCAGAAGTCAACTCACCCCCCATTTTGGCGGCAACCAAAATGAGAAAACCCTGTCAGTGATGGGGAAGAAGAGAAGATCCCCCTTTTGACACTTATTGAATGTCTTCCTATAGTTAAGGCCTGTGAACTTCTCAACCAATAAGTAAATTCCCTGTAGGTAGGAGATGTGCTTGCTCAGAGTTGATTCTGAAATTACTCGCATCAGTGACCAGTCATTTCCTGTCTATTAACATATAATTAATTTCACTCTTTGCAATACTTTTTGGAGTTCATGATGTCTAGTGCTTTCTGATTCTCTCTCTTTTTTTTTTAGAGTGGGGAAGGTGAGACAATTGGGGTTAAGTGACTTGCCCAAGATCACATAGCTAGTGTCAAATGTCTGAGGCCAGATTTGAACACAGGTCCTCCTGACTCCAGGGCTGGTGCTCTATTCACTGCACCACCTAGCTGCCTCCCCCACTCTCTTCTTGAAGGAAGTGTTCACATCTTACAATCTTTCTTGATCTTGAACTATATCTTCCTTTTTGAAAATTCAGTTTTCAAGTTTGAATTCTCTTACTCCCACATTCTCCCCTCCATACACACACACATTAAGAAAGCCAGAAAAACAAAACCCATTTACAAACACTCATAGTCAAGCAAAAAAAATTCCTTCTTTGACCATGTGCAAAAAAAAATCTGTACTCTGAGTCCATCACCTTTCTTTCTGGAAATGGAATAGCATTTGAATTCTACTTTCCATTGGAAGATTGTCCATCTTTGTACTCATTTTGCAGCAACTGAAAGGCAAGGCATACGTATATGTGTATATATGCATACACACATGCATATATATATATATATGTATATATATATATATATATATATATATATATATATATATATATATATGTACACACACACACAGAATCTTCACTTGGAGGAGTTTATCAAATTCTTCATAGAATCTCCCTATTTCATTCTCTGTTAACAGACATAAGCTTTAACTCTTTTTATAGTGATTGATTTACTTAAACATCATGAATGTCCAAGATAAATAAATATCCCATAAAATAATTTTTTCCCTGTTTTTATGTTCATGATAAAATAAAAAACTTGACTTACTGCCCAGTAATGTGTTCATAGGGGGTTGGTTGAAGAATTCTGGGCCATAAGTTATATGTTGATAGGATATGTGTATGATATCCAACTTGCTCTAGGTGATACTACCAGACTACTCTTGGTCCACCAAGTCCATCCTGTACTTTCATGCTCCAGACCTTGTACCATAGAATCCCAGAATCCATATCTGAACAAGGATCTTTTCTATAGCAGCCATTTATAACAAGTTATTATCCTGCCTCCACTCGGAGAATCCCAATGATGACTTCTTAAGGCAACCCAGTTTACTTATGGTTAGAAATGTTCTCCTTCTACTGAGCCAAAAATCTGCTCTAGAAACTTCCACACAGAGTTCCTAGTTCTTCCCTTTGGAGCTGAGTGAATCAAGTTTAGTCCTTCTTCCATATTCTAGCCCTTCAAATGCTTGAAGACAACTTCCACATTCCCATGAATGTCTTCTTTCTCTCTTTGTTCCTTGAATTTCTAATCAGCCCTTAAAACCCAAGTCAAATGTCATGTCTTTCATGCCTCTCTCATTTTATAATTATACTATATGGGTTACATCTCAGTAATACACTGTTAAATCTATGAGAGCTGGACTAAATCTAATCTAAACTTTGTTACTCTCCCAGTGTCTAGCATAGCTCTCTAAACTTAGTGGCATTTAATAAATACTTATCAAAAAGAACTGAGCATTATGCGTATTCCTAGCTAACTCCATCTACTATCCCTACTCTGTTTTACTCTTTCAGTCAGTCAGTCAATAAACATTTATTAAGCACTTATTGTATTCCAGGACCTGTGTTAAGCATTAGGGATATAAATATGAAAAACAAAGACAGTCCCTGTCCTCAAGGAGTTTTCAATCTAATAAGGGAAAACAAATAATGAAACTGAAAAGAGGGAGGGGGAAATGAAGAAGAAGTTATCCATCTGGGAGATGGCATGGTGGAGTCCAGTCCAAATCTGGAGGGCGGTGAAGAGATAGTTGTTCTAGGAGCTCTCTTTAAATAGATGCTTTGGGAGTCTTTCCTCCACCCTCCAGGCCCCCAATCAGAGGGGCAGACAGTATTGAGGGTGCTGATGAAGAGTGAGTGCCAAAGTTGATGCAGTCTTCCCTTCTCTCCCCCTTTCCTTCTTGATGTCCTCTACACAGTTTTAAAAAATTGGTTATTCCATTCCTTCTGTCCCTGTACTGCTCTCCAATGAACTGCTCCCATTTTCTGGTCTCCGGATCTTGTGTTTTGAGAGCTGGCCCAAGCCTCTATGAGCTAGCTACTTCTCATCTGTCTCTTTCCCTCGGCTGCCCTCTAGTGGGAGCTCACAGCATTACCCTGCCAGTACCAGGATAAAATAGTGTCCCAGATATAGGTCATTCCTGAAAACAAGCCCTTGGTTCTGCCTTCTGGGGCCAAATCAAACAATTCTTCCACATGAGAACCCTTCAAGTACTTGATGATGGCTTTCATGTTCCCATGAATGCACTCCTCCCACTTTTTGCCTCTTTTTTAAACCCAAGTTAAATGCTATATTTTCCATGAACTCTCCTCTGATCTCAATTGACAATGACTTTTTGTCCCTGAAACTTACAGAAAACTTTGTATGAAGCTTTCCAGTGTAATTACTGTGTATGATCATACATTATAGCTAGAAGGGCAAGTAGCTAGACCACCAAGCCTGGAGTCAGAAACACTTGAGCTCAAATCTAGTCACACACACTTACTAGCTGTATGACCCTGAGCAAGGCATTGAACCTCTGCCTCAGTTTCCTTAACTGTGCAAATGGGGATAATAATAATAGCATCTATCTTGGAGGGTTGTTGGGAGGATTAAGTGAAATAAAGCACCTGTAAAGTATTTAGCACAGTGCATGGACATAGTAGGTTCTTAATAAATGACTATTTCCTTCATTCTTCCCCCGAAAAACTTTGAAAGGAAAAAAAAAGTTATGCACTTAAAAAAAAGCTTTAAAATGACCATATTAAATGTGCATATTTATTGTGAAAGTTTATTTTCCATTTTTCTCATTCAGATAAGGATATTATTTTTATTTTTCTCATTGCTACTGTCTTTGATTTTGTCACTTTCATTTTTCAAATCAGACCCAGGCTTTTATTGACTAATTTCTTGCATTTAAAATATTCTTCGATGACATTTTTGACCTGAGGTTCCTTGGATCCTTTTTAACAACAAAGCAACTACAGCCAGTCACCATTGGGACCTTCTATCTCTACCAGTTTTACAAAGGTCTACCCATTCACTTAGCATCTTCTTGTCACCAACCTTGATCAAACTGATTTGGTGCTTGGCACACAAGGCCTCACCTAACTTTCCATATATGAGTTCATCACAGTTGGAAGCAAGAACACAAAGATGTGTTTGGTGTTTGTCCAAGGTTTTAGCAGCTTCATGAATTCCATTAATTCCACTAGGTGGTCCATCTTGGTAGAGCAGGGTCTTTAGCATTTCTAGTGTTAACGTCTATTCCACCTCTAGCAGTAATGTCTTCCTTGGCTAAAAAAGCAATTCCCCAGGTGAAGTTGAATTCTGAGTGCACTGGGAACCTCCACCGCCTGCTCAACTTGATGGTGAATGCTCTTTACTTTTCTTGACCTTCTCATATTATAGCATCTCAATTACTTGGATGCTAAAAAGGAGGCAGATAAGTGCCTCCTACAGTGGATAGAGCGTGGGCCTGGAGTTAGGAGGACCTGAGTTCAAATCTGGCCTTAGACATTTATTAACTGTGTGATCCTAGGCAAGTAACTTAATCTCTTAAGTTAACATTAACACTAGAAATGCTAAAACTGGCTCAGTTTTCTTATCTGTAAAACTGGGATAATAATACCTATCTCTCAGGGTTGTTGTGAAGATTAAATAAGATAATATTTGTAAAGCAATTAACACAGTCCCTGGCACGTAGCTGGAACTCAATAAATGCTTAATTCCTTCCTTCTTTCCTTCCTTCTTTCCTTCCTTCCTTCTTTCCTTCTTTCCTTCCTTCCTTCCTTCCTTCCTTCCTTCCTTCCTTCCTTCCTTCCTTGCTTCCTTCCTTCCTTCCTTCCTTCCTTCCTTCCTTCCTTCCTTCCTTCCTTCCTTCCTTCCATTGTCTTTGAAAGATACCATGGCATCATCAGGTAAGTTAATTGTGAGGATTCCATACAGGTATGTGTTGGACTAGCAGGATGCTGAGGTCCCTTCTAACTCTGAAATTTGTGATTTTTTTTTGAGCTATAAGTGATAATATTGAGATAAAAGATGAACATTATTTCTTATAGTTATAAAGATAAACATCTTTATCTTATAGTTTATTACAAATTTATTATATATAAATTTTACTATATATTATAAATTTATTTTATATACATTATCTATCTTATAGTTATAGTTAAAGATAAACATTATTGCTTATAGTTATAAAAACTACCAGTGCTTCTCTCAACTTAAACCACAGCTTCTTTTCCTCTGGTATCAAGGATATGGCTATAGGGCCATGCTTAGACTTTGCATTAAACCTGATTTTGCTGGTCTGATATGGACCAATATGATATGTGTTACCAGAGCAGATACAACCAATCCCATGGTACTAATGATGTTACAAACATGGATTCAGTCTCAGTGTAGGCTCCACTCTTGGTGTACTAGCTGCAGATGCCTGGTACAGATAGCTACATTTTGGCAGGTGATAGTGATAAGACACAGTTGTTTCTAAGGCTTTTAGTCCTTTCTTTCATAAGAAAAAAAATTGGACATTTTTCAAACATGAGATTCCAAGAATGAAGTAATATGTCTGTATTTTTAAAAAAATCATGAAGCACTCCTTCTGGGTGAAACTTTCAACTTACATTTGCATATTGGGTTCCCTGGTTTGGATTTTATACTCTAGGTTTGAGGTATGTTTTAGGTCTTCAGTCTAAAAATAGTTTACTAGCCCCCATCAGTATGCTTACCTTTAATAGTCAGCCAGGTCAGACACAATTAGTTGAAAGCACAAACAGTAGAAACGAAACATTCTTCCCGTAAACCTGGGGTGTACTCTCCTACAGCTCCACATAATATTGGAAAGAAGAGCAGAGACACACATAGAGGGCAGTAGTAAAGAAGCACAAATGTAGGCAGTACAGGTGGTCAAGGCAACTCACACTCTCACACTGTTTTTTCTCCTCTTCTAGTGTCTTTATGCTATTCCCCATGGGCAGAATGTATCTGTTGCACACATCACTCCACTGAATTCTCTGAGCCTCCTCCTTTCCACAGTTCAACTCAACTTTGTAGCTGTCTTCTCAACTAGACTACTAGAACTTCTTTTTAAAATTTTTATTTTTCTTCTTTTATTTTTACTGATGTATCTTTCTATTTTTTTTAGAGCTCCTTTTTTGACTGATTCCTTAGAGAATGTCCCATCAGCAAATACAGCCGACTTTTTGGATGCTGTCAAGGATGTGCTGGTCCTTTAGGCAGCCAAGCCTAGCCTCCCCATAATTCCATCAAACTAAAGGAAGAACTTCTTAATACCTCCCAAAGTAGCACAAAACTGTAAAAGCTTCCTTTACCAACTATTAATGGCCACTCCCTGTTTGACATTCTTTATAATATTCAAATAGATCATTTAGGGTGTGAGTGAATCAAAGTTTAAAATGACAAAATCACCCATCATATATCCATAAATTCAGACATCTACTTGGCAGCACTGTTAGCCTGTTTTGAATTATTATGTATACCTGAAAAGTATTGAACTGCATTTAATGATGTGGATTTTGTAATGCATATATGTCACTATTTCAGATCTATCATATTGTCCAAGTAGTTCTAACTAAGGAGGTTTAACTGCATCATTATTAAAAACATTTGTAGTACATAGTTTAAACTGACAATGTTCCCACATTCCTCTCTTATGACGGTAACTTTCAGATTGAATAATAATGGCTTATAATAATATAGTATTTGCTACATGCCAGGAACTGAGCTAAGCACGTTACAATTATTATCTCATTTGATCCTGACAACAATCCTGGGAAGCAGGTGCTTTTATTACATTTTACAATTGAGGAAACTGAGGCAAACAGAGGGTAGGTGATTTGCCCAGAGTCACACAGCTAAGGAAGCATCTTAGTCCAGATGTGAACCACAGGTATAGCCTCTATCCACTGTCTGACTGAGATTAAAGATCTTGGGTGCTACATGTCTTAGTTACCCATTTCTTAGGAAAGTAATTTAGAATTCACCTTAGTTGGAAAAATGCAGATGGGCAATTCTAGGCTGGATCTAACTGTAGTTTTCACCTTTGTATAAGAGACTGATCAATACAAGTAACAAAATTATAAAAAAAATATTGTTTGGGGACTATGATAAGATTGTATTAGGACTTGGGTTTCTATCTAATAAGGAAGAAGGATTTTTTGAGTTTTATCTCAGAAGGTAAGATGAGTCGCTGACCACCAGAAGGTTCTGATTGTAGGCACTGGAAGACATTAGACAACCAAAGAAGAAGCCATGGGAGGAAACCAGCAGAAAATGAAGGGAAAAAGAGAAATGGAAAAAGTTGAGCACAGGAGGAATTGGAGACAGAAGGCATAGGAAGTGATTAGGAAAGTTGATTTATCAAAGACTAAAAACAGTGAACTGACAGGAGATGAGCCAACTACCTAAAGCCTGATAGACTCTGTAGCTGTTGGAGGCTCATTGGAAAGGACCAGAATTCTGGGATGAATGAGAAGCTATCTGAACTCAATGCTCTCTACTGCCATCTACAGGTTTAAAGTGGCAGAACCTCTCAAAGGTACAGGTATTGCCCTTTTCTGCTCTGTCTGGTTCAAGAAGCTTTGTATCTAATTTTCTGTGAGCTGTAATTTGCTCTTAGAAAGTGGCTTGGGACTGATTGGACAAACGAGAATCTCCTGCTAATTGTAGATTTGAGGGGATTGGTTATTTTTCACTACAATAACACAACACTTTCAGAACACCTTGTTAAGTGTAGCTGTGAGCAAAAAGAGCTTGTTATAAATTTACTGGCTTGACAGGAAAGGAGTGGCTTTTTTTTTTCAGCAGGAGTTGTAGGGACCTGAAAGGGAACAAGCAGCTCATAGAGCAGTGGCTTGCAAAGTATTATAGATCGTTCCTGAATGGACTTAGGACATCGAGCAGTCCAGAGCTGTAAACTGTTCCAGGTACATTGGTTTCCTCACTCAACTTCCTTGTGAAGTTTTCATAAGTATCTGCATATTCTCCCCCATGGACATTATGTGCATCGGATACTATGAGGGAGAGTGTGACTAAGATATATGGATAGCCAGTGATGTTCAATTATTCTTGCTTTTGCCTCCTGCTGGGTAAAAGTTACAACAGTTTCTGCTTTTGATTTCTGTTAAGTAAATATCGTGATTCTTCCTTTTTTAGTCCTATCATTTTAAAGAGTTAACGGTATTATTATGATGGATTTCATGTAAGCAAGAAGCACACTGGTTTGGGAACATAGGCCCAAATGAAGAGTAGTAGGAGTAGATCTCCCATATACTAAAGTCACTCCTTGGATCCTGACAGTGTTTTAAATTTTAAGGAGGAAGAGGAACAACCATTTATTAAGCACTTACTATGGGCCAGGTGTCATACTAAGGGCTTTACAAATATTATCTCATTTGATCTTTAAAACCACTCGCCAGTGGTTTTACCTGGTAGGTGCAATTATTATCTCCATTTTATAATTGAGGAAAGATTACATTGACAGCAAGGTGGCATAGCCTTCCCTGGAAATGTCAAACCTGCCAGAGTAAGTGAAGTTTGGGCTAGGGAACTGGCTCAAGGTGAGGACTGGGGGTCTATATCATGCCTGGGCTACCCGATATAACCTTGAACAGGAAGGTACTAGTAGTCGAGGGGATAGAAAAGACCTCATTCAAGACTCTTGATGGAAATTAGATATTTTAATTAGTCCAGTTGAGGAGAGAATGCTTTCCAGGCAAACTGACAGCCATTGCAATAAGACAAAAATGGGAGATGAGTCATCAAGTGCATAGAGTGGACTAATGTGTAAGAAATTTGAAAAGGCAGGAAGTAAGTCAAGTTGTAAATAGCTTTTTTTTGCCCTTTTTTTTGGAGGGGTAAGTGAGGGGAATTGGGGTTAAGTGACTTATCCAAGGTCACACGGCTAGTAAGTGTTAAGTGTCTGAGGTCAGATTTGAATTCAGGTTCTCCTGCCTCCAGAGCTGGTGCTCTATTCACTGTACCACCTAGCCACCCCATTTAAAAATAAATAACTTTATTTTTAATTTTTTTACAATTTAATTAAATTTTGTTTATTTTTAGTTTACATCATTCATTTCCACGAGATTTTGAATTACAAGTTTTCTCCCCATCCTTCCTCTACCCACCACCCCAAAACAGTGATCCCACTGCATACCCTCTCCCCCAATCTGCTATCTCCCCTGACTTTCCAGTAGGGCAAAGTGCATCTCCCTATCCCAGTGCCTACATAACCCATTTCCCAGTTGCATGTAAATAATAATAATAATAATATATACATATATATTTGATATTTGATTTTAGGACTTTAAACTCCAGATTCTATCCCTTCCTCCCTCATCACCCACTGAGGACAGACATTGGAAAGACAAGCAATGCAATACAGGCTGCACATGTGTAGTTACTCAAAACATTTCCACAATGACATATTGTGAAAGACTCACTATATTTCCCTCCCTCCTATCGCTCCCTCCACTTGTTCTATTCTCTACTTCGTCCCTGTCCCTTTACAGAAGTGTGTGCTTCTAACAACCCTCCCCCTCAATCTGCCCTCCCCTCCATTATCCCCCCTCTCATACTCTTTCCCCCTACTTTCCTGCAGGGCAAGATACCCAGTTTAGAGTGTATGTTATTCCTTTCCTAAGCCAGATTCAATGAGAGTAAGGTTGAACCATTCCCTTTTGCCTTCCTGTTCTTCCCCTCCATTGTAACAGTTATCCTTTGCTTCTTCTATATGAGATAATTAGCCCTATTCTGTCTCTCCCTGTCTCCTCTCATTCTAATCCTCTCCCACCTCTCAATTTCACCTTTTAAAATATCATCCCTTCTTATTCAATTGATCCTGTGCCCTCTGTCTATGTACACACACACACATATATATGTATATATATATATATACACACTCACATATGTATTCATATGCATATATACTGTAAATAACTTTAAATGCCAAAGAGAGAAGTTTCTATATGATCATAGAGGTAATAGGGAGCCACTGGAGTTTATAGGGTAGAGAGGTAACATAGAATGGCACTGTACAAAAAATCAGTTTGGTGACTGTGGAAAAATGGATTAAAGTAGGGAGAGATGAATTGAGGGAGAGCAGCTGGGAAGCTATTGTACTGGTCCAGGTGAGAGATGATAAGGGTCTGAACAAGGGTGGGGGCTGTGTGAGGAAAGCGGAGATGGGTATGAGAGATGTGGAGACAGAAATGACGAGACTTTGCAACTCACTGGAGACGTGGAGTGAATGAGAATAAGCAGATGAGGATGACACAGAGGCTGCGTGCCTGGGTGACCGGAAATACGTAGGTGCCCTGGATAGAAAGTGAAGGTCAGAAAAGGGATGGGCAAAATATGTACGACATAAATAAAGATGATGAGTTTTTCTTTGGGACAGGATGTATTGAGTTGGATTTGCCTATAAGACGGCCAATTTGAAATGTCTAACGGGCGGTTCATGACACAGGACTGGAGCTCAGGAGACAGACTAAGGCTGAGAAGACAGACTTGAAAGTCATTGGCATGGGGATGGAAATTAAACCCCCTGGAGCTGATTAGGTTACAAAATTAAAGTACAGAGGGAAGAGAAATGAGGCTCAATCCAGAGTCCTAGGAGACGTACCTAGTTTGTGGGTCTGACTTGGATGGTGGTCTAGTAAAGGAGACTAAGGAATAGTTAGAAAAGTAAGAAGAGAAACAGGTAAGAGGAGTGCTGGGAAAACCTGAAGAGGATGGAGTATTTAGGAAGAGAAGGTGGCCAAGAGCATCAAACCATGCAGAGACAAATGACCAGGAATATGAGAATTAATAAAGGGGTCTTTAGGGTGGCTAGGTGGCGCAGTGAATAGAGTACTGGCCCTGGAGTCAGAAGGACCTGAGTTCAAATATGGCCTCAGACCCTTAACACAAAAACTAGCTGTGTGACCTTGGGCAAGTCACTTAACCCCAAGTGCCCTCCAAAAAGAAAAAAAATTAGAAAGGAGTCTTTAAATTTGGCAAATAAATCATTGATAATTTTGGAAACAGTGGTCTTAGTTCACAGAAAGCCAGATTGCAGAAATAGATAAAATTTTAATGTTTATAACATTGATAGCATCATGTACTTATGAGTACATAAAATATGAGCATATATTTTATATACTCATATAAAGTACATGAGTATATGCTAATATGAGATTTTTAACAATGATATTCTGGATGTGATGGAGAGGCTTTTATTGGGTATGAAGTTTCTCAAAAGTTACTTAATCTGTCAGCCTCAGTTTTATCATCTGCAAAATGAAGACAATAGTAGCACTTACCTCACACAGTAGCTGTGGGAATGGAATAATATAATATAATATGATATGATATGATACAATATGATGTGACACAATACGATGCGACACGATACAACACAATATAGTACAATATAAGAAATATAATAAACATAACGTAACGTAACATTATATTATGTTATCTTATGTTATCTTATGTTATCTTATATCATATCATAT
>CM053595.1:218268125-218284228 GCA_028646575.1 Pseudocheirus occidentalis
GACTTGTCCTTCTGGTTTTGGGTCTCAGTGTTATGGTTTCTGAATAAAGACCTTGGTTCTGCCTTCCATGTAGAGAGTTTGCTACATTTTGTGATCCAAAACTATACCAGCATATTCATAACCATCATAGGTGTTGTGAATATCTCATTATTGGTACAATAACCCCCTTCAAGTACTTGTTACTTAGTTCACATGGAACTCAATTCCTTTAGTAATTTGCTTCAACTAACATTGTATTTTTGTGGATACAGTTAATGTTTTAAGCTGTAGAGGAGTCTGTATCAACTCTTTTGCTCTCAAAGTAATTATCTAGGAATATTTGCCTTTTATTGACAGTATCTCCATATTCTTATTAAAGGAAACTTTTAAAATAAGAATTCCCTTCTTTAGTTACAACTTTGGTATAACAATATTCATACTAACTAATCATGATTGGAATAGCTGGTGTGTGTAGATATATATATATCTACACACACACACACACACACACATACACACATACACACATATATATTCTCTTACTTAACCCTCACAGCAACCCTAGAGGTAGATGTCATTATTGTTCTCATTTTATGGATGAGGACACTGAAGCTTAGAGAGGGCTGTGACTTACTGAGGTCACCCAGTTATTGAGTGTTAGAGGTAGGATTTGAACCCACATCTTCCTGAATCCTCTTCTATCACTTTGTCAGCTGTACTCACTGTCTCCTTATAATTTGGTATAAAGTAGCTTTATCTCTAAGGTATCTGTCTCCAAGATATGTATCCAGAAGACAACTAACCGCATTTTATTAGCAAAGAAAACAATTTACCTGGGACTTACTTCTAAACTTATCATTGTTTTACTTACATGAATGATGACATCTGTCCCACTCTTTTTTTAGCCCATGTTCTTAAATGTATTTTGGGGGGTATATTTTTCTTTTTTCCAGATGTACATTATGTTAAATATCCACATTGTACTAGTTGGGCTAGAGATTTGGACAAACTCAAACCAGATCAGCACAGCTGGAAGTGCTGGTGATGTATTGGGGAACTTTGTACAATGGAGAGAGAAGTCACTGATTCCACGTCGGAGACACGACAGTGCACAGTTAGTTCTGTAGGTGATGTTCTTTTTAAATTTCAAATAGTCTTGTTAAAAAGTGATAATTTGATAATTATATTCATTACTATTTTCTCTCAAGCCTTCTAAGTCTTAAGCAAAATTAAAAATTCAGAGTATGATTATAAGGTAATGACTTATTTTGAACAGAACATATGCAACCAAGTGAGTGTTGTTCCCTTTAAATTAATTACTGTGGAAATCTGTGCATTTATTTTAGAAGATACTTCCATTGTTCAGATTATATTTGGAATTAACTTTTTGGCCATCAGAGTCAACATTACATTCTTTAAAGTATCTTCTGTGTTAACAAATCTTTATCTTATGAGGGTGGATTTGATTTTTTCAAACAGCCAAAACATTGGAGAAATGTTTCTGGTCAGCAAAGTGAGTAAGGTAGCAGGTTATATTATTCAGGGGCAAAAATAAGTTTTTACTTCAATGCTAGCTTTTATCTGTCATTCATAAATTCTTTCTGATGGCAATTCAAAAATTAGTTTTAAAATATTTGGGGCAATGCATTTTGGCAATAAACACATAGCCACTTTGAATTTATTATTTTGACAAGCAATTATTTTCATGATTGTGTATAGTATGTTTATTAAGTCATACATTTTAGTCTTCCCATTTTGATGTTATCCCATTCTGATAGCTTGTTGTGATGTGGAGGTGAACCTGAGTTCTTTCACTGGACCACAAGCTCTGGCAGGTTTTATTAAGACTTTGATTATAGTGCCAGCAGCAAGCTCTATTGTGTTGTTTTGGTTTTCTTTTACCCCCAAGGACAAGCATAGTATAATATGAAGGGGTTCAGAATTAGTGGGTTGGTCACTAGATGATGAATTCTTTGACTGTGTCAGTCCATGAAACAAAGAAGAGTATAAAATCTCCCTCAGGCCAAGATAGCCCTCTTCCACTTCTATAGTGACCATGGCAGAAAGGTAGAAAAGGGACAAAGGGAACTTTTGAAGCACCTAGTTATTAGATCATCTATAAACATTTACTTTTGGGTTTTAAGTGTAGAAATCTTGTTCCATGACTAATGAGTGACTATTAGAGTAATTGAATCAAATTAATGTTGATATTTTTGATATAGATGTAACTGGAATGCATAAGGAAGTTATAACTAAATGTTAGGGAGAATCCTAGGCTATCCTTGGAAAGGTAAATAAAGAAGTTGGGAGAATTGGTTTCTTTGTTCATCCAAAGGAAAAAAGAGACTTCATTACATATGGGCCATTTGACCATCTTTCTTTGTAGTCTTTATAATGAGCATAAGCAAAAATACCAGTAAAATAATTGTGTTGATGTGCCGATTTGTAGTGGCTGAAGAGATAGGTAACTTTTGTGAAAAACTTAAAAAGATTCTCCAAAGCATCAGCATGTACCTTGATTCTGGTGACTTCATTATCAATTGAGGCTGGAATGGAGAAAAATATAATGGAAAATAAGGTAGTAAAAAATGAAAGAGAAAAAGGCTTGTGTATATAGACAGAAGGGTCATACATACATAAGGACATATAGATGTTTCTTCTTTTTTTTTTTGCTTTTTTTTTTTAGAGGGGGAGGGCAGGGCAGTTAGGGTTAAAGGACTTGCCCAAGGTCACATGGCTAGTAATTGTTAAGTGTCTGAGGCCGGATTTGAACTCAGGTTCTTCTGACTTCAGGGCCAGTGCTCTATTGACTATGCCACCTTGCTGCCCCATGTACTGGACATTGTGAGAAGTGAGTAATATTTTTATTTTTTAGCGAAATTGACTATATCTGTAACAGATAGGAAATGACTGGTTATGAATTTTGGAGTCATTTTTAAATCAGCTTCTTGCATGAAGTTAGACCATTGACTAATGAGAACAAATGTCAAATAATCCAGTATTGCCATTAATCTGTGATCTCGTTAGTAGGAATTACCTCTGAGGGTAAGATCACAGACTTCCTGTGCCTACTCATTCATTGGGACTTGTTCATTGCCTCCTGTACCTTTGCTACAGAGTCTGTTCAACATATTGAGAACCTTCCTTGTGTTTTCTTCCCATTGTGTGGATATTATTATTTTCTAGTTATCTAGTTTTCTAGCTATCTGTTTCTGCAGTGATTTCCTTTTTAATACTTTTCCTAAGAAATTCCTTATTGACAGTATTTTGCAACCTGCTCACACCAACTATGCCCCTTCCTGTAGTCCTTTGGGTGATCATCAACTTCAATTTTCAGAGACTGGTATTCCATGTCTCAAAGCCAATCAAGTTTACTAGATGATTACAATATTAAAAAGGATGGACCATTTTTTTCTCTTTTTTTCTCCAGAAAGAAGCATGAGGTCATTGAAAGAACTATATCTTTCCTCACTGACATTGGTCCTAACTCATTTTCTGTTGTAGTCTTTGTCTAAGCCACTGATAGAAAAGCTGTGTAAGTTGCCTTTCCATAAACATAGTCAAGTTTACAGACATTTTTCATCTGCTGAGTTTTCCTTTCTGGGCATAAAGATCAAACTCTCTTAAGTGACTGTGAATCTCATTTAAGAGGTTTTGCAGTATACTGGGACTGAATGAAAAGATTACAATGATTTTATTACATTTATTACATTATTCCTATGTGTGAGTAATTACACATAGGAATATCTTGCAGACTTTGTCTCCTATGCAGCATCAACTTGGAGTTTGTATTGTACCTCCCAAATAGTGGCAAATAACATTGACAAATAAACTCATTTTTTTTTTTTAAGGAATGTGGGATGATGTTCTCAGCAGAGAGGGTCAGTTGAGAGTGTCCTTTGGGAGGCTTGAAGATTCGTGAGGTTTAAAACAGTTGCTGAGGACAGTAAAATAGACAGTTGTCTCAGGATGATTAGAATGTTTTTGTTAATGTAATGAGAGCCCTGTTGAGCATAGGTATAACAAATTTATAGTGATTTTTGGATTCCTTTAGCACTGATCAATATCACCTGAACAAGAACAAGGGCAGTACTGGGTCAGGGATGACAGCATTTGATGGTCAGAGTAATACTGGGTTCCATTTTGGAAAGGCATGGTTAATCACAAGACAAGGGAGGCAAAGGGCTTGAAAGAAGAGGATCCTGAAGAATTGAGTTTCTTTGGAAAGGGGTTGAGATAGGGAAGAGACAAGAGCACAGCTAGTACAAGGGGATGAATGAGGGGGTAGAAGGAATGGTTGTCACAATCATGAAGAAGAACAGGGTTTGGGATTTTAGGGAGATTTATTTGACCCCAACAGCTCATGATAGCTCTCTGGGTGCTAAGTTGTAGAATGGAATTTATCTGTACCAGTGAAGAGAATGTGCATACTGTGATAAAATCCTTGAAATATCAAAGTACAGTAGCCTTTTTAAAAAGACAGGGCATATAAAAGGTGGCGTGGGGTAGTAAGTCAGAAGTCCTGGGTTCAGGTACCGCCTTTGGTACTTAGCTAATGTGTAAGCAGCTTATTACTCTCCCTGACTATTTAAAATGTATTAAAGGAGGGAAAGAAAGAAACATTTATTAAGTACCTGTCACATACCGGGCACCGTGCCACCTGCTTTACAAATATTATCTTATTTGATCCTCACTTAGAGCCTTGGGAGGCAGGTCTGTTATTACCCTCATTTCACAGATGAGGGAGTAAGTGGCTTGCTCAGGGTGATGCAGCTAGTAAATATCTGAGGCTGGATTTTAATTCAGATATTCTGACTCCAGGCCTAGTGCTCTATCTACTATTCACTTAGCCCCTACAAAAGGGGGATAAATTATGCACAGCCCACCTCCTCAGGGTTCCTGAGAAAAAGTCACTTTGTAAATCCTAAAAGACTATGGAAGTGTAAATTATCATTAATTATATAATGCAGTTTAGGAAGATTTCCATTAAAGTGTTTTAATTTAAACAAGTTAAGATATTTTAGAGAGTATGTTATGGTTGTTGAACAAATTTGTTAAGGTGGAAAACTTCACTTATTACAATGAATGAGCAATGAGTTGTTGGCTCTTGTTCGATTCTGACTGCGTATGTTTGACACAGCTTTTTCTAGTACTGTTTCCTAGAGACAGATCTGATGGCATCATCCTAACTAGAAGGAAAGATGTTTTACTTTATTAGTCAAGTTCCATTTTTTCTTTCTCTGGCAATTCAGGAGGAAGGGCTTTGGAGGGACTGCAGGAATGGCATTTGTGGGAACGGTGTGTTCAAGAAGCCATGCAGGAGGCATTAATGTGGTATGTTGGCTTTTTTATTTAGTGCTCATTTATTTATTCATTTATCTATTTGTCTGTGTGTCTTTTTATTAAATGATATTTTAGCTTTTTCCCCAAATTACATGTAAAGATAATTTTTAACACTTAAAAAAAAGGTTTTGATTCCCAAATATTATATCTCCTTCTTTGCCCTCCCCCTCCATGAGATGGTAAACAGTCTGCAATCTGATATAAGTTATACACGTGCATACTCTTTGACCCAGCAATACCTCTTTTAGGGGTATATCCCAAAAAGATCATACAAATGAGAAAAGGGACCCACATGTACAAAAATATTTATAGCATCTCTCTTTGTGATGGTTGAGAACTGGAAATTGAGATGTCCATCAGTTGGGGAATGGCTGAACAAGTTGTGGTATATGAATGTAATGGAATACTATTGTACTATAAGAAATGATGAAAAGGCAGACTTCCAAATTAACAATATCCCCTACAACATTTATCACTTTCCTTTTCTGTCATATTATTCAGTCTGATAGGTGTGAGGTGATGCCTCTGTTGTTTTAATTTGCATTTTCTCTAATCAGTGATTTAGAGCATTTTTTCATATGACTAGATAGTTTTGATTACTTCATCTGAAAACTGCTTGTTCATATCCTTTGACAATTTATCAATTAGGGAATGACTTGTATTTTTATAAATTTGACTCAGTTCTCTATGTATAAAAAGGCCTTAATCAGTGATACTTGCTGTAAAAACATTTTCCCCCATTTTTTGCTTTCCTCTTAATTTTGGCTTCATTGGTTTTGTTTGTGCAGAACTTTTAAAATTTAATACAATCAAAATTCACCATTTTACATTTTGTAATGCTCTCTATATCTTGTTTCATTCTAAATTGCCCCTTAAGTTTACTATATGTGTTGAGTGTCTCTGTGCTTCAAATGTGTTTTCTTGGAAACAGCATGTTGTAGGATTCTGGCTTTTAATCCATTCTCCCATTCACTTTTATGGGTGAATTTATTTCGTTCACCTTTTTTGGAGGGCAATTGGGGTTAAGTGACTTGCCCAAAGTCACACGGCTAGTAAGTGTGTCATATGTCTGAGGCCAGATTTGAACTCCAGGGCCAGTGTTCTATTCACTGTGCCACCTATCCGCCCCTATTTTATTCACATTTACAGCTGTGATAAATGTATTTCCTTCCCTCCTTTTTTTCCTGTTTATCCTTCTTTCTCTCTTTCACCTGTCCCCCTTCACGTGTTTTATTTCTGACCACTGCTTCCACAAATCTGCCCTCCCTTCTATTAGTTCTCCCTCCTCCCTTTCTCTATTCCCCATCCCTTTTTACCTTCCTATAAGGCAGTGGTTCTCAACCTTCCTAATGCTATGACCCTTTAATACTTGTATGTGGGTGTATCTGAATGTGGGCAGACCCGCCTGGAGATGTGTAGAGGAGCAGTGTCTTGGTTCCTAAGACCATCGGAAATGTGTTTTTCAAAAGTTTTAGGTGACCCCTGTGAAAGGGTCATTCGACCCCCAAAGCGGTCACGACCCACAGGTTGAGAGCTGCTGCTATAAGGTAAGACAATTTCTACATCCAAGTGTTTTTGTTATTCCCGCTTTGAGCCAATTCTGATAAGAATTAAGGGTCAAGCATTATCTGCCAACCTCCCTCTCCCATTTTCTCCTCTACTATAATAACTCTTTTGTACCTCTTTTATGTGTGATAATTTACCCTATTCTATCTCTTCTTTCCCTCTTTTCCTAGTGCAGTCTTCTTTTTCATCTCTTTCTTTTTGGGGGGGGAGTATTATCCCATTATAGTCAACTTACACCTGCACTCTCTGTCTATGTATACTCTTTCTAATTACTCTAAGAGTGAGAAAGTTCTTAAGAGTTACAAGTATCAGCTTCCTATGTGGAATATAAACAGTTTAACCTTATTGAATCTCTTATGTTTTCTCTTTCCTGTATACCTTTTAATGCTTCTTTTGAGTCTTGTATTCAAAGATCAGATTTTTTTGTTCACTTCAGATCTTTTAATTAGGAATGCTTTAAAGTCTTTTATTTCATTAAATGTCCATTTCCCCCTGAAGGATTATACTCAGTTTTGCTGTGTAGGTGATTTTTGGTTATTATCTTAGCTCTCTTGCCTTCCAACAAAGACTGAATGAAATTTGCTAATACTTGGGTATTCTTTTAAATTATCATCTTTAAAAAATAGATGAAGTAAAAGTATACAGTATCATCATCAGCTCATGAAAACCGAGACTAACGCTTTGTTTCTCAGAAGCTATCCAAAATATCCCCCATCGGTTGCTATTTAAAAATCATTGCGTTTAAATCCACATGTTGTTCATTCATATTTTGAACATATAAGTCCAAAAGACATTCATGTAAATGTTGGTTTATATTCTGCCTTATCAGAATACTTTATTCAAACTGAATATTGGTTGAGCAAATAATTTTGAGAAATAGCACTCCATAACCACCTTCCTCCTTTTGTATAGTTTGGACAAATTAGCGTGGAGACCTTTGCATCCATTGTTGCTCATGAGTTGGGACATAACTTGGGAATGAACCATGATGATGGGAGAAACTGCAATTGTGGAGCAAAGAGCTGCATCATGAATTCAGGAGCATCGTGAGTCAAATGTTTTCTTCCTTGGCATTGGAATAGATAGTAAAATAGTGAAATGACCCTCAAACTTGAATGAATGAATTACCATCCTGTTATTTTAGAAATTAAATATCATAAAGAAACTATTAATTTCTGAAATAAAAGTGGAGGCATATTAAAAACTTGAATAATAACTCACATTTATGTGATGCTTTAATGCTTGTAAGACTTTAAAAAAGACCTTTTCTCATAACAGTCGTGTTGTAGGCCATACAAAAACTAAGATATGGAAAACCCTGGACTAGTTGAGTCTCTACTCTTCACCTTTCTTCTTTGTAGCTTTGATTAATTCACTCTTTGGGTCTCAGTTTCCACACCCGTAAAATGTCCGGGGGCATTTCCCAGCTCCAAATCCTGTGATAACTTTTTTCCAGATTTGTAAAATGAGGCTCAGATAGCTTTACATGACTATATCTGGTTATACAGTTAGTGTATATCACAACCGGAATTTGAACTTATAAGTCTTCCACGTCCAAGTTTACTGCTATGTATGCTACATCTTTCTATTTGTGCCAGAGTCTAACACCTATCAACACTTAGAGGATGCTCCCAGACCATGTGTCTCCATAAACACATTTTAAAAACTGTTGCTGTTTGTTGTTGTGAAAACTACTGATGGATATTAGAGAAACAAAGTACTACTTCCTTCCCTTTCGGGGGGGGGGGGGGAGGAGGGTTTGGAGAAAACCAAGCAAAAAATCAAAACAGTGATAATAGAAGCATTCAGCTGTACTTGTTTCATAATTAAAGATACTGTGTTGTGATACAGCATGGCAATAGGCATTTGGAAACCTGAATTTAGCCTTGATTTTGCCATCAAATAATGTATAGAGACCTTGCCCAAGTTGTGTAGTCTTTATGCCTCAGTTTCCTCATCTGTAAAAATAAGATGATTAGATAAGAATTTTATAAATATTAACCTTTTTGTATTAAGAAGGTGATCTTCCTAATATGCAGATTTGACCATATCACCTAACCTACTAAATAAACTCCAATGACTCCTCTTATATCCAGGATCAAATATAAAATCTTCCATGTGGTGTTCAAAGCCTGTCTTAGCTTATCCCTCCCCACCCATCTTTCCAGTCTTCTTACATCTTAGACTCCAGTACCATGTACTTTGACATATGAGGACACCAGCCTCCTTGTCTTCTAACAGGGTAACTCCCATTTTTCCACTCCACATATTTTCATTGACTGTCCCCTGTGCCTGGAATGCTTTGCGTTCTCATCTCCCTCTCCTGTATTTCCTGTTTTCCTTCAAGTCCCAATTTAAATACTACCTTCTACAGGAAACTTTTCCTAATACAGGAATTCTCAGTTCTGTTAGCTTGCTTCTGTTGATCATCTTTGATTTATCCTGCATAGGACTTTTTTGTTTGTAGTTATTTGTATGTTGTCTTTAGCATTAGATTGTGAGCTTCTTAAGGGCAGGGACTGTTTTTTACAGTCTTCTGTTTTTTACTTACTTTGTATTTCCAGTGCTTAGCAAAGTGCCTGGCATTTAAATGTTTGTTGACTGACTAATTGACATGAAGATCTGAGCTTTACTGTGATTTCTGTGAACATGGCTAGTACTAACTGTGAAACCCTAGGGGGAGAGGATTATGCATGAGATGATGGAGGTGGCATTTCCATCAGAGAGGCGAGGTTAGAAGTCACAACATGACTGCTCTGCCGTATTCTGATATGGATCTGTGAACTCCTCGATGTCTCTGTTTACTTTAGTAGTGCAAGTCTCAATCTATACATGTTGCATCCTGTGCATCTCTCATCCAGGATTTTTTGACATTTTGTAGATACTAATGGAATACACAACCTATCCTTCAGTTTTCCCTTATTCTCACTACATCTGTCTGGTCTACCTCCTTTTATAGTCACATCACTCTAATGTTATCCTTTATGACATACTTCCTTTTTCATTCTTCTCTGGTAACATGTTGAAGCTTACTCATATTTTTGGGGCAGCTAAATGGCTCAGTGCATAGAACACTGGGCCTGAAGTCAGGAAGACAACTTCCTTAGTTCAAATCTGGCCTTAGACACTTAGTAGATTTGTGACCCTGGACAAGTCATTTAACCTCTCTTTGCCTTAATCCACTGGAGGTAAACCACTCCATTATCTTTGCTAAGATATGGTCCTTGTGGTCATGTATACACACACATACACACACACACACACACATGTACTAATTAACTAGTTCTATGGATTGATCACTTAAGTATATATCATTATCTGGACAATAGGCATTTTTCAACCACTTGGTTTTTACTTAGGCTGCACTCAAGTGATTGCCTGTCACATTTAGGAGGCTCTACAATGTTTTAGGCCTTGATGTAGTCAGCACAGTGTCATCTGCAAATCAGTATGGGTTATTTTCAGGGTCATACCCTCTATAGTAGCAACTCTCAACCTGTAGGTTGTCACCCCTTTGGGGGTCGAACGACCCTTTCACAGGGGTCGCCTAAGACCATTGGAAAACACGTATTTCCAGTGGTCTTAGGAACAGAGACTGCTTCTCTATCTGTCTCCAGGTGAGTCTGCCAACATGCAGATACGCCCGCATATGAGTATTAAAGGGTTGTGGCATTAGGAAGATTGAGAACCACTGCTCTATAGGGAACCTCTCTTTGATTTGGATTCCAAGCTAAACAGACTTCCAAGACTTTTGGCAACTTCTCCATATTTTATGATTCACTTGATATCAAGTTATTGAACGCATTTTTCTATGTTAGGTTGTTCAAGGAATCTTGCATACTTTTCACATATGAATGACAAACATCTGATTGAAGGCTTTTTCCTTTATTGAATCAGAATTTTTAATAGTTAGTAAATAATAAGCACAGTAGACTCTTGTATTCCCTGTATTTGACTCTAGGGATGTGGTATACTATTCATATCATTTATGGAAGTCTGCCTTGCTTCTTCCTTTCTCAAACCTTCATTAAGGATGCTCTCAATGTTTATATAGATGATTTACCTAAAGGTTTTGTGGAGATATGACATAGGCACATGAGTTAATAGTTTATGATGATATTTTCTTAATTACTTTCTTGGTCATGATAATGTCTGTGGTAGGTTGGGTTTTTTCACTCTTAAGCTCAAATCTATGAGAATTGATCCTGTGTCCTCAAAATTGATTCTTCTCCATCATGGGCCTCCTATGTATATATTTGTTCTTGTCTAACTTTTTTTCCTATCTTTGTTTTCTTTAATGCCAGTTCTACTTTCTCATGTTGTATATTGGTGATTGCTCTTAGAATCCAAATGTGATGTCTCCATAGATGGAGAAAAGATGTTTTAGAAATTGTTTTTATTAAAACAGAGCAAAATGTTTTTGTTTAAAAATGATTTAGTCCACGGGTAGGGAACCTGCGGCTCGGAGGCCACATGTGTCCCTCTAGGTCCTCAAGTGCGGCCCTCTGACTAAATCCAAACTTCACAGAACCAATCATGTGACCTTGATTTGGTTCTATAAAATTTGCATTTGGTCAAAGCCTAGAGGCCACAGGTTCCTGATTTTGTTTTCCCAGTTTTATCTTTAAATTCCTTGAGGATAATCTAGTTTAGCTGGGTCAGTAGCCAGGCTTTTTTTTTTTTTCCTAAGCTTGTTTTTTTTAATTGCATCATTGTTTTACAAGATCTTCCCCTTACTTCCTTCTCCATAAGATTTTACAAACTAGCTTATAGTATTCATCAGTATTTTTGTTACCATAGCTAATGACCATTTCAAATTAGAAAGTTATAGCAATAAAACCTACAGCTTCACAGCTCTCCCTTCTGGAAATACTTACAGGACTTGGGGGAGGAGGGTTATAGTTGAAAGCTACTCTACATGTAAACGATATAAATTTTCTTGAGTTAATGTCTTGTGTGTGTGTGTGTGTATCTTGTATCTGTTTATTTTGTGCTGTGGGTGAAATGCTTTATCAGCCTCAAAACATGATATAAATGTGAGCTTCATTTATTATGATGTAGTAAAGGATATCTATTATAAATGCAATATATAAATGTGAGCTATCAACATTATGATAATATAATATATTGTTAGAGAAGAGCATCTTTCTGTATTCACTTTTAAAAATTTTATTTTTTCCAAGTAAATATGAATTCTTACAAGGACTTATTCTGTTTTATGGAGCAGTATGAAAAATTTATTTTTGCTTTTTTGGTTTAGTTGTACTTTCATGCAAAATAACATAAAAACATTTCTCCTTACATTTCTTTTAGAGGTTCCAGAAACTTTAGTAGTTGCAGTGCAGATGACTTTGAGAATTTAACTTTAAATAAAGGAGGAATCTGTCTACTTAATATTCCAAAACCTGATGAAGCCTACAGTGCCCCTTACTGTGGTAATAAAATAATAGATCTTGGGGAAGAATGTGACTGTGGTTCTCCAAAGGTCAGTAATTATTCTTACAATTTTTGAATTCTGCTTTTTAAATTATTCATTTTGAACTTACATAAAGACAAAAAAAGAACATTTTTATGTATAGAACATAATATAAAAAGAGACTTCATTATAAAACTATGAATTTACATTTCACACTGTTTGCTTTTTAAGAAAAGCTATATATTAAGTACTACATTTCATTTTTAAAGCTATTCAGCTTTTTATACTTCCTTCTCTATTTTATTCTCTATTGTGTACTTTTAGTGTTTTTTTTCCTCCCCTAACCCCTGCCATAGAGCTGACTATCATTAGACACAAATGTGTGTGTGTGTGTGTGTCTGTGTCTGTGTCTGTGTCTGTGTCTGTGTCTCAGTGTGTATCTGTGTGTAAAACCATACTATATATACTTCCGTTTATCAGTTCTTTCTCTGGAGGCAGAGTCTTTCTTCATAGGTCCCTTTGTAGTTAGTTGATTTGAGTATTTATAATTTCGAAAAGACTTAGTTGTTCAGAATTGTTCTTAGAACATTATTGTTGTTACTGGGTACAACATTTTCTTGGTTCTTCTCATTTTGCTCTTCATTATTTCTTGGAAATCTTTCCATGTTTTTCCATAACCAATGTCCTCATCATTTCTTATAGCACAGTAATATTCCATCATGATCGTGTACCACAACTTGTTTAGCCATTCTGCAATTGACACACATCCCCACAACGTCCAGTTCTTTGCTACCACAGAGTTCCTACCAATACATTTGAACATATAAGTTCTCTTCCTTTTTCCCTAATCAACTTGGGAAACAAAACTCGCAGTGGTATTGCTGGATCAAAGTGTGCAAAAAGTTAATAACTTTTCGGGCATAATTCCAGATTGCTCTCCAAAATAGTTGGATTAATTTACAGTTCTACCAATAGTAAATTAGTGTCCCATTTTTTTCCACATGCCCTCCAGCATTTGTCACTTTCTCTGTCATTTTAGCCAATTTAATAGGTATAAAATGTGTCTCAAGATTATTTTAATTTTCATTTATTAATAATGATATAGAGCATTTTTTTCCCATGGCTATAAATTGTTTTGATTTCTTCATTGGTACACTGCCTGTTAATATCCTTTTACCTTTATCAGTTGGGAAATGGTTTATATCCATGTAACAGTGTTCTTTGTACATTTGAGATATGAGACCTTTATCTGAGAAATTGTCTATAAATATTTTTTTCCAATTTTCTGCTTTCCTTCTGATCTTGGCTACATTGGTTTTATTTCTACAAAACCTTTTTCACCTAATGTAATTAAAATGACCCATTTTATATCTCACAATGCTTTCTATTGCTTGTTCATAAATTGTTCACCTATCCATAAGTCTGATAGGTAATGTGTTTTATGTCTTTTTGATTTTCTTGTGATATCTTCCTTTATATCTAGGTCATGTATCCACTTTGACCTTATCTTCATAAATGGTAAACATTGGTCTGTGCTCAATTTCTGCCAGATTGCTTTCCCAGCAACTTTATTTATGTATTTGAAAAATTGATTTGTTTATTTACTTTTAGTTTACAAGATTCAGTTCCAAAATCCCTTGAGTTTCAAATTTACTCCCTTTCCTCTCCCCCCCCACCCATGGCGGCATGCAATCAAATGTAGGATCTGCAAATACTTTCACATCGGACATTAGTCTGGTTGTATAGAAGGGTTGTAATTTCCCAACAACTTTTTACCAAATAATGAATTCTTGTCCCCAAAACTTGTCTTTACACTTATCAAACATAAGGTTTTTATAATCATTTTCTGCTATGTATTGTGTGTCACTCTGTTCTACTGATTTACCCGATAATTTTGATAATTACTATTATAATACAGTTTAAGATCTGGAACTGCTAAACCTTCATTTATATTTTTTCATTAGTTCCTTTGTTATTTGTGACTTTTTGTTTTCTGAATAAGTTTTGTTATTATTTTTTCTAACTTGGGAAAATAGTTTTTTGGTAATTTAAGTGGGATGGTGTTAAATTTAGTTTAGGTAAAATTGTTATTTTTGTTATATTGACCCTGCTTACCCATGAACTATTAATATTTCTCTGGTTATTTAAATCTGATTTTATTTGTATAAAAAGCTTTTTAATAATTTTGTTCATATAGTTCCTGGGTTTGTTTTGTTATACTCTGAAGTATTTTATACTAGAGTTATTCTAAATGAGTTATCTCTTACTATCTTTTCTTACACTTTTTTTGATGATATCTAGGAATGCTGATGATTTATGTGGGCTTACTTTATATCCTGCTACTTTGCTAAAATTGGTCATTAATTCAGCTAACTTTTAAGTTTAATCTTCAGGATTTTACAAGTATATCATATCACTTGCAAAAAAGAGATGGTTTTATTACCTCATTACCCATCCTGATTCCTACTTCAGTTTCTTTTTCTCATTGTTATTGGTAGTATTTCTAATACGGTATTGAATAATATTGGTAAAAATGGGCATCCTTGTTTACTTCTGATTTTATGGGGAAGGTTTCTAGCTTATCCCCATTACAAATAATGCCTGCTTAGATAGTTTTAGGTAAATGCTTCTTATCAATTTAAGAAAAAATTCTTTTATACCTGTACCTCCAAATTTTTTTTTTTAATAGAAATGAATGTTGTACTTCTTAACTTTTCTGTATCTGTTGATATAATCAAAAATTTTTAAAATTTTAATTGTTGATAAAATAATTGTGTAAGTAGTTTTCCTTATGTTAAACCATGCTGCATTTCTGGTATAAATCCTACTTGGTCACAGTGTAAAATCTTTGTAATATATTGTTGTAATCTTCTAGCTAGTATTTTATTTAGCACTTTTGCATCCATATTCATTAATGAAATTGATCTGTAGTTTTCTTTCTCTGTTTTTACTTTTCTTGGTTTAGGTGTCAGTACTATGTTTTATAAAAGGAGTTTGGTAGGATCCCTTCTTTACCTTTTAGTCCACATAATTTACTTAATATTAAAATTAGTTGGTCTTTAAATGTTTGGTAGAATTCACTGGTAAATTTATCTGCGCCCGATACTTTTTTCTTTTAAAAAATGTAGTGAATTTATTTATTTACTTTTAGTTTGCAACATTCACTTCCAGAAACTTTTGAGTTCCAGATCTTCTTCCCCTCCCCCCATGTTGGTACGCAGTCCCAAATAGGTTCTACGAATACCTTCACATTAAACATTAGTCAAGTTGTAAAGAAGGATTGTAACCAGTGGAATGAACAAATGAGAAAGAAGAAACAAAGCAAAAAAGAGAGAGATCAAGTGGTTTGCTTCAGTCTGAATCCAGACTCTGTATTTCTTTCTCTATGTGGATAGCCCTTTCCATCATGAGTCTTTTGGAGTTATCTTATAGCCCTGCATTGCTGAGAGGAGCCCAGTCTATCTGAGTTAATCATCGTAGATATGATGTGTCTGTAATTGTGTACAATGTTCTACTTCTCTTGATACTTTTTTCTTAAGAAGCTCATTTGGGGGGGCGGAGCCAAGATGGCGGCGTAGAAGCAGCAAAGCACCACAGCTCCCACACAAACATGCTAAAAAACTCAAAGATGGGACGCTAAACAGATTTTCAAGCTGAAAAACTCTCCACAAGACAGAAAGCACATCTGTTGCTACAGGCAGCGCAGCAGGCGGGGCTCGTCGCAGCAGGGGGCATCGGGCGGGGAGCCATGTCTATAGGAGAGCAGATCAGCTGCACTGGAGGCACAGTTACCACATCT
>CM053595.1:218284728-218307785 GCA_028646575.1 Pseudocheirus occidentalis
TTAACTGCCCTCATTACTCTCCTCTGTACACTCTCCAGCTTATCTATATCCTTCTTAAAAATGTTACCAAGGGGCAGGTAGGTAGCACAGTGGAGAGAGTACCAGTCTTGGAATCAGGAAGACCTGAGTTCAAATATGACCTCAGACCCTAGTTGTGTGACCCTGGGCAAGTCACTTAACCCCTGATTGCCTTCCAAAAAAAGAAAAAATGTTACCATGAATTAAACACAGTCACTCCAGACCTAAATTAATCAGGACAAGCACAGTGGCACTATCCTCTCCCTATTCCTGGACACACTGTCTCTCTTACTTGTCTTGGCTATCAGCTGCCTATTAAGACATTTTTTGTTTTGATCTTTCCAAGTTCAAAGATCATTATGCTTGGCAGAGAAAATAGAGGCAAAATAAAGTTCTACCTTCTCTTCATCATTGGTTATCATTGTTTCATGAATTCAGAGCAATGGATTTATCTTTCATTTGATTCTCTTCTGTCCCCTACTATAGATTTCTACCCATTGGGGGAATGTATGAGTGAGGTTAGGCACTGTCAGTGTTGCTGGGTTGTAAGGGTGGCTTCAATTTGCCAGCTGTACATGCTTAGGTGAAGCTCTGTGTCTAGACTCCTGGGTCATGTGATTAACAAGATAGAGGACTAAACATTTTATCTGCTCTCCATGACCTGTGAGACCTCTCCAAAACAGAAATTATGTGCCAAAGACAAAGCAACTTCAGCAGTCTCCATGGTCTATTGGATATCCAGAACCTAAAAGGAGGCAAAAATTTGGATCACCTGATGACCTGCTGCTTACTCTAAGCTCACTCAGCACCTCCTCCTTCATCGCACACCATGCCACAGTCATTGATGCCAACCCAAGGACCAAACACATGGGTTTGCAACAAAACCTAATCCCACATATCAGTTCTTCTTCTTTTTTTTGGAGAGTCACCCAGCCTGCACCATAGCAGCAGCATTCTTTGCTGGCAAAGATTTCTGTAGGGGGCAGCTGGGTGGCACAGTGAATAGAGCACCCGCCCTGAAGTCCCGGAGAACCTGAGTTCAAATTTGGCCTCAGACATTTAACACTCAATAGCTGTGTGACCTTGGGCAAATCAATTAACCCCAATTGCCCTGCCTTCCCGCCTCCAAAAAGACAAAAAAAAAAGATATCTGCAGGAGAGCAGAGGAACAGAGGGAAAGGAGCAGGATGTATCTGGGATTGAAACAGAGCTCAACCCCACACTCCATATCATTCTCTTGCAGAACTTCAGAAACCCAAACTATAGATATTAACTCCAGAGGACCAGCATTGTAGCAGCTAGGTGGTACAGTGGACAGAGTGCTGGGCCTGGAGTCAGGAAGACTCATCTTCCCTAGTTCAAATCTGGCCTCAGACACTTCCTAGCTGTGTGACCCTGGGCAAGTCACTTTACCCTGTTTGCCTCAGTTCCCTCATCAGTAAAATGAGCTGGAGAAGGAAATGGCAACCTATTCCAGTATCTCTGCCAAAAAAATCCCAAATGGGGTCATGAAGAGTTAGAAACAATTCAAAAATGACTAAACAAATTGCTGAGTGTAGGAGGAAAGTAAGATATTTTGAGATCCAGCCCTAGGGAAATCACCATCAGAGAGGAAAGAGTCAGAAAGCAAAAAATGGAGGAAATGGGGTGGTAGGGAGAATGAAATTACTAGATTCCAGGAAAAGGAAAATTCGAAGATCTTGAAGCTTTGCTGCTGGGCTATTGAGTTAGAATGGGGTCCTCACTGAGGTCCTCTAACTCAAAAGCTTTTTTCACTTTACTATGTTGTCAATGTTCTTCCTAAAATGTGTTTACTTCTAAGAACTGACCACAGTACGTGGTCTGACCAGGGTACAGTACAATGAGACTATCATCCCCTTTTATTGTAGGCGCCATGCTTTTACTATTTTTTATTGCCATGTTATAATGATTTACAATGAGTTGCCAGTCAATTCTCCACTAAAATCTTTTAACTCTTTTTTAACCTAAATTACCCACTGTCTTGCCCTTTGTTACAATTGATTTTTTTGACCCCAAATAAGACTGTTAATAGATTCAGTCCATGATTTGTTCTAGACTGAGATATACAACACTACAAAAACCAATTTAAAATGAAAATTTTAAATTCAGCTAGTTCACCATACTTTTTTTCTGTGGTGTTTTTTTTTTAAATTATGGAATTGACTGGTTCTTTTAAAATTACACTGACTGAATTGCCCTGTTTCAACTAAGTTGGGGAAGAGGAAATAATGGTATGTCATTGGCCTTTCATTCCAAACTCTGGTTCCAAACTTAAAGTGTCTAAGGACTCATGGAAAGTGTTACATGTGGAAACTACCTTGGCTACAGGGGAAATGGTTTCAAAGAAGAAACTCTCCAGTTTCTGGCTTTGGAGGGGCCCAGAATGCCATGTGTACATGAGGTAATGGTAATACAGATTCTGTGAATGAAGACCTCCCCAGCCAATGAAAGCAATTACCTGACAAGTAGAAAAGGTAAGTACTGGCCACTGACTAGAGACAGAAGAATCAGTGGAGATCCAGTGGGGTTGGGGGAGAAACAAGGAGAACAAGAATCTACCTGGCACAAAATGCAGGCACACTCTGCCACCAGGCCCAGAATTTCACTGAATTGAGGAGTGAGAGGAAGAAACAAAATTAAAAGCCATTTCTGTCAGGGAACATTTCCTCTCAGAAGATTCTGACAGGGTTCTAAGACATAAAAAACTATTTAGAGAAATTGGTATCGGGAGCATGAAAAGATAATACTTCACTATAGGCTAAGAAATGCTAACGAACAGTCACCCATCTTCCCTTCTTCAGTCAAATCAGTGGATGACAGCCGGGACTCAGTGCATGACAGTTCGATGAAGGCTAGGCCAGCACACTTTAAAGGCTGTCACTGGTTAACCACAAACTTCTAAAGCAATACTACCTCATATCTGCACAGCACTTACCACTTTATGTCTTTGTAGAACAGGTAATACAACTCCACTTCCAATATCTCAATTTTCCAGATGAGGAAAATGAAGATTTAAGTGTTTTGTTCATGACGACATAGCTAGGAAATATCAGAAACAGGGATTAAACCCAGGCCTCCTACTCCAGATCCATCACTTTTCTATTGTCCCATGGTCTTTTTTTAAATACCTGAGATCAGTCATCAGCATTCCTCATCTTTTTGTCCAAGGTCCAGTGCCTTGATTCTGTCCCCTGACTACCCCTTGGCACTCTTCTACCCCGTCATGGACGCACCAACACACACTAAAAAATGGTCAGAGTGCCAGGCCTGGAGTCAGGAAGATTCATCTTCCTAAATTCAAATCTGGCCTCATACACTTACCAGCTGTGTGACCCTGGCCCAGTCACTTCACACAGTCTGCCTCTGTTTCCTCATCTGTAAAATGAGCTTGAGAAAGAAATGGCAAACCTCTCCAGTATCTCGGCCAAGAAAACCCCGAATGGGGCTGTGAAGAGTTGGACAGGACTGAAAAAATGACTCAACAACAACGATGATGATGATAATGATGATAACAACTAAGATTTATATAGTGCCAGGCACTAATTTTATAAAATAAAATTGTCCTTTTATTTGATCCTCACAATAACCCTGAGAGCTAAGTGCTATTATTATTTCTATTGCATAGTTGACAAATCTGAGGCAAACAGAGATGAAGTGACTTGCCCAGGTTCACATACCCAGTAAGGGTCTGAGGTCACATTTGAACTCAGGTCTTAGTGACGGCAGGGTAGTGCTCTATCCACAGTGGTCCCTAGTGCCTTTGCCAGGGCTTTCTCCATCCTCATCTGTATTTAAGCCCCTTGTTCATTGGCCTAATTACCTTTCCCCAAAACATCTGAATCTTAATAGGGACATTTGGACAATAATGACCTTAGTCTTAAGAGTTACCCTAATCATG
Organism: Pseudocheirus occidentalis; assembly: GCA_028646575.1. NCBI lineage: Eukaryota > Metazoa > Chordata > Mammalia > Diprotodontia > Pseudocheiridae > Pseudocheirus > Pseudocheirus occidentalis. The sequence goes on from CM053595.1 coordinate 218,288,666, forward strand.
CTGATTTTAGGCACTGAGGCAGACCCTTGGGGGAGATATTTTGAGGCAGGTCCTACCTCTTGGGTGCCTCTCCAAGCACACCAGGAGATAGCCGCCTACATGCAAGCATTCCCTGGTTTTGAGGCTAGGCAAGATGGTTTTTTGCAACTTCCTTTGGCTGAACTGTTCCCTCCCATATCCTGGCAGGTGTGATTGTGGGTGTCTATGAATGCCTGTGCATTCCTGTTCAGCCCAAGGCATGAATAGTCTCTGTTGTTGGCTGATGACTACTAGTGCAGGTTTCCCTAGGCAACTGGATGGAAAAACACACACACGCACACACACACAAATGGGACTGTCTATGAAACCTTGGAGGCAGCTCCTTGGTATCTGAAATTATTTTATAGGATTTAGAGCAGGAAAGGAAATCATACAGTCCAATATTCTCGTTTTATAGATAGCAAATTAAGTCCTAGAGAGGGGAAGTTATTTTTCCAAGGTCACACAATCAGTAGAGGTAGGATGGGAAATCAGGTCCGCTGATTTCCAGTCCAGTGTGTATTCTACTACATTATGTTGCAGAGCCAATTTTGTACCTGGGACAAGTGGTGGGGGAATATCATCTGAATTGTGGGTGCTTGTGAAAAAGAAGTCAGCCTTGGGACACCAAGACGTTTTTAGGCTGTTGAAGGATTAGCTCGGGAGATGGTGGTGAGGGGAGTTACACCTTTCCTAGGACACTAAGAGGTCTCTAAGTTACTGAAAGCAGCAGATTCACCTCTAGAGATGTGATACTTACTCCTCAGTCAGTTAGTGAATAAACATTTATTAATGCTTACCCTGTGAACAGCACTATATGTACTAAATGCTGTGGAATCAAAGAATGGCAAAAAGTCCCTGCCCTCCAAGAGCTCACAACTGGGGGGGGTGCAGATTGATGCAGGGGATGGGGAGTGGAGGGGGAGACAATTGGCAAATAACTATCTAGAAACAAGGTCTACAGGCTAAACAAGAACTAATCAACAGAAGAAAGGTACTGGAATTAAGAGAAGCAGCTCAGTGGCACAGTGGATAGAGCTTAGCGCTTGGACTCAGGAGGACTCATCTTCCCGAATTTAAATCCAGCCCCAGACACTTGACTAGTTGTATGATTCCTGGTCAAATCACTGCACTGTTTTGCTTCAGTTTCCTCATGTGTAAAGTGAGATGGAGAAGGAAATGGCCAACTACTCCAGTATTTTTGCCAAGATACTCCCAACTGGGATCTCAAAGAGTCTGACATGACTAAACAAGAGGAATGAAGAAGGATTTAGAAAGGCTTCCTATAGAAGGTGGGATTTCCCACCCTGGCACAAAGCCCTAATAACCCCATTAGAGATACAGTTTTATGATACAGACTGTTCTCCCTTATACAAATTTCTGAAAGAAATCTGCATTCAAACCAAACAAACCCCAAACCCCAAAACAACAAAAACCAACCACACAAAAAACCCCACCTAAACTGCCTGTTAGCTTTACTATGCAATATTCTGCTTTTTGTCCGTTCCTGCCCGCGGTAGGCTTCAGAAAGTCTCCAGCAGTGCTTCCCCTTCCCAGTCAGCAAACAAAACAAAGCAAATAAAAAACCCTTTAAGTGAAAGCAGGACTGGCTTTAAGAGAAACACCCACCACAGCCACGAGGGGTTGGGGGCGTGGGGGGGTGGGGAGGTGGGGGGAGGAGGGGAGGCCCTTCTAGAGACCTCCTGCTCTGAGAGAGAAGCCTTTGTTCCATTCTGCCTACCACCCCTGTTGCCACCCTTGTATCTGACTTGGGTCTGTCTTCCCTCAGTCCCTGTCTTCTGTCTCTCAGTGATCGGGTGCCACTTGTCGGTACCAGCCCTGCCTGTCACCTTTCCTCTCCTGTCTGAGTCCATGTGGGGCCCCCACTTATGTCTCTTCCAACCCTTCTCGCCCCCCCCCTTCCTCTTGGTTCCGGCCCACACGAGTGGCCTTGACCCTGCGTGTTCCTCCTCCTGCTGCTCTTGCTTTTTTGTCCCCGGCCCCCACACTGTCCTTGAGCTGTGTGCCTGCTGCTTCCCTCCACAGGCAGTCCCCTTCCTGCTTCCCTCCCTCCATACCTTCCCCACTTTTCTGGACAAATTCGCATTACCTAAATAGGTCTGTGGAAGCATCCATTTACCACTTACGTAAGCAAGAACTGTCTGTACTGTCTCTCTCTTTACAAAAGAGTACCCCAAAGCTAGGACAGGAAGCTTTGAGAGAGAACCCAACACCGAGGCTTTTCTCAGCCCACTCTCACAGGTAGGATTCTGAAGGTTAGGAACTTTGTAATAACAGTAATTAAAACTGATATTTGTATTGCACTATGTATCCACAGAGAGACAAAGTACTATACTGGATAGAGAGGTGGCCCAGAAGTCAGGACAGTCTAAGGTCAAGGTCTGCCTTTGGCATATACGGTCTATGTGACCCTGGGCATGTCACCTTGTAATGGCAACCACACTGGCACACCCGGGATGGCTGCTAGCACAGATTTTTAGTTCTGCTTTACTAGGAAAGAAAGCTATTCAAGGAGGCAACAATTTTTAAAAATTACATTCACTAGTTCAGGGGAAGAGTCTGCACCCTGAACTTCAGAGAAAATACAAGCAGAGAAATAAAGACCAACAGACAGGGAGCTGACTGCTTGAATCAAGGCAATAGTGACGTACACTTTACATGCATCTCTGGACTTAAAGAGCCTTTACATTTGAGCAGCCGGGGAGCTCTGAACATACTACCACTCAGAATCTTGACCAGAGAATCACAAGGTCCTTCTCATAAGCAAGTCCCCAAAGCAAAATACAAACTCAGAGAATATATACACTTCTCAGAGCCAGAAGACAGCACAACCCTCCTGACTCAGTGCCTAATAGAAATTAGCAAAAGGTGTGAAAGCCTTCCTACAAGCAAGCCTCCCCTAAGCAAACTTCCATTATTGGGCTCCACCTGAGGCCTGTAAATGGGCAGGGAAGATCTTATACCCCATTAACACAGCTAAAGACACAGGGCCACAGATAAGTCTTAGCTGAAGTTGAAGAATAACTGTCAATCTGCTTTGATAGCAAGAGATTCCTCATTGGGTTGTTCCATATACCATTTGTTATTCAGAATGTTCAACTCTTCCTGTTCCCTTGGACCATAGCATGCCAATACTGTCCATGGGGTTTTCTTGGCAAAGAAACTGGACTTGTTTGTCATTTCTTTCTTCAATGTATTAAGGCAAACAGAGAGTAAGTGACTCACCCAGGGTCACACATCCAAAACTGGATTTGAACTCAGGTTTTCTTGACTCCAGGTCCAGTACTTTATCCACTGAGCCATCTGGCTGCCTCCCTATACCAATGATCTATGTCTAATAAGAAAAAATTTATATATATATGCTCTATATTCTATATATACCGATTATCTGGAGGCAATCTCCAGTCATCCTATTCTATATCTTGCCCCTGGACCCAGATCAGTTCAGAGGAAAAAGTGAGGCTGGTGACCTTGCAAAGCCTTCCCTCACTTAAATCAAGTCACTTGCAACTTATAGTGTCATCTCCCTGATGTCATGGTCCTCTTCAGGAATGAAGGACAAACAGCAACCTAGTATATATCCATTATAGATAGCCTATACAGCCAACATATCCATTATATATAATTTATCGTATACATACATCCATTATATATCCACATATATCTATTGTGTATATACATAAATATATGTACATATATATCCATTATTGAACGTGGTCCCCACAACAAGTCTTTGAGAAAGTTTTTATATTCATTTGACACAGAAGGAAATTAAGGCTCAGATAAGGAAAGCGAATTGCCCAAAGTCACATAGATAGTAATTGACAGGACCAGGATTTGAAATTAGACCCCCTTACTTCAAAGTCAGACATGTCCCCACTGCTTGAAAGCCTCCTAATTCACTCTGCTTCCATAGATGCTATAAGTGACTGTCTAGAAGCTCAAAACAGAGCTTCCAGAGCTTCCAAAAAGACGTTGTCATCTTGCCTGAGCTGGGGAAGGTCATAGCTTTGCTAGTCAGATGGAAGGCAAAGGCAATCACAAAGCAAAATGTTCCTAGAAAGAAAGAGGCAGGTTGGGATGTCAGCAAGTTTTCAGCCACCTCCCTTTCCTGTTTCCTGGGGACAGCAGTTCAGCATTATTTGGAAAAGGCTTCAAATGACCTGCCAGGGTGTGGGCTAACATGTCTGGAGATGCAGCACTCTCAGGCTTATGAAGCACAGATCACTTTGCTTCTCAAGGAGGGGTTTTTGGAAGAAGCTCTGAATCATGATGACTGGAATGGCTTTCTAACCCCTTTGAGCAAAGAGATTTTATATTGTGGCTTCACAACAGCTGTACCAAGTAGCTAGGGCAGGTCTCCATGAGAATGGAGAATAATGAGAATGAATACTCAATCATGAGAATGAGAGGCAGCTGGGGAAAGAGGATAAAGAATCTGTCTTGTAGTCAGGAGCACCTGTATTCAAGTTCTACCACTAGACTGTATAACCCTGGGCAAGTGACTTTGCTTCTTAGTTCTCCTAGGCAACACTCAAAAGGCTTCTGAGCTGGTGCCAGTCTGCCTTGGTAGAGGGAGTTTCTTTATTGGGAAGTCCCAATACTGAATCCAAGGAACAAAAACCAAAGAATAACAACTGATTTTAATGTAATACTTAATGACTTACAAAGCACTCTATATGCACTTGTTTCTTTGAACCTCATTACAGCCCTGGGGGATCAGAAGTACAAGTCTTCTCATTCCAATTTGGCAAACAAAAACTGAGCTATGGGGAGGGGTAATGATTTGCTGAAGGCAACTAATTAGTGGCAGAGCCAGAGTTAAAACTCAGGTCATCTGATTCTTTCTATTGTATCATGATGCTTTCTATCATCATCATTATTATTGCTATTAATTCACATTTCTGTAGCCCCTTTAAGATGTTCATGATGTTTTCCCCATAATTCTGTACATATTCTGCATATACTCATATATCAACATGTTAGAGCATAAGCTCCTTGAGGGGACAGATGATTTCACTTTTGTCTTTTTATACTCAGTACTCAGGACAATGCCTAGCACACAATAAGTACTTAATAAATTCTTTTTGATTAATAAATAGGGAGTATAATTATCATCATTTTGCAGATGAGAAAACTAGGGAAGGTAAGGACTGTGCAGAGCATAGGAAAATGACCCCCTCCTTTTTTTTGCCTTCATGGGATGCTGACTCACTCCTTTAAAAAAGTTCTTTGCTGAAGGTAAAGATTTTATCTCTGACTAGAGGGTATCTATTCTCCCCCAAAACTCACATATCCATAGGACAATTTTCTTTGAAGGCAGGACCAGCAGCACAGACTACTCTATTGCTTCTCTCACCTTGAACTGCATTACTTCTCTGGCCCTGAAAATGTCCAGCCTGTTCAACTTGCTACTCAAAAGATGAAGGTAGCACAGATATATATCACTGCCCTCCAAAAACATGTAGAACAAGCTGAAAATGATTTTACAGGATAACTGAACAATGTCTCAATTTATGAAAGTCTTAGAGCAAACTGCTGGGTCATATGAGCAACAAATTGGCAGACTAGATATTTTCTCTTATTCCCACAACCTTTTAGACTTCTCCAAAGCAGAGATTATACGCCAAAGATAAAGCAACTTCATCTGTCAACATGGTTTAGGACACACAGAATCCAAAAGAAGGTTACAAAAAATCCCAAAACATAAACCAACACTCAGACCTAAAGTTTCCAAACATAAGTTTTTAATAAAATCTGACTCCACACTCTGGTCTTATCTCCCTCTTTCCAGTCCCCTGGAAACCTTGCTTCTAGGTTTTGGAAGTTTGCTACAAGACATCTGGCGCTGTGACAAGACCTGCAGGAGCATTAGTGTGCCAGGGGCTGTGACAGATAGCCAGCACTTTGGTAGACAACCCTGTAGCGCCAGTGCTGCAAAGCTCTAAAGTGCCAGTGCTCGGGAGGCAAACCCATAGCATACCCACAGCAGCTCTTTGAATTATTGGTACAAGCCCACAGAACTGAGTGAGAGAGGGAGCAGGACAAGATACTAGATGCATTTATGGAGGGTTGTGTGGCACTCTGCTGAAGGAAACAGCACCTCTTTCTCTTCTCCTCTCTGTCCGCCTCATCAAATCACTTGGAGCAGAGACCTAGGCTGCTGAACTATGAATTATCTAGTGTAGGAAGAGGTTGAGATGCTTTGAGACCTGACCCCCAAGAAAACCACCACAAGAGGGGAGATAATTAGAATACAAAAGATAGTAGAAAATGAAAGTGAGGGAAAAGACTGAAATTACCAAAGATCTCAGGAAGAAGAAACTCAAATACCATAAACATAAGCGGATAAATCAATAGGGAAAATGCTAATAACAGTGAATGATGGCCTCCAAACCTAGTAAATGAGTTCAGACATCTATGAAAAATATTTCATGAAAAAGGAAAATGATACAGCACTTGATGAGACAGAGGGCCCTGTGGAATGTGAGGAGAACATGGAACCACAATATATTATTCTGGAGTGGTTCAAAAGAGAAATGAAAATTACAAGAATGGAATTTATGACCTGCATAGCAAAAATAATGGGCAGAATAGAAAAACTGGAATGTGTAATGGCAAGTCTCACAAAAGGAAAAAAAAGAGAGAATAATAGATTTGGAATGCAAATATGCAGGAATGGAGAACAATCTAGAACAGAAGCAAAAAACAGTAACATTAAAAGAAAATATGCTCACTGTGCATGTCCTGATATGCTGATATCCAAGACCAGTTGTGTAGAGACAATCTAAGTGATCATAGGTCTTCCACAAGAACATGACAGGATAAAAACCCTTAATATCATAATGTAAGAAATAATACAAGAGAACTGCCTAGAACTTCTGAACACAGAAAATGAAATATCAATTGAAAGAATTCATGGGTCATCTCTAGAAAAAAAACTCCAGGGTTGCAAATTCCAATTCACATAGTGGTTAAATTGAACAATTCAGTTCAGAAACAACAAGTCATCCAAATCATCAGGAGAAAGGCTTTCAAATACAAAGGTAAGAAAATTCCAATAACAGAAGACTGTTCTATACCCAGAAATGCAGGAAGGAATGGAATGATGTGTTCTGAAGAGCAATAAAACTTGGGATTCTGCCCAGGATCACTACCCTTCAAATCTGAGCTAAACTATACATGAAATAACTTAACCATAAATGAAATAAAGGTGGACATTCAATAATAAAGGTGTTTGAAACATTCTTAGAAAGAGAAAAAAAAAACTAAAGAGATTATTTGCTTCTTGAAAAGCCCAGACAACTGAAATTCAGGAGGAGTGAATAAAAGCAAGAGCAAAGGACAGCAACAGCCACATAGTGACAAAGAGCAACTGGTAAGAAACTTTTAGGAGACAGGGGTGAAAGGTGGAGGTCACAGTGAATATGTAGGCTAGAGCATTATCGACAGAACCTGGTGACAGATCTGCCCGCAGATGAATCAAGGATTTTTTGTAAGACAACAATTAAATAAATAGGGCACATGAAAGAAAGAGGAGGGGAGCAGGGGGGATAAAGAGGAATGTATGATGACCCAGGTGAAAATGAGGCCTAGCAATGAGGGTAGGGTGATCAATGAGAATTCATCGAGAGAAGAGCCCATGGGGATGGGTGAAGAGGAGGGGAAGGATTGAAAAGAGAGAGAAAGGAAGAAGGCTTTCCTTTGGTGGTAGGAGGATGTTCCACTGATGAATGTAGTAGAGGACAGAGGCCTTCATTCTAGGCAGCCTGTACTGTACTTTCTTTGTTTTTTCTTTTTTTTTGTACGTGTTTTCTTTTGCAACTTGACTAACGTGGAAATATGTTTTGCATGATTATATATGTATAACATATATATAATTATATATTTAATTTAATTAAACTATACATGCCCAGACTAGCCTAGGTTATACATGAAATTGAAAAGCTTCTGCACTCATCAGTCCTTGGTAAGGTAAAACCTACATTAAGGTAAAAGGTAAGGTAAAAAAGGAAGTTGTTGAATGGGAAAATTTTTTGAAAATTTTTTTATATCACCTTTTTCTGATGAGGGTTTGGTATGCAAGATAGACATATATACATACACACATATGTATGTGTGTCAATGTGTGTGTATATATTTATATATACATATATATGTATAATAGTCATTCTCCAATAGATAAGTGTTCAAAAATATGAACAAACGGTTCTAAAACGAATTGCAAACTATCAACAACCACTTGAAAAAATAGTAGAAATCATTAATAATAAAAGTAATGGAAATCAAAACGAACTGGAGATTTCACTGCACAGTCTGTAAATTGGCAAAAATAACAAATAGTCAATAGTCAAAGTTGGACTTTGGTTATGGAATGATAGGCATGATAATACATTGTTGATAGGGCTGTAAAATGGTGTAACCATTTTGGAAAGCAATTTGGAATTATGCAAATAAAGTGACTAAAGTGACTACTCTTTGAACCAGAGCTTCTTTTACTGGACTTATACTCTGATATATTTTGGAGCACTTAACAGCACTTTTTGTGATAACTAAGAATTTAAAGCAAAGATGCCCATCAATTGGGGAATGCCTAACAAATTGTGGTACAAGAATGTTTTGTAATTTTACTGACATATGTGCTAAATACACAGAAATATGGAAAGATCTGTCTGAACCAATGCAGAGTGAAATAGGCAGAGCCAAGAAAATAATACACAGAGTAACCACAGCATTGTACATAGAAAGAACGACTACACACCAAAAAAACAAAAAAGCAACAAAAAAGTGAATTAACAAAATTACAAAGATCAACTAGGACTCAAAAAAATATATATGAGAGAACACTTCTACTCCACCCCTTCAAGGAGACACAAAATCCACAGGTTTGAACTTTGATGTATTGATCAGTTATGCTCAATTTTTCCCTGAAAAAATTACTATTTGTCATATGAAATTACTCTCTGGAAAGGGGAAAAGGATACTTGGGATAACAATGGAGATATAAGAAACAGAAGTCATCACTAAAAACTTATTTAAATTTTTTTAAAAACTCACTATCATTTTTTAAAAATGACTGAGCACCTATTGTGAACATACCACTCTGTCAGGAAGACACATAACTGGTAATATCTTCACTTGGGCCAAGGGGGTAGCATCAATGGAAAGGAAGCATACTGCAAGATACCAGGAGGTTTTTAAGCCACTGAAGGAGAATTACCCCCTCTTTTGCCGTCACCCAATAGATTAGGAAAGAAAGGCGAGAAAGCATCCACAGGCCAGGCCAGACCAGTGTTGTTGCTGCCTTCTAAATTTTCCCCTCTGGGGCAAAGATTTCGTTGCTCAAACCTGATTGCAGCTTTGCTTACTTCCGATGGAAATTGTTCATTCATTTAACATACGTTTATTAAGTATCCCCTGCCCCTGCATGTCAAGGACTGAGGAGACAAAACACTTAGCTAAGACTTCTCATGGAGTTTGTAGTTTAGGAGCATCTAGAAAGAAAGAAATATTGGATTGAAGGAGGCTGGTGCCATTTTATACTCTGCCAGCTTCAAGCCCAATCACAAACGTAAAACCACTCTAAGTCTGTTCTACGGACAATGCCAACATCCCATGCCATTCACTCCCTGTAGAGAATACACTTTGCAATTTACAGACTTTCTACATTAGCCGAAGCGTTCTGATGTGGGGTATGAGTCTTTTAATGCCATCATGTCATCAACTGTTTGATGTGGTTGCTGTTCTAGTAACTTAAACTCTGTCAAGTTACAACAGTTACAGACTGGCATGCTAAAAATGAATTCTTAATGTAGATGGAGGCCCCAGTCTGCACGGCTGTGGGGGAAAGGGACCACAAAATTTTTGGAATGATTTCACAGAGTCTCAGAACTGGAAAAGATCTTTGGAGCCATCTTGTCCATCTCATTTGTAACTGATCAGCAATCCCCTCTCCAGCATCCTTGATGAATGGCCGGCAAGCCTCCTCTTGAAGACTTCCAGGGAAGGGAAATGCCAGAGATGGCCTTGGGAGAGCATTAACTGTTGGGAAGGGTTTTTCCCATGTATGAGATCTAAATCTGTTTCTCTGGGACTTCTTCTGCCTATTGTTTCTAGCTCTGCCTTCTGGGGCCAAGCAGAACAGATCTAATTACTTTTCCATGTGATTCTACTTCAGATAGTTGAAGACAGGTATTATGTGTGTTCTAACTTCTAAGTCTTCTCTTCTCCAGGCTAATAAGATACCTTCAGGCTCTATTTGCCAGAAGTTATAATAACAATAATAACATCTAACATTTCTATGTCTTTTTAAAGTTTACAAAATACTTTGCATATACATATAGCATTTGATGCACACAACAACACTGAGATAGGTGCTATTATCTCCATTTTACAGGTGAGGAAACTGAGGCAGGGAGTCACATAGTTATTCAGTGTCTGAGGCAGAACTTGAATTCAAGTCTTCCTTACATAAAATCCAGCTCTCTATTCACTACACCAGCTAACTGTCTAAGAGAAATTTAATGCCATATATGATCAAGGGACTAACGTTTTTAGATCCCCTGTGAGGTGTCTTGACCATATGTATCAGTGGTTATCCATCTTGTTTCATCATCTTTTCCCATTTGCTGGTGTTCTCCACTGCAAAAACAAGCTTTCTCAGTTAAAAGGCATGAATGACACTGTTTTTGAAGAGACTGTTTGATGTTTTTCTTTTAGAACCTTTACCACAGAAGTTCTCAAGCTTATTTGGCCTACCGTCCCCTTTTCAAAAAAAGGTTACTCAACGCCCCCCTGCCAATCTGCTTTCTTTAACCCTCTAACAGTTTGTTCTTTTGAAATTTGCATCATTTAAAAAAATAAAATATATTTTTAAAAAATGATACATCTTAAATTTAATAATTTATTGTAAATTTGTGGGGTTTTCCTGCATTGAAATTTTGATGATGCAATGTTATATCATGTAACCAAATCGTATCTTATCATAAACAAGTCATTACCCATACATATTCCTGCTGATGCTTGCTGGACTTCCCCACAATGTGTGACAAACTCATCTGCCAACACTTGCTTGTTAAGCCCGGTCAGGGGCCTTGACCACTGAATGGTTATAACTTGCATTTTGTGTGTTTATTTGAAAAATAATGTAATCACTGTGACTTTAATTCTGTTACATAACAGATGAAATATGTATAAATGGTTTAAAATTTTTTCTTATCTTTTCTTCTTTCCTTATGCTTCCACTGCCCCCTTGATTTTATTTAATGCCCCCCAAGTACTCCTGAAGCTACTACTGCCCCCCCCCTTTGGATCAGTCCAGTGCCCCTCAGGGTAACCTCTGCTTAAGTATTTGTTTAGAAAAGGATCTTAATGAGATAACACACCTACCAGGACCAATGGGGGTGGGGTGGGGGAAAGAAATGAACAAAGCCATAGGAAAGCCTGTTTATCCCACAAAGCTAATAGACACACCCCAGTGAAAGAAAATTTAGATTTAAAATAGTTACCATTTATATAGGACTTCATGGTTTGCAAAGTGTTTTATATATGTTGTCTCATTTGGTCCTCACAACTTGATGAGGTAGGTGCTGTTATTATTCCCAGTTTCCAGATGAGGAAACTCAGGCTTGAGAAAGATTAAGAGACCTGCACAGGTTCACACAGGTAAGTGTCCTAAAGCAGGGTTTGAATTTAGGTCCTCTTAATTCCATGTCTATCACTGTCCACTGTGCCACCCAGCATCTTGCAAGGTTAGAAAGACTCATAGCACACCAGGATAAGCTCGTTTCTACCTATCAGCTGAGGAGTCATTTGAGTGACCGCCTCAGGGTACCCTCTTCCCCCAACTCAGCCTCTGCAACAATCTGTGTGCCCCTCCATCTGCTGCGTCAGCATGAAGTTCTTCAAGCACCCTGGGGTCTATCCTGCTGCTCCTAACCTTATAGTAGATTTTGTGTGTTTGTGTATGTGTGTGTGTGTGTGTGTGTGTGTGTAAAAGGATTAAATCCCCAGTGGCCCTGCCTTAGTTATAGCACCAGATCGCAGAATCCCAGAGTTTTAAGGCAGAAGGGATCTTACAGCGTATTGAGTCCAGACTCTCTTTCCAGATATATCTTTCCATTATCCTTTGGGTCAGCAGCCATTTTAATGGAAATGGCAATGCTGCATTAATATCAAAGCAATATAGGCTGGTGAATGCTGTTCCCTTCTAACTGGAGGTCACCCAGCAGCCTACGTCAGCAGATCTGAAGCTTTCAATAAACCAGATGGAAGAAAGCCAGGAAGGAGAATAAGGAAAGACTTCTCCTTCTTGTAGTCACTACTGAAATCTTGATTTGTAGCAACTAAACCTCCAGATTCCATCTGTTACCTTGCTGTTTAATATATTCAACAGTCACTCTGATAAAGACATAGACAATAGTGTGCTTAACAAACTTGGAAGATGTTACAAGGCTGGGAGAAATAACTGACACACTGGATGGCAAAATCAGGAATCTAAAATAGCATGATGGGCTGAAAAATTGGGCTCAGTTTAAAAGAGGTTAATTTAATAGGGACAAATGTAAATTCATATACTTAAGTTTAAAAAATTGATTTTTTCAAATGCAGAAACATGTTTAGAGATTAATCTGAAAAGACTGTGATGTTTTAGCAAAATGTAAGCTCAATATGAGTCAATAATGTGGTATGGTAGCCAAAAAAGAAAAAAAAAGAGGCTAATGTGATCTTGGACTACATTAAGAGAGGTGTAGCTTGCAGGAATAAGGACATGAGATGCCTTCGGTATTCTGCCCTAGTCAGACCAAATTTGGAGAATTAGGTTCAGTTGCATGTGCCACAGTTAAGGAAGGATCCTAGGAGACTGTTGTTGTTGTTTGTCCTTTGTTCTGGAAGAGGACCATGACATCAGGGAAGTGATGCCATGACATGCAGGTGAATTGGATTTAAGCAAGGCAGGGCTGTGCAAGGCCACCAGCCTCACTTTCTTCTTGGGAGCCATCTGGGCCCAGTGGTCAGATATAGATCAGGATGACTGGAGATGTGCCCAGATGCAATGGGAGACGTTGGTGTTTTTAAGTTCAGGTCTTTCCCAGGTTCAGTGATTAAGGATAGGTAAGAAACAAGGCAAAGAATGGCCTCTTCTACCTAGTTAAAAAAAATCAATCAAGACCTTCAAGGTTTCTGGCCAAAACAGAAATAAATACTTGCTATTTTCATTCACTCTGAGCCACCTCCTCCCAAACAATGACCAGGTGGAACTTGATGGGACCTATTGTTGGTAATTAATGAGAGTCAGAGTGATTTAGGTTGAAGGCATAGTCCTTAAGAAAGACATCTAGGTAAACCAGAATGTATCTTGCTGAAGTTTCAGCATTAAAATTTACAGTCATTTGGGCAGAGCACCAAGGGTATGACACCCTATGAGGAGAAAGAGAGAGTAAAGAAGAGAGTAAGTAAGAGAGGAGAGAGAGAGGGAAGGAAGAAAAGGAAGGGAAGAAGGAAGGAAGGAAAGAAGGAAGGAAAGGAAGGAAGGAAGGAGCTGTGTTGTTCAACTGGAACTGGTCAGTTGGGTCTCCACAAGTTGCTGTTTATCCTTCGTTCTTGAAGAGGACCATGACATCAGGAAGGTGATGCCATGACTTGGAACTGAATTGACATTAAGAGAGATAGGACTATGGAAAGTCAGCAGCCCCACTTTCTCCTCTGGAGCCATTTGGGCCCAGGGGTAAGCCCAAAGATGTCATTTAGTTCAACCTTCATTTTGCAAATGAAGAAATAAAGGTACAGAGAGGTAAGTGAGTGACAGATGGGATTTGAATATGGGTGCTCTGACACCAAATGCTACTGGGCTTTCCATGGTACTAAACTGGGCAGCCAGGTGGCAGTGGATAAATCATCAACCCTGGAGTCAGGAGGATCTGAGTTCAAATCTATTCTCAGACATTTATTAGCTATGTGACCCTGGGCAAGTCTCTTCCCCCTGTTGGCCTCAGTTTCCCCATCTGTCAAAAGAGCTGAGAAGGAAATGGCAAACCACTGTAGTATCTTTGCCACAAAAACCCCAAATGAGATCACAAAGGGTCACAAGTGCCTGAACAATGACAACAAACTATATCTGCAATGGTAAGATAGAAAACATCCAAAATGGCAAAGATCTTCAAGTTCATCCTATAAAGGAATCATTTGAAGGCACTGAAGGGGTTTTGCCCAGAGACATGGGGATAACACAAGAAATGGCTCCGAGAATCTGAAGAACTTTTATAGGGGAAAAGGGTTAAACTTGTTTCCTTTGACTTCAGAGGGGAGAATTTGAAATAAGGGGTGGAAGTTACAAAGAGACAAATTTTAGGCTTGATGTTTGGGGGGAACTCCTTCCTAACAGTGAGAGACATCTAAAATGACTTCTTTGGTGGTCTTCAACAGAGACTGGAAGATCCCTTGTCAAATATTTCGTATCAGGAATCCTTTTTCAGGTACGGTTTGGACTAGATGGGTCCTGAGGTCCCTGCCAAGTATGATTCTGTGAAAAGCTCCTTGTATTAGTTCTGTGCTTTTAAAAGACAAAATTCTTACACTTTCCCAAAATTAACTTTGTAGGAAACTCGCTTCTCCAACTTTAACACCATCAGAAAAGCTGGAGCCAAAGTCCGTGCTGGCAACCCTGAGATAAAACCTCTTAGAATTTTTAATTCTGCAAAGGTAATTATTAATAAAGTCCAAAAGGTGCAATTTTCCCTACTGAAGACCTCCTTTGACTGAAGGGACGCAGGATCATAGTACAAGTTACTTAAGAACATTTGGGCCTTGGATCCAAATGGTTTCTGGAAGACAGACAACTACAACCTACTTCCTAGAGGCACCGTCCTAAAATAGTGAAATAAGATGCTGGTGTGGTGACTCCATTTAAACAGAAAGAGATCAGTTCAAGATGCAAAACATTTTTGTTTGGTCTACAATGCACTTGAAAAGAAAATGACAGTTCATTTAGAGAAACGAGAGGCTTATAATTATTCTTCCTCCCTTTTCTCCCCTCCCCAAAATAGAGTAAACAAACAATTGGGAGAGGATCTTTCACTGTGTCTAATAGCTGTTATGAGTTAGCTGGCAACAAGTGTTTTTTTAGAAGGCACTGTGGTATAATGGTAAGAATATAGTACTGAGTATTAGGAGAACTGAACTCTAGTCTTGGTTCTGAAACTAACTACCTTGTTACCATAAATTCTATCTAGGACTAATTTTATCTAGGACAATTGAGGGGGTTGATATTAGATGACTTTAAGGTCATTTTTCAATTCTAGATTCTGTGATTTCTTTCTTTCTCTCTGTTTCTCTCTCTCCTTTCTTTCTTTCTCTCTCTCCTTTCTTTCTTTCTCTCTCTCCTTTCTTTCTTTTTTCTTTCTTTCTTTCTTTCTTCCTTCCCTCCTTCCTTCCTTCCTTTCTTTCTCTTCCTTCCTTCGTTCCTTTCTTTCTTTCTTTCTTTCCCCCATGTGTTGGTGAATTCCCCCTTGCCATTTGTTAGAAAGAAAGTGGGGATGCTGGGTAAGAAAGGAAAAGGGAATGGTTTAGTCTGTGGTGGATTTGTATTTTTCTAGTGCAAGAAATATCTTTAGATCATTATTTTAAATGTCAAACAAAAGATGTTACAACACTGAAAAGGATCTAATTCTTTCAAAGATTCCTTCTTGTTCAAGGTTGTCCCTATAAATGTAATGAACTTAGGCTGGCTAAGTGGAGCAGTGAATAGAGGACCTGCCCTGCAGTCATGAGGACCTGAGTTCAAACCTAGCCTCAGACACTTAACACTTACTAGCCATGTGACCTTGGGCAAGTCATTTAACCCCAATTGCCCTGCCTTCCCTCCCTGCAAAAAAAAGCAATAAATAAATAAATAAATACACAAATGTAATGAACTGGCAAGTGGAGATTCAGTTCTGGAATCAGACAAAGCAATAAGACAAAGATATAAAAGTTTTCTGATTCAATGGAATTGTAAGTTTTGGGAAAGCAACAGGATTAAACTGTTTTCTTTAAGAACTATATACATATGTATATATTTGGCTTCCTAATGTATCTAGCATGGAAATCCAGGCTTCGAGTATGTTTTAGTAAAAGGTTCTCAAAACTGGATTAAGAATTTACATATAAAATTGCTTGAGATTATTTTCCTATTTTTAAAGTATTTGTCTGATAATTTTGAAAGACAGAAGAGTTCATTTTATAGTTAGACTCATGAGTTTTTTTTAAAGATTCTTATATCAGGTACAGGGTTTAGGTAAAGAGAGAATTAGCAAGTAGTATATAAACAAAACCGGAAATTCTATGAAATTTCAGGTTTAGAGAACCAAATTTAAGAAATTGTACTAAATTGTATTGTCTTATTACTAGCAGAATTATCTAGAAACCTCTACAAACGATTTGGAACCAAAGAAGCAGAGCTTCTTTCAGAGCTGTCCTGACAATGAAGCCTATTCCAGAATGTCCAAGAGATGATATCCAGGGACAATACAATGATCTGAGACAATTCCAAAGGGCTCCTGATAAAAAATGCTATCTACCCCCAGAGAAATTTTTTACTTTCTTTATTTTTTCTTTTTTTTGTACATGTTTTCTTTTGCAACTTGACTAACGTGGAAATGTTTTGCATAATTATATATGTATAACATATATTAAATTGCTTATCAGTTCAGAGAGGGAGTAGGGAGGAAGGGAGAGAATTTGGAGCTCAAAATAAAAAACAAATAACCCAAATGTTAAAAATTGTTTTTGTGTGCAATTTGAAAAAAATAAAATATTTTAAATATTCCTTGAGGGTAGGGAAAGAAAAACAAACAAATAAATAAATAAATGGAATTTAAAGAATTTAATTAATTGATCTTACCTGATTAATTGTTTTTAGTGTATAAAAATCTCTCTCCATCCATATTTGGTTTCCAGCGCTAAAGTTGAGCAAGGCAACTCATCTCAATTTGTTGGGCAGTTTCCATGCATTACTAAATCTTACTTACTAAATCTTTATGCC
Source organism: Pseudocheirus occidentalis (assembly GCA_028646575.1). Taxonomy (NCBI): domain Eukaryota; kingdom Metazoa; phylum Chordata; class Mammalia; order Diprotodontia; family Pseudocheiridae; genus Pseudocheirus; species Pseudocheirus occidentalis. Next base: position 218,305,725 of record CM053595.1, read on the forward strand.
CAGAAGATTGAACCTTTTTTTTCTCAGTCATTTCATCTTTCACTCACTACAACCTGACTGTGGAAGGGATTGATGATAGGAAATGGAGGGTCCCTGCTTTGCATTTTAGTTTGCTCAGCTATTCCACAAATCAGCATAGCAATGGATGGATCCAAGCAGATTGCAAAAAGAAGCCATGTCACAATTCAAAGTGAACTTTGTGGAGATGCACGCATTTTAGGAGCTACTTTAAATTTGAACCCCTTCTCCCTCAGAACCCAGGTGGTGTAGGATAGTGTGCCCACAAGTATCAGTTAGAAATGGTTTTACTTCTGTTCTTGCTTTATCTTCTCAATAAATATCCCATTGTTAAAGCTGATTGATATTAATTGGTTAAATGATACTGCAGGCACTAATCACCAGCAATTAACATTGGGGAGAACTCTCTGGAATGGGGGCTTAAACTAATAGCATGAGAAAGACACCTCAGACCCTTAGGGCTTTTTCCCTCCATCAGTACCAAGCCACTTTATTGGGATGTAAATGATTGTAGTTTTTGGTACAGATCATGAAAAGGCCGGATAACCAAAATATTCATGCATGGTAAGTCAGTAGGAGTCATGCTTATAGTTCCCAGTTGTGGGAGGAAACTAGGTTGATGCTTAAATCAAGCTGTCATTGTCTCCAAGGGTGTGCTTATCAAAAAGATATACTACCATGCCAGAACTGGGGTCCCACATTTTGTACAAGTTGATTACATGATTACCCAGTTATTTGATGGATTTAAGTTTCTAACTTTACTCTGGGAGTTCTACTTATCTATGTTAGTAGGAGTTGGAATACGGTCTCCAAAAGCCTGGCGGCTACATAAATATTACTTAAAGTAGGTGGCAAAGTCTGAAAGGCAAAAACAGCAGCCAACTCTAGAGGTGAGTCCCAAACTCTAAACCAGGTAGAACTTCTGTGTTCCTACTGCCAAAGGCCAACAGATAGACAGATGAAGACTGGTGGACATTTTTGGATTTGTAGTCTGTTCCCCATGGCTCAGAAATTTAGTCCTTGCTTATGATTAGTCATTTGGCTGAGGTTTTTGCAAAGGAGGTTTGGAATCCTTTACAGTATGCATTTTTAGATGGAGAAAGTCTCACAGTCTGAGTCTTTTCTCTTAGGAAGGAATTTGGGCTTTAATCCATAGAATATTAAATCTATTATTTTTCCTTCCTTTATTTTAACTCTCAATTCTCTTCAGTCTTGTTTCTTTGCTCCCTTTGCCCTTGGATGTTAGTTCTTTATTGTCTCTTTGGACTTTAACCAGAGTGAAAAAAAATTTTTTTTAAAACAATAGCCCTGTCAGGGGTGGAGTCAAGATGGAGGCTTAGAAACAGGAAAACTCTGTGGCTCTCCCCATAACCACCTCAAATACCTATAAAATGTCACTCTAAACAAATTTTAGAGCTACAGAATCCACAAAGTGACAGAGAGAAACAAATCTACTGCTGAAGATATCCCAGCAGGTGGACAGGAAGGGTTCATCACAGTGCACTAGGAATAGAGCCCAGCCCTGCATGAGCATGTGGTTTTAGCCCCAGGGTGGCCCAGACCAGTCACAGCTGGAAGGGCTTTGGAGAGTGGATCACCAGCCACTGTGGCTGTTTCCAGAATAATCAGAAATACCAAAGACAAAGTAAAAGGTCAGTGGAACTCTCCTGGATCTGGGGGAAATGGAGTGTGGACTGGCCTCTACCCCTAGAGCGAGAAGCAGCAGAAGTAGTGGCCCTGAAGCCACCTACACGTAGCTGCTTCAGAGCTCCTGGCCTGCAGATCATAGAGGGGCCAAAGGATCATTCAGAGGCTAAGTGCTCTTGCCTTAACATGCCTGGATCTGGACCACAGTCTTGTGGTAGTCCTGAGGTGTGTGACCAGTGAGCCAAAGTTGGTGGGGGCTGTAGAGACGGTGCCTTCCTAATAGCTCCACCAGCTATGAAAACCCCAGCAATCTGGGACAAAGCTCTCCCCTCTGGAAGCAGAGTTCTACTGTGGCAAAGAGCTCAAAAGTCAAGTAATTGAGTGGCAATATAAGTA